>CM023454.1:67694600-68168378 GCA_013339765.2 Haemaphysalis longicornis
GGACTGCCTTTTATTTTACGGTCGGGTCGATTCACGCTTAGAGGGGGTGATGTTGTGAAGCTTTGATTTTGTTTGTTTTTATGTTTTATTGTAACACCCCGGCTTCGCTGGTCTGTGTTATCTGTGTGCTATGAGGAGAGCGTGTTCCATTCTTTACTTTTATGTCGCACGTTTTACCTCTTATTATACGGAGAGCGTACAGAAATAACTTCAACAGGCCAGAATATTCTTTTTGCGTCTACAGTGTTTTGGGCATAGTTGGACTGTTCCAGAAAGACTCGCGGCAAAAGATAAATGCACGCAGAACACAGTCTGTGGCATTCGACTCAGTGACGCTCTCCTCCGCACGTCACTGACTGCTGCTTCGCCGCTTGTGTATTCTTTGAGTTTTTAAGGGAGCACAGGTTCACTCAAAAAATGTGTTTTCATTGAAGAGAATTGCTTTGTCTTTGGCTTCATGACAACCAAACTAAGTTTATGTCTGCCACCCAAAATAAGTTCCCTGGGAAACCTTTGGGCTCAGGTTTATCTCACGGCTCTGTGCTAGGACCCTTACTTTTTCTGATAAAAATAAAGACCTGCCTAGTAATATATATTCCTCTATTTGCCTCTTTGCTGATGAATGTGTGCTTTATCGTAACATTTAGTTCTGATGTTGAATGCCTACAGTTTAAAATGTGTATAATTTCCACTTCGTCTAAGCATTGGCATATGGAGGTCAACATAACTAAATGTAAAGTGATTAGGATATCCCGTAATAATGTAATTTGTCCTGCCTATTTGTTAACAGAACCCCATTAGAGTCCGTTGTAGAATATAAACAATTTGGTGTGCATATAAACAACAAACTGTTCTGGTGTTGACATATTGATTTTATAACATCTAAGGCTAACCGCCCGCTCCGATACTTAAAGCAAAATTTTTGCTTAGCACCTTCGTCTCTAAAAAACAGTTATATATTACTTAGGTGCACCCCATACTAGAGTTCTTCGTCAACTTCGGAACCTAGATATACTAAACTAACTAACCAACTTGAGTCTGTACAAAACCGTTCTGTTGGATTCATACAATGTAACTGTCATCCTACTGCCAGTGCAACTTCTATGAAATCCATTCTGAACTCCTCTCGCTACACGTAGAAAACTGTCCCGTCTGTGCATATTTGAGAAAGTTTATCATAATATTCACTTGCTAAAATCCCGCTGGATACGAAACGCACGTTTCATATCTGACCGTCTTGAAGACACCGCTCATAAACAGCCCTGCACTTTATCAAAGGCTTCCGCCTGATCGTACGGCATCATGCAAACGGAAACCACATTCTTGGCATGACCTCAAAAAGCTTTTGGTCAGTGGTAAGGATGAAGACACTGATAGCCCCGGCAAAGTTTACGGTGGCACACTGATTTATAAAAGCAGGAGAACGGGACTCATTCTGCGAGGATGAATGCACGGGACATGGGTTTAATTAGTTTTGAAGAAACTCACTGGTATATACGTAGCCATGGCCGAAGGCGTCCCTCCGCGCTTCGCTATCAGGACGACACGACCCTCGTGATAGGATTTCGATTGTTCTTCGTAAAAAAGAATGTCCTTCACCAAGGCGAGAAGCCCGGCTCCAATGACGGAAAAAGGGGTCTTCTAAAACTTTGCACTGACAAGGTCAGGGCCTGGTGCCGACGCGGTGTCTAAGTTTCTGAGGCAATCATAAAGCACTTTTGTTGCTATCACACGTACATATCTTGCCCACTTTGGCATAGGGTACACGAGGCAGTGCTCACAAATTGTCGCGAGCCGTTCCTTAAAAGACGCGTTCCTTATTAACGTATTCTTTGATGTCAGGAAGCGAGCGAAATGTGCTGTGAACTCCTCAAAGGGTTCGTTCGGCTTGGCACTTTTTGAGCATTCCAGAACACAGCCTGTTTACCAGGAATCAGTCCTGAGTGTCAGGCTAGACGGTGGTGATCGCCGTAACACAGATTGAGGGGTACCTACAGGCCTGATAAGAGGGGTCGACTAGCAGGGTAAGAAGAATGCCGCAACACGTGTTAATTTCGCGCAATATTACATTTATATAGTCAGACATGGTGAAAGTTAGTAAGCCACTATTTTGCCGTCCCTCAGCCTTAGCGGTATCGCTTAGCGAAGCTGTGATGCGGCCTTTACGTGCTCGCTACTTCTGTAGTAAAACGTCGCGCCTGGAAGTCTTTATTGCATCCACTAGATATGGGCTTGACGAGCCGAGATGTGGTGGTTGCCGCATTTTTCTTGACGCGGCTACACTTACCTCGTCTGTTTGCAAACTCTTGTTTATACTTAAGATCTGGTGACAGGGCAATAAGTCGTCGAAGCTTAGTCACGAAGACCGGATTGTGATCAGAGATACGTAGAGTGGCCGCTGAGAAAAAGAGGACATAACGGCGCTCGACATAGTGGCTGAGCATTGCCAGCCGGTAAAACTTATCCAGCCGCCAGCCACCCGTCGCCTTCCTCATGTGGTGCCAAACCTTTCATCAAGCTGCTGCACTGGTGCGTCGCGGAGGTGGAACTTCCCAACATGATCATTTAGTACCCTTACACCGACACAAATTTTTCCCGTTTCTCGAGCCCGCATATCTCGCCGGGCATCTGTAAAACGTTGAAAACCCTGACTAAGAATGTTGGGTAGTGCCTAATGGGTGATCATTGTGCAAGTGCCTAATGAATGATCGTTCGCTGTTTTTCGAACTTGCGAAAACCTAGAGCACGCAGGCAACTAAAATGGACCAGCATGATTGTAAATGGCTAATTAACGTTGGCTATGACGCCTACAATTCGTTGTCCTCAGAGGACACGTCAACGCACAGTTTCTGACAGTCATCCGCGTCAACTGAGTCCAATGAGGCAGGCAGGTTCCGCTGGGACGCGTAATGCCATTCTATGATGAATGCGAATTGCAGAAATTGACATGGCTGATAAGAGTGACAAAAAGGACGATGGTGACCTTGAACGGAAGCGAATCACGGTTGTTTGGAGTACAGAAAGCAGCTACAGGTGGCTTGGAAGCTTGCCTAGAAGGGCTCGTTGCTGCGTTGGCCCTGGTGCGAGGCTTTCGTTTCTCTATTTCGACGGCTGTGCGAGCACCACGAGGTTCCGCAAAGGAGGATCTATTTTACCGGTGGTCGCCCTTGGTCGCGCTGAGGATGCTCCGCGAGGTGGCTGCTATCGGCGGAGCTGCGGCTCGTTAGAGCGAGGAGTCAGTGGAAGACGGCAACGTCAGGGGCAATCACCTTCCCCTAATATGATGTGGAGCCACTGAAACCTAAATCTTGGTTGACGCCCGCTTATTCTTCGGTCATCGGGGTGATCCCCAGAACAGTACGATGGCTTCAAACCTCTACGGGCTTGCTCGAGGAGGCCTAGAGTTGTTCCGATCATTCCCTGTTGTTCTCGAAATTGCGCTTACTCGGGGGTGCGAACCGTTTTATAGAAGCTTTTCGCAGCATCTGCACAATAAAGGGGCACCAAGCATTTGGCGATGACATGGTTATGTTATGGTTATGACCAAGACACCAGTCGTGGTCGTACTCCTAACACCGACGTCAGCAGGGGCTCTTGCAGAGTCTGACTCGGTGCCAGGTAATGCAGCTGTAGGCGCAAATTCAGGCCACACACGTATGCGCGAACTGCGCCTTCAAGCTTCCAGTACTTTTGAAGTTGGTCACGGCAATGGCAATATCCATCTTCACAACCCGTATACGCGTAATCAGGAGCATACTTCCCCACACGTCGGCTGGCTGACGTTGAAGAATTTCGCAACCTCTTTCAGTGGTGCGGCAAAATGCACATTGCTAACGATGGGGTCCAAGTGGTGCACCGTGATGTACATGACTTCAAGGGTCATTCCAGCCACAAGACACCAAAAACCCATCAAAATGAACGCTCCTTTTGCAGTAATTTGCGAGCAGCTCTAGCTGTATCGCGGCAGCCTGTATCGCGTCACGCAGGCGCTGGCGGACGGCCACAGCTCGAGGCGACAGACCAGAACCCGCGTCCGTTTCTGGAAGTGTGCTGTCGAGAGGAAATGGCATCCCCCGACCATAATTCAAATAAGCCGGCATAGATCTGGTTGAAGGATTCACCGTGGTGCTAGTGGCAAATGCAATCTCAGGCAGCTTAGCATCCCAATCCTTGTGTTACTCTGTATGAGCAATTAGCATCGCCTTGAGGTTGCGATTCACACGCCCAGTTATGTTTTCCTGAGGGTGATAGGTGGTCGTACGTTTGTGTTTCACGCCTACAGCTCGGCAGTTGTCCTCAAACAATTTGCTCGTAAAATACGTAGCATTATCCGTTATGAGCTGTGCGGGGAACCCACAAAGAGAAAACACTTCCATAAGCACCTTCATACATTCGGTTTATTGACGGTACGTAGCGGTGACAGCTCTACCCACTTCGTGAAATGGTCCGTCACCACAAACAAATAAGAATTACCACGCGGGCTGCGGGATAAGTGCCCATGATATCGCACGCAACGATTTGCCAGGGGCTCTTACTCTCAACAGAAAGGATCAATACGGGCGGGCAACCGACTCGGGGTTGCTTCTCGCTGTCCGACCACCATGGCTGTGGCTCGCCACCCGTCGGTCTCATCAGCACCCCGCTTAAGCAGCCGCTGCTGTACGCATTCCCCCCCCCCCCATGCTCTTGTGAGCGCCGCTTTTACGCCCCCATGTTGGTTGTGCGCATGTTCAGGGTGGTATGCGCACTACCCGTATTTTTTCCGGCTCACTGTTTATCACACGCGCGCACGGGCACATGACGCACTGACGTCACTATCGCTGTTCCCCGGGCGCACTGCCCTGTAATACCCCTGCGCGTGCGGTCATGGGGGCTGTGTCCCTACACTCTCCCTCCACCAATGCCGGACAACTCCCGACTTGTCCGAGAAGAGCTTCGGGGTTGCAGTAGAGAAAGAGTTTTCCATTGGGTTTGAGATGAACGCGGCTTTATGAGGGTCTTCCCGTTCGAACCATGTTGCTGTATCGTTGAGCAGGCAGCGCATCCTGGAAAAACTTGAAGAAAAATAGATTTTTTCAAAGTGCCATTAGTAATACCCCTTGAGGTCGTAAATGTGTACGGGACCCGTGTCCCGTACTCTGTTTAGGTTTCCAATGCGATAAGTCAGCCGAGATTGGCATTTCGTTACCTCTTAAGAAGCTTCCCATCGGTCAGCCAGAGAAGCAGAAAATGCTTTCGCTGCATCGCTCAACGGATGTAGCGGCGCAGTACCAGGTCCCCGAGGGAAAACTCAAACTGGTGCCGTCCCTTGTAGTACACCGGCGGTGTTCGATTCTTGCCAAGTCGAGGTGGTGCCTGGCCTCCTGGAGGGTCTAGTTCAGGTTCTGCGAGGATCCTGCTTATACTTAACATAAGTGCGAGGGCGCACCGCGACCAGGTCACTGTATGAATGTTCACAAGCAAAACACAGCTGGCGGCCCAACAGCAAGGCTGCCGATGTGAAGCCGGTTGCGCGATTGACTGTAGTCCTAGTTGCAAACGCCATTTCGGATAGGCAAGAATACCAGTCTTTGTGGCATTCAGTGAAGGCCACAAACATCATCTTCAAGTTCCTCTTGACACGTTCCGTAATGTTTGCTCGAGGATGGTACGGAGTAGTCTTCATATGCACTATACCCAGAACCGAAGAAGTGTGCACGAAGTTCTTGCTGGTGAAGTACGTGGCGATGTCAGTTATGAGTGGTTGCGGAAATCCAAAGTGGGTGAAAGTGTCCAACAACTTGTCCAAGATCAACTTTGCATCAAGCTTACGTAACGCGTACAGGTCTATCCACTTGGAGATATGGTATATGACAACAAGGAGCTAACGATTGCCCTTCACCGATCTTGGATATGGAAACATCACGTCACACGCGGCCAGCTGCAAAGGAAAAGGCTCTCGACCAACTTCCTGAGGCCGGGTGGTTTACCTCCTTTTGGCTTTACAGACTGGCAAACTGGGCATGCCTGGGCGTACTTTATTACCTCCTTTCTTATGCAAGGTCATGTGACAACGCGGCATAGCCTTTTGTACGTTTTCTGTCTGTCACTACTGACCTGCGTGGGTAGTATCGTGGTACTATTTGAGAAAAGACATCCTTAGGCGTTTGGGTACAAATACCCGGATGGGATATTCACCATTGTCGGTGTCTGCACTTGGAATGTAGCTCAGTAGCAATCCGTCGTGGCTTTCGACGTAGCAGTCCTAGTCCGGTACCCGTGCCACCGCAGTATCGTCGTTCTCTGCGGTCGTAGTTCACTCCCGAATGCGCTTGCACTGTTCGTCGGCCTGCTGCGCTTCCAGCATCTTCTGGCGACTTACCAGGATTTCCCAGACTTCCTCAGGCGTTGTAACCGCGAAGACCCGTGGTTCCGGTTCTTGTTGTGCTGGTAGGGGTGCGGGAGACAAGGCGTCCGCGGCTTCGTGGCTGGTGCGTTTCTTGTATTACACTTTGGAGTGATACTTCTGCAGGTTTAGCGTCCAGAGTTACAGGCGACCTCCAGGGTTCGAAAGCCGTGAAAACTATGACAGTGCTTGGTGGTCAGTGTCTAGAGTAAAATCTGCGCCATCGAAGTACATGTTGAACTTTTTCAGCGGGAACACTATGGCAAGACACTCTTTTTCTGTTACTGAACAGTTTTGTTCGGTCGCTGAGATAGGGCGGCTGGAGAACGACAGAGGGTAAAGTTCAACGCTATGGTCCTGTGGCAAAGCCGCCCCTATGCCGTACTCACTTGCATCGGTTTGGACAACAAATGGGCGGTTGAGATCTGGCAACTGCAGACTCTTGGTTTTGGCGATGGATGATGATAGTTCTATTTCAAGTACAAGTTTTTTAAGTACAATTTCGCCACCAGACCTCTTGAAGGATGGCAGCAAAATTGTACTTGAAAAACTGGCAAACCTGTATATGCAATGCCTTATGACCGCAATGGTACCGGAATCTTGGAAGAACGCGAACATCATCCTAATCCATAAGAAAGGCGACATGAAGGACCTAAAAAATTACAGGGCTATCAGCTTACTGTCTGTCGCCTACAAGGTATTTACCAAGATTATCGCTAACGGAAACTCTGCAACCTTAGATTTAAGTCAACCTAAAGAACAAGCAGGGTTCCGTAAAGGTCATTCAACAATTGACCATATTCACACTATCAATCAGGTGATAGAGACGTGCGCTGAGTATACTGAACCCCTATATATAGCCTAGATTAAGAGAAAGCATTTGACTCAGTCGAAATCCTAGCAGTCATTCAGGCAATACGTAACCAGGGGGTAGATGAGCAATATGTAGGAATACTAGAGGATATCTACAAGGAGTCTACAGCTACCAACATCCTCCATAGGGAGAGCAGTAAAATACCGATAAGGAAGGGTAACAGAGAAGGAGACACAATCTCTCCAATGTTATTCACAGCATGCTTACAAGAAGTATTCAGGACGTTGTATTGGGAAAAGGTGGGAGTAAGGGTTAATGGAGAATACCTCAGTAACCTCAGATTTGCTGATGACGTTGCCTTGCTAAGTAACTCAGGGGACGAATTGCAAAGCATGCTTTCCGCACTAGGCGAACAGAGTAGAACCGTGGGCCTGAAAATTAATATGCAGAAAACAGCAAAATTGTATTATATTTTATAGAAATATATATTATATATATTATATTATATAATATATAATTATAATTATATTTATATATAATATATTATATTATATTATATTATATTATATTATATTATATTATATAATTGTAATATATAGAATTAGTAATCACGTAGACGACTGCATTGCGCTTCAACATGATCTGAATAGGCTAGTTGATTAGTGTAAAACTTGGGGAACGCAGATAAATCTACAGAAATCGGTGTACATGTGCTTCACGAGAAAGAAGACGCCTCATGTTTATTCCTATACCATTATAGGATACATGTCTTCACCAAACGTTCGAACATAAATATCTTGGTGTATATCTTACCTCGGACCTGTCTTGGCGCCATCATGTAAATTATGTATGTGCGAAAGCATGTCGTGTTTTGGGCTTCCTACGTCGCAACGCGAAACGTTTTCCAGTCAAGACTAAACAGTTGTTGTACAAGACCAATGTTCGCCCCATACTCGAGTTTGCTTGTACGGTATGGGATCCACGTATCAAATCTGATATCGGGAAACTAGAAAGAGTTCAAAACTTGGCTATTCGTTTTGTTCCTAAAGACTACTCCAGGAATTTAAGTGTGTCTGCAGCTAAGCGCAGCCTTGGTTGGGATTCGCTTCAGCATCGTAGGAGAGTACTTCGATTAAAATTTTTCACAATATATTTCATTACAAAACAGGGATAGACAAACGTTGTTATTTAATGCGCCCAGACTACGTTTCACTAAGGGCAGATCACTCCTGAAATAAAAGAAATAAGTTGTAGAACCGAATTGTTTAAGCATTCTTTTTTCCCCAAAACTATTAGCGAATGGAATAAGTTACCCAAAAATGTTGTGACAATCATGTCTAATGATGTATTTTCTTGTTCTTTGTAGTGTATCTTCGTTGAACCTGCCGGGTTTTGGCTTGTCATTGTGCTTTAAGTGATATTTCTGTTATGCCTGTATTTTGTACGAATTTCTACTTCTCCCACCTACTGTAATGCCTCGAAAAGGCGCTTTGGGTACTATGATAAATAAATAAATAAATAAATAAATAAATAAATAAATAAATAAATAAATAAATAAATAAATAAATAAATAAATAAATAAATAAATAAATAAATAAATAAAAAGTAATGATCAATAACCTCAGGAAAGCACAGCAGTTTGGGATAGGTTAGGAGACAGTGAAAGTGGTAAGCGGATATATCTACTTAGGCCAAGTTGTCACCCCAGATCCCAACCATAAGGCAGAGATAATAAGAAGGATCAGAATGGCGTGGGGTGCATATGGCAGACATTCTCAGATAATGAATAGCAGCCTACCATTGTCGCTGAAGAAGAAAGTGTATGACTGCTCCATCTTACCGGTACTCACCTACGGGGCAGAAACTTGGAAGCTCACTAAGATGGTTCAACTTAAATTGAGAACGCCTCAGCGGGCAATGGAGCAGAAAATGATAGGTGTAACATTAAAGGACAAGAAGAGAGCGGAGTGGGTCAGGGAGAAAACTGGCGTTAAAGACGTATTAGTAGAAATTAAAAAGAAATTGATGTGAGCAGGGCATGTAATGCGAAAGCAAGATAACCGCTGGTCATTAAGGGTAACAGAGTGGATCCCTAGAAAAGACAAGCGTTGCAGAGGGGCGGCAGAAAGTTCGATGGACAGATGAGATCAAGAAGTTTGCGGGGATAAATTGGTCACAGTTGGCACAGGACCGAGGTAATTAGAGAATAATGGGAGAGGCCTTTGCCCTGCAGTGGGCGTAGATAGGCTAATGGTGATGATGATGATAATGATGATGATGATAGTTCCTGAAGCCTGCTTTTCGGAAGCCGTCCATGGCCACCTGGCGCACTTCCATGGCAGCTGATGAAGGGGCCATGCCAAGTCCTCACATTTCGGAATGATGTGCTTGTGGAAGCCGACCATACCCAGGAAGGCCTGCAGACTTTTAATGTTCTCTGGTTTCGGAAACTGCAAGATCGCCTTGAGCTTATCCTCGTTTAGAGCGGACTGAACCTTGGTCCCCAACGAAGCCGAGAAGCTCGATTCTGCTAGCCGCCAGTTGTACCTGGCGAGGGTTTACTTTTAAGCCTGCGCATTGCATGCGATGCAACCCAGTATGTAAATGAACAACGAAATCCTCAAGGTTGTCGGAGAATACAACCACATCGTCTATGCACGCCATCGCGAAGATGAACTTGCATCACGGGCTGGAATGTTTCTAGATAATTCGACAAACCAAAAGACAGCCTAACAAATTCAAGTAGCCCTCTAGTACAAGTGAACGCTGTTTTCTCGATATCCCTTTCTGCTACAGGGATCTGTAGGACACTTCTACTACGGTTGAGTGGGGTGAAAACACTCACCGAGAAGAACGCGTCCATAACCGCATCGACGGACGGAAAGGGGTACGAGTCTCTCGTGGTTATCGCGTTTAGGCGTATGTAGTCTGCGCACATGCGGACACTGCCATCTTTCTTATACGGCAGCACAATCAGAAATACCCAAGGGCTTTTTGATGGCCTCCTCGCTCCTGTATTTACCATTGCCTGCAGGGCTTCGTCCAGCTGTGGTTGCTTGTGGATGATGAATGGCATGGGGTTGAACCGTAGTGGACGCGCAACCCCTATCTCGATTTGGTGCTTCAAAATGTTCACAGTACTTGGAGCTTCCGTCAACATGGCTGCGAAGGGTTGTAGTACTGCTGCAAGCGGTGATTGTTCCTCCGGTGGCCATGCGAACGACATCAAGATTGTTTGCAAACCATTTTCAACTTTTACGGCGGTGGTTCCCACTGTCAGCAACCCTGAAAGATATTCTGATGGTCTTGCTGCAGAGCTGTGCAGCGGTGTACCGGGGCCGTAGTGGTAGTTTCCGAATTCACGTCAAGCACTAGCCCTATCCTGGCCATACAATCGCGACCAAGAATGATTGGACAGGAAAGACCGGGAGGTACAAAAAACGTTGCCTGTGTTTGCGACCATTCGCGATTACCGTCAGCCTCGCTGCCGATGTTATCGGCAAGACCTAGTCAGAAGCTATTCTAATGCTGGTGCTTACGTGGCGGAATTTGATCTTCCTCGCTTTGAACCATTCTCCCTACGACGTCTCCAAAGACGGAAACTGTTGCTCAGTGCCAAGTAGGGCCGGTATAGTCAGGCGAGCTTTCTTGGCGGTAATGAAGGGTGCATTGTCCACGCTTGCAGCCTGTCCGCCATGGGCCAACAGCTCACCATGCGCAGATTGTTGCTTCCTGTAGGCCATTCGTGTGCCTTCTGCACCACGTTCCCACCTTCCATGTCGTTCATGTAGGTTGCGCCATACTCGAAGGCAGTTGGTGTGAAATTCTGGCTCTGCTCCTGCCCACGCCGTCCGCGCCGAGATTTCGCCGGCCGTTTTGGCCGCTTTGGCGGCAGTAGGTTTTTGCTCTGCTGCGTCTGCGGGTCTTTGCACTGCTGCCTTCCGTGATGCGCCGAGTCTCGCCACAGTTTTGAGTGGCGTATCTCGATTGGTTACGCCAGGAGGTGTGCACAGCTTGCCGCTGGGCAGTAGGTTGAGAAGAATACCAGTGCATTTTCGCTTGCGCCTGTCGGCGGCACTGTGTCCGGGCGAGGTGGCACCTCCGAGCTCGCAAAGCCTAAATACACGGTCTGGTGGAAAGCCGCTTGCCGCGTTTCCTCGTTCGTCGACCCGGGTGATTTCAACAGAACTTTCTTGCTAATGTCTTCACAGAAAGATTTACGATGGTTAGGATGTGTCTCCCCACTGTGAGGTACTTGCCTCTGGTCATTCCGGCCCAACGGGTGCTCCCATGACGGCGCGACACCGCTGGGGTGAGTCGGCGCTTGATAGCATCTCCCACGGGGGCGCCGTACCGCTGGGGTGAGTCAGCGCTGCAACCATCTCCCTCGGTGGCGCGGCACGGCTGAGTTGAGCCAACGGCACAAACCTATCGCACGGTGGTGCTGCACCGCCAGGGTGAGTAAGCGACGGAAGCATCTCCCAAGTTGGTGCCACACCGCTCGGGTGAGTCAGCGCTGCAATCTTCTCCCGCGGTGGCGCCAAGCCATTGGGGTGAGTCAGCACTGCAACCATCTCCCACGGTGGCGCCGCACCGCTGTGGTGAGTAAGCATTGCAACCATCTCCCACGGTGGGGCCTCACCGCTGGGGTGAGTCAGCGCTGCAACCATCTTTCATGGTGGCGCCGCACTGCTGGGGTGAGTCAGCGTGGAACCATCTCCCACTTTCACGCTGCACCGCCTGGGTGAGTTGGCGCTGAACCACCTTTGCAATGAATAATTGTGGCTTCCCTGTGGTATTTCTCCTGCGATTGCCGGTTGTCCGGCCGCGCGCCTATCAACAGCACCGCCTTCCTTTCTTCCTGCGTTGTTCGCTTCGCTCGGGGCCTCCACTGGTCCATCTCTGGGGGTGTGCGTTAGGTGTACGCAAACGAATCCTCTAAGCATACCTCTTTAGGCGGAGGCGTTTGGTAGGACACCATGGCCATCAGCGAAGCTTGTATGGCTGTGGCCTCCTCGTGAAGGTGTTTAAAGTCTGAGAACCGCCGGTACCGCACGTATGGCTGGAACCTGGGGTGGCACTGTCGGATGACCCGGAAAACCTTTTCCGCCTTAGATGCCACTGGTTCAGCCCGCTCGTACAGGTCCGGCATAGAATGCACATATCCACGAAGGCTTTTGCCCTCTCCATGTGTCCGCGCACGAAGTTTGCTTTGATTCGGCACGCATACCCAGGTGGCAGAAACTCCAGCTTAACGCGTTCCTTGAAGTCTCTCATGTCCTCGAATGGCTTCTGGTGACGTCTCGAAACGCCGGCTGCCGCCCACAAAGTATTTGGCCAGATCCTGCTAATCAGCACGCTATTCTAAGTTCCTATGGTGTGTTGGTAGTTGGGCAATTCAGAAAGAAAGTCGAAAACACATTTTTTGTCAGTGGAACCTGTATACAATGGCACGGCCAAGTTCAACTGCAACGACGCGCTGCAGGGACAGTTGCATTGATGAGCTTGAGGAAGCCGATCATCCAATAACACCGCAGTGTTAAGCTGCCTAGTCTGAAGCGCTAACAGTTGCTTTCCAAACTCGGCCTTCGATTCTATCAGCTGGGACATCAAGTCAAGATTTGGCTTGGTGTTGTCAGATAGCGGATATGTCTGCGCAATACTATCCGAGAAAAGTGCGGAGGCATGCTCGCTTAACGCGGGAACAGCATTCTCGTCTGTCGACATAGTTGTAGCTGAAAAATACTGTCAACACGGCCTGGAATACAGTATTCCGGACCGGCGCAGAAAGAAAAAAAAATGCGGCGAAGTGGGCACGTACGGTCAGCGGTTAGAGTTCGGTAAGCGCAAATTCTGTGGCGAGTCACTCACAGGATTTGTTGCGCAGCTTTCGGCTGCTCCTTTCCACGCCAGCTCCGTTGTTAAGCGCTGGCTTGTGGAGACGGTTGAAAGGGTTCTCCGCTGGCTAAGTGATGCTCGCGAAGTAGGCACGGCCGTCTTTTGTGCTGCAGAATCCCCCAGGGACTGCTGCGTAAAAACGTTTAGCGATCCGTACAAAGCATACACAGTGCTGGAGGTTTCTACAAGCATTCCCACGTGCGGGCAGCAGTTTAGCTCGTGGGGCGAGTGAAAGCTCGAAGACAATTAGAAAAAAAGGAATAACGAAAGAAAGCACGTTGGGCTCCAGTGAAGGAACGACCTTCGCGTGTAAACGGTTCGCGAGCCCGTACCCGCCAGACGAAGTAAGGCCAATCCACATGAGAACAAGTCACCGGTTTATTCCGGGAGAACATAGGAAGAAAAAGCAACTTGGGAGCACTGTTACGAACGTACAGGCAGCATGCGCGTAAAGACAGCATGGCGGCAGTTGAAGCACTGCTTGTCCAGATTGTTACGGCCTTGTGCTGTACAATCACGACGACGTCTTTATTCACTTGTGCCGACGACGGGAGAACAGCGTCCGTCACGTACGCTGGTAGCTTCTCCCTGTCCGCGCGCCACGGCTGTGGCTCGCCGCCCGTCGGTCCCGTCCACAGCCCGCGTAAGCAGCAGCTCTCACGTGTGCCCCTGTGCGCACTCCCCCCACTCTGCTCTTGTGAGCGCCGCTTTTACGCCCCTCTGTTGGTTGTGCGCATGTGGCGGGTGGTATGCGCACTACCCGTATTTGTTCTCGCTCACAGTTCATCACACACGCGCACGGGCACCTGACCCACTGACGTCACAATCGCTGTTCCACTGGCGCACTGCACTGTAATCACCCTACCTGGGCGTTCGTGGGGGGGCGTCCCTACACCTTCTTTTAAAAACGTATCCTCGAGGGCATGTTGAACTGGCGTTCAAGTTTTTCTATATAGAATGAAGACTCGGAATGCCATATTGCCCTAATGGCACGTAATATATTAGAGATTTTTTGTTCAATTATCGTGTGGAAGACCGCATTCTAACGTCCAAAAAATTCCCTCAGTCGTTGCACAATTCTTAAACTAAGAAGCAGTCATGATTGTAGCTGTGTACTTGTAGTCCGTGTTTCTGACAAAGGTTCGTGCCCATATGAAGCTTGAAATAGAAAGTTTTAAGGGATCAAGATAGTACAATTTATTTCAAACTTTTTATAACATTTTTTTACAGACCTGCTGTATAGAATTAACGACTAATGAAAACAGGTACACATACATCAATCATATCTGTGTAGAAACGGTTCGGCGGTGAACTACGGAAGCACTCCAACAAAAACCTCACACAAAACGTAGCAAAACCATTGGCAACTGGGCGCAATAAACACCTGTAACACAGACACCGCGAATTTGGGAGGTAGAAACAACATAGCCTGCCTCTACATCACGGGTTGGCGCTTGCTAGCCGTTTGTAGAAAGGAATCCCTCTGTGCTTCCGAAAACATATAAATCAAAACTCTTTGACATATAAACAAATGAGCAAGTCTCAAGGCACCAGTTATCCTTCTGGCGAAAACGGAAAATATTATTTGAAGAAAATAATTGTATATGCAGAAACATGGTATACCCAGGCGGGACAGATAGTGTGTCCTATAACCGGGCCGTCTATGGCCGATTTCTGGCATGTCCGGCCAGGATCCAGGTTCTGGCAGCCACTGATCATACGTTGAACGGCCAACATTCGGCTACCAGCGCTTTGGTATTTCTCCGGCAGCCCATGTTCAGATGGACCACGGCAGCTACCCGGCGGCCACAGATTCAGTTCACTTTCGGCGGCCGATTTTGAGAAAGCGAATGGCCGAAGTACGGCCTTAGGACATCCGTTTTTCCTTCGGGAAGCGGGGTTCATCCAAAGGACGGCAAGCGACTAGCCTCAGAATATCTTTATAGTTGTGGCAGTTGGTGGTCGAAAGGAGACCGGCCGGAGTGCGGCTGCCGTGAATTCGCGCTTCAACTGCGAAACCACGTGTCTGGCAGTAGAATATTTGTTTTCTTCCGACAGCCGGTGTTTAAAGAATACCGGCCGATGTTTGGCCGCAGAATATACGTCTTTAATTCGGATAGCGGTCTTCGGCCGAGTTACGGCAAGCGTACGGCCGCAGAATATTTGGCAACCGGTGTTCAAGAGGAGACAAGCATACGTCATTGTTTCGGTAAGCGCTGTACAGCCGAACAAAGGCGCACAACTGGGCGCCGAGAATTCATGCACATACGTGGTTGAAAGAGACCGGCCGGTGAAGGACCGTTTTTTTCCTGTGTGGTGAAAAAGCTGTAGAGAGCCGAACGACGCATACGCGTTTTTTATACACTCGGTGTTTCTACGTTTTAAATGAACGAAATTCGTTTGTCAAACACTAATGTTAGAGTGTTCTACGTGAATGGGCAAGGTGCAAGGACTCCCTAGACATTACCAGGGAACCTTTTTATGCTGTCGGAATGCCATTTATTGCCGGAAGAAGACTGTGACACACCGACGAGTCAGCTAAGCTTCGCCATTCACAGCCTTTACCACGTATCGCCCGCCGTCTACGTCGACGCATCTGGTCGAGGCTGTCACCCTCTCCAGAAATGGAGAGCATAGAAGACATCGACCCGGCAATGATGTCCGAACCGAGATAGCTGTAGTTCACACAATTAATTGGCCTTAAAAAGCGTCTTGCAAGCGGCCACCACGCAGGAGCTAAACCGGCGCCATGTCAAAAACTCCCCACCAAAAAAAGGCAAGGGCGCGCAAAAGCGCAAATTTGCGGCTATTCATCTTACAATATTAGTGAGAACAAACAATGTTGTCGCTATTTTGTTGGTGATGAACGTAGAAGAGGGCTACGCTCGTGCATTGGTAGGCTCAACCTCGTACCCTGGACTAGGTTATTTCATGGGAATTTATGGTTGCCTATTTAAAAACAAGAGTTATTTCAAATTTGGTATAGCAAGAAACCGTTGTCAATGACGAAGCCTGGATTTAAATTTGGTTGCGGTGTTTCAATGTGAGCTTACCTAAAGTTGGGATATGACTAATTTGGTTAAACATAATCATCAGCATTCTAGACAAACACGGATTTCTTCAGGTTTTTCTTGCTCAATACAGCTTGTTGATTTCACGCACGATTTGGCTCCAGCAATAGACAAGCTTAAAGCAGTTGACTGTACACCAACGCGTTTACTACGCATTGCCGGAGCAGAAACCGTCGACGCCGCCTGCAGTTGGAAAGAAAAAAAGGAGCACCAGCGACGGGTACGATGCAGAAGTGGCTACAGTAAACGCCTATTTCACGGCTAAAACGAATGTCGTTGTGGAGCGGCATCGGCTAGGACAGCGAACACAACTGCCTGGGGAGACCGCAGCAGCGTTCGTCACGGCTTTGCGCAAGCTGTCATCGAGGTGCGCCTTCGGTGAGCAAGTTGACGATTTAATTTGTGACCAAATTGTAGCGAAAACGTGCAACCATGTTCTTTGGGAACGCTACTTATAGAAGGCACTTCACTGACGCTCGATTGTGCCCTGGCTATTGCAAACAATATTGAAGAAGCTACTAAATACTCACTGGAACTGCAGTCATCGGCGGCGAACATCCAAAAGGTGGAAAAACGTCAGATGCCATGCCGTACAGAATCACGTTTACCGCTGACACAGCAGCATAAATTTTGTTTTCGTTAAGGCTCTTCACGGCATTTCGAAGATCCCAAGCCATGCAATAGTGGGATAAAACATACTGTAAAGGTGGCAAACGAGGAAATTTTCTGCCTGTCTGTAGGAGCGGCATCCCAGACGAGCGAACCCTCGCTGTTCGAGAAGTCGATACCTGCAGTAAAGCCGGCGACCTCAACGGTGTTGCTTCTCGCCAGGCAGAGCAACGCAGGAATACACAAGTAAGTTCATCGTGCACGATGTATCCTATAAGTTTCCCTCGTACACACGGCCTTTGCGGTCTCAATTCGGATGACCACCACGTATTCAAGGGTGAAATACCCTCTTATGCAACCGAAATCAGGATCTCTTTACCATTTTTCTCGCCGCAGAATAAGCACCGAGGGTGTTTGACGGCGCCAGTCATCTTCCAGGAACGGGCATGCCAAGATACTCTTTTTCCGTCGTCAAGGGCGGGTACCGACAACCTCGGCATAGACGTCATCGAAGCACTGCACCTGCACATCGAGGGTTAATGTCCATCGCAATGCACTTACATTGCGCAAATTCCGCAAAGGCTTGATCTTGAACTGTATTGCCAATTTTCCGCATTTGTTCGATGGAAAGTTGGGCCTGGCAACAACTTTTGTTAACAAGGTCAAGATAAGAGGAGGTATCAGGCCTTGTCGCTGCTAAGTTATGACGATTGCCATATTTGGTGCGAGAGCTGGTGCGCGATGAGCTGCAGCGCCTTGAGGAAGCTTATGTCATAGAAAAGATTGATGCGTCTGAATGGGTGTCGCCAATCGTAGCAGTTAGAATGAAAAACGGCAAGATAAGGATTTGTGCCGTTCTGTGCGAAAGCAAACAAGCGGTTGTTGGTGACAAATTTCCACTGCCGCACACAAAGAACTCACGGTCGTCAGTTTACGTGGCCTCCGAGTTCAACACTTTCTCAAAGAACACGGCATCGCCCATGCGTATTCAGCATTCTACCACACGCAGGCAAACGGACATGTTTAAAGGTTCGATCGGTTACTCAAAAAGTACATTCAAGTCTGCACACGAGAACATCGGCCTTTGAAGGAAGCTATCACAGAGTACATGGGGGTTCTACCGTTTAACGCCGCATGCCACCACAGGAGTAAACCCTTCCGTCTTTTTACAGTCGAAGGAGGTTGCGCTCGGGAATGCCGCCCCGGCGGTGGGAAACGTGCAACATGAGTCGTATCGTCACTTCGCTTTTACCAATAAGGTTCTCAATGGTCTTGGTGTTGTCCCTATCGACTTTGAATGGGCATACCGAGTATCCAGAGGACATCGACCTTCGGTTTGACGGCGCCGTCTATCGCGCTTAGCTTGATGGCTGCCTGATTTGGGTGCGGTTATCCCGCTCCGCCCTAACGGTTAGATTGGTATAGGAAGAGTACCGACTTGCCCGGCGACAGTTTTCCCCCGTGTCCTGAAGGCACTCTTCTGTGATCTCCAGCGCCGTTTGCAGCATTTCTTTCGTCTGAGCTTCCGAACCCCTACGGCTCCAGATCGTGATGTTGTCCGGATACATAGCGTGATTATCTCCGGGGATAGGTCCCAGCCCGAGGGAGAGGTCCCGCATAACAAGATTGAAGGGCAGCCGTGACAGTACTGCTACTTGCGGGGTGCACTTTGGACCAAGTCCATACTCCGACCGCCCCTGGCCGAGTTTGAAGAAGCCCGCCCGGTCTCCTGGGAAGGATCTGATCTAAGACTAAAATTTCGTTCAAGGTTGACTTTCGATATCATCTTCAGCATCCATTGGTGACGAATCGTGTCGAAGGCTTTTGTGAGGTCGAGGGATAGGATGCCGCTGAAGTCCCTCGAATACATTTCCATAACTTGGTTCTTGAGAAGCAACGTGACGCTTATCGTGGCCACTGTAGGTCTAAAGCCGACCATGTTGTGCAGGAAGGTATCTTCGAGGTCGATCAGACGTAAGATCCTTGCGTTGACCACGTGTTTGACAACTTTGCCTACACAATACGTAGGAGAGACCAGTCTCATGTTCTCGGGCGCTAGGGGCTTACCCTGTTTAGGAGTCATGATGACCCTTCATTCTTTTCAGCTTTTTGGAACTTGGCCAGTGGTCCAGACCTCGTTCGTTTCTTCTGTGAGGGTATTGAACGGTTTGGCGTAAAGCTTACGGAGCATGCGGTTTGTGACACCGTCAGGCCCCGGTGCAGAACGGCTGCTCGGGTCCTGCAGAGCCACCCATAATTCCTGCTCCGTGATAGGAACATCAATAATCTAGTTCTCTACTTGGTATTCCAGGTAGCCTTGATCTGAGCTCTGACAATTAGAGAGGTAGATGCAACTAATTTATCGAAAATATTTTCGTCTGTCATGCCCGGCGTTCGCAGGTTTTGCATGAGCTTGTCGAGTTTGCGTTGTCGATTGCCTTTCGACTGTTTGTCGTGAATGAGCTTCTTGATTAGATTTCACTTTCAACCCATACGCGTGCCACCATCTGGGAGGGCGCAGAGGTCGTCCCATTTGTTAGGGTTGGGTGTGAGTGCCTGTTCCTCTATTTTGTAGTTGAGTTCCGCGGTCTTCTTCCACAGACCTGTTTTGAGCCGGTGCTTGCTGGAGCCATGTTGCTTGAATTGAATTTCTTGCCTCACGCACATTCGCCAGTTTTGCGTCTATATGCGTGTTATTTGGTGGGGTCTCGACAGTTTTGGTGGTGGCCGCTACATCTGTCGTAATCCTGTCAGGCAGATTCTGCCGAGTCTCGAAATCGGTTTGATCTTCCTGCGCTTTGAGGAAGATTATGTCATAGAAAAGATTGATGCGTCTGAATGGGTGTCGCCAATCGTAGCAGTTAAAATGAAAAACGGCAAGATAAGGATTTGTGCCAATCACTGCGAAGTGAACAAAGCGGTTGTTGTTGACAAATTTCCACTGCCGCACACAAAAGAACTACTGCGCGAACTTCTCGGCTCAAAGTACTTTTCCAAGATTGATTTAGCCGCCGCATACCACCAAGTTTTGCTGAGCCCTGAAAGCATGGAATTAACTACCTTCATAACCGATAGTGGACTGTATAGATTCAAACGCGTCTGATTCGGATTTGCATAGGCACTGTCATCCTTCCAGAAAATGATGGTCACTTTTTTGCGGAACTGCAAAAAAAACACTTTGTGCTACATTGACGACGTCATTGTCTACGGAAGCACACAAGATGAACACTTTAAGAATGTGAAACAAGTTTGCATTTGATTTAAGTCGGGAACTGAAGCTGAATGACAAATGCATTTTGAATGTACAAGAAATAGGCTTCCTTGGTCATAGGGTCAGTTCCAACGGGATACGCCCCTTGCAAAGCAACATCGACGCTATCAAGGCTGCGCCAGCACCAACAGATAGCAATACCCTGCGATCATTTTTGGCCATGGTAGGCTATTACGCAAAGTTTGTGCCTGATGATGTGGTGCTTGTCGAGTCTCTTGGCGAGTTGCTACGGAATAAAGCCACATTCACTTGTAATGATGCGAGAGAAGCTTGTTTTGAGCAGCAAACAAGTTCCTTTGCCGCAGGATGTTCACAGCTATTCGATCCGGCATGTGACAATATTGTCACTACGGATGCCTCATCCATTGGCTTAGGAGCAGTGTTGCAACAGAAAAGAGGTGATCACCTTGCAACAATTGCTTTTGCTTCTCGCAGGCTTACACCACAGAAACAAAAGCACTCTGTTGGGGAACTGGAAGCCCTTGCTTGCTTGTGATAAATTGAACATTGGAGAGCATACTTTAGGGGTCGCGCATTCACACTGCGTACGAACCACCAGGCTCTGGTCACACTCCTGAGTACAAATGTCGTCGTCTATTCCGTATTGCAAGGTGGCATGCCAGGCTGCAGGCACACAACTTGAAGATTCAGTTCCAGAAGGGTGATAAGAATACAGTGGCTTATGTTCTATCAAGGATGCCCTGGCGGGTTCTGTGGAGGAGGACGAGAGCGGGGAGACCGTTTGCGTGGTCTCAACATGAGTTACTCTAGCGGAGTTGGCCGCTCTAATCATGCAGGACCCGCTGCTTCAACAGGACGAAAATTGGGTGGCTTCGACATGGCCTGAAGTGAAGATGTTGCCTTCCGAGGCAATTTCGTTCTACGAAGTACGAACTGAGCTGTCAGTCGTTGAAGACCTCCCGCTGCGAGGAGACAAATTCGTCGTAACTTCGTCCCTCGTATCACGGCTTCTTGACGCAGCCCATTAGTTCCCATGCAGGACTAACAAGGACACAGCAACGACTACTGAACAATACAGGTGGTCTGCTCAGTGCGAGCAAGAAAACCAATTGATTGCATCTTGCGGGGTATGTTAATCAGTTGACAAGTCTGCAAACCGTCAACATCCACCTCTGCAGCCAGTTGCATTCCCATCGGCACCATGGCAGACACTAGAGGTCGATTTGTGAGCCCTTTGTTACAATGTGCCTCCAGATTGTCGCTTTGCCATCACGACCATCGATTACTTCAGCAAGTGCGCAGAGGTTTGTTTCTCGGCAAAAGTGAGAGAGAGAGAGAGAAAGACTTTATTGAATTGTCCTGCTGGGGGGAGGTGGGTGGGAGCCACTCAGGGCCTGACCCCTCCTTGACGTTTCCTAAGTCGTCCCCGAGACAACGCCTTGCGGGCGTCTACGAGGTCGACGCGCGGAGGGTCGTCGGGGTGATCCCTCAGACCTCCATCGGCGCCTCCCTACGCTTCTGCCCTGCAAGAGCAGCCTCGAGCCGCTGGACTGCCCGGAGTTGAACATAGTGGTCAGACGAGTCCATAGCACTTGTGATATCGTCCGGCCAACGCGTTGAGGCGGTTGCCTCCACTGGATTTAGTTCACAGTCCCACAGTAGGTGGGCCAAGGTCGCGTTCGTTTTCGCGCACACACTGCACAGCACACTTTCGTACACTTCTGGACACACATATTGCGCCAGCACCGGAGTTATCACAGAGTTTGTCTCTAATTGTCTATACAGCACTGCTTCAAGCCCTGGTGAGCTTGGGGTGTGGGGGGCGGCCGAAGCTGTCTGCCGAGCGGTACCACGGTAGTATTTCGGCGTAAGTCACGAGGGGTTCCTGGTCTGAGTCCTGCTGCCTTTCCGCCTGAGGAGATGCGGGGGGTGCCGCGCGGTTGGTAGTGCGGGCGCGGCGGCGTCCGCTGTCTCGTTGCGGTTAGGGTGGCCGCTGCCGTCAGTGCTAGCGTTCATGTGCGCCGGAAACCAACGAATGTGGGTTGCCGGCACCGATTCACTGTTCACTGCACAACACTGCACAACGCGCACTGCACTTGTACACACTTGTGTCCTTGGCGAAGTTAGCGATGGCCGAGCGGGAGTCGCTCAGTATTGTTGTACATTGCGGGTTCGTTAGCGCGAGTGTGATCGCCCACTTCTTCCGCCTTCTGAGCAGACGGTACGCGAACACTACACGCACTTTACACTTCTCCGGTGGTGGCTCTCACCGCCACTGTTGCGTAGGTGTCTGGTCTGTCGAGGTATTTGGCTACATCCACGTAGATGGCGCCCGTGTCGTTTGCGTGCGTCTCGGTGAGGGCTCGGGCCCTGGCCGCTCGGCGTCCTGGGTTGTAGTCGGGATGGACGTTGCGGGGCAATGGGAGTATCTTGAGGCGTTGTAGCGTTTCCAGAGGGAGACCCCTTGCCTTGTGTGTTTCCGTCTTCTTTGGTCCGAGGCCCAGCAGCTCGAGTATTCTTCTGCCTGTACGTGTGGTCGAAAGGCGTTCAAACTGGGCCATTCTTTGGGCCTCGCTAATCGCCTCCAGGGTGTTGTGGAGGCCCAGCTCCAGTAGCCGGTCGGTGCTGGTGCTGTTCAGTAGTCCCAGAGCGGCCTTGTATGTCTTTCGTATTGCTGCGTTGATTCTGTCGCTCTCGTGCTTCTTCCACTGGTGGAAGGCCCCTACGTAGGCCACGTGACTCATGGCGAATGATTGTATCAGTCGCAAGAGGCTGGCCTCCTTCATCCCGTGATGCCTTGTTGTTATTCGTTTGATAAGGCGGGTGGCAATTCCCAACCGTGGTTACGTTGCTACGGCTCGCTTCGAGGGTCATGCCGAGGACGCGAAGGGTTTGCACTTTGGGGATGACAGTTCAGTTTCTCGTGCGTATCGTGATTTTCGTAGACTCTTCCTCCGCCTTCTTGCGGTACCTGCCTGGTGGTGTGATGATGAGCAGTTCAGATTTCTGCGGGGAGCATCTCAGGCCGGTGTTCGCCAGGTGGTTTTCGATGACATATACTGCAGTATGTAGTGTTGTTTCAATGTGGCCATCGCTGCCCCCGGAACCCACAGGGTAATGTCTGCGTAGATGGTGTATCGGACCTCCGGGATCTCCGAGAGCCGCTCGGCCACAGCGATCACCACAAGGTTGAAAAGCAGCGGCGATATCACTGAACCTTGGGGGGTTCACACGCTGCCCAGTTCTTTCACCGGCAGCTGTTGATCCCCTGCTTGGATTCCACTGTTCTCTGCGAAAGTAAGTCTCGTATATAGTTGTACGTGCTCTCCCCCCATGCCCAGTCGCGAGGCCTGCGCCAGTATGGCGGAGTGGGCACCTTGTCGAAGGCGCTCTGCAGGGTCAAGGCCCAGCACCGCTTTGTTGTCGTGGGTGAGGATGGATGTGTCGAGTATATCTTGTTGTAACAAGATCATGGCCTCCTGGGTGCTGAGCCGTTCCCGGAACCCCAACATGGTGTCGGGGTAGAGGCCTTCGCCTTCGAGGTAACGCTGCCATCGGTTGTTGAGCACGTGTTCGAGGACTTTGCCTACACACGACGTGAGGGATATCGGCCGCAGGTTCTCGGTGCTGGGCGGTTTACCGGGCTTAGGGATGAGGATTGTTTTGGCTGTCTTCCATTGTCGTGGTATCGCCCCTGCGCGCCAACAGCGGTTGAAGTACCCCGTGAGAGCCGTGACGGCCCCATCGCTGAGGTTCCGCAGAGCCTTGTTAATTACTCGGTCCGGCCAGCCGCAGATTTGCAATTGAGGCTCTGTAGCGCTGCCCGTACCTCCCATTCTTCGATGTCGCGATCGAGGGCTGGGTTTTGCGTTCCCTGGTAATCGCCATGACTTTCACTTGGGGTACTCGGTAGATAACCTGCGTTTATCCGTTTGCACGTCTCCTCCTGCCCTAGTTCCTTGGTGGTGGCGTGCATGATTTGTGCCAGTCTGTTCCGCTTCCCCCGTCGCTTACGCCACGACAACAACCGACGACGCAAACACCGGCAAGCTCACAACCAACGACGCAGGCGCCAGAGTCCAGGGAGAGGACCGCAAGCCCACCACCCTCCGAGACTGCCAGCCCACCACCACCACCCTCCGAGACCGCCATGGAGGACCAAGAAGAGGAATCCCCACGAACGAGAGATGAAGAGGAGGAATCGCGAACCCAAGGGAGTATCAGTGCTGCCGTCCGGCTACGACGCTGCACCGAAAGAATAGACCGACTAGAGAAGAGGGTCGACGCACTTGAGCATTGCATGAACGCTCGGTTTGCGGCAGTAGAGCGCCGACTCGAGGCGTTACAAGAATTTCTCTATAGAAAGCTTGGCCGCGACGACAACGTGGCAGAAGATCGCACCCAAACCGCTCAACCAAAGACATCGCTATGGCCTGAGCACCAATAACAAGCCTCGGCCTGAAGATCTGGCACTGGAACGCCAAAGGTTCCAGTGCAGAAAAGCAGTGCTACAACAACATCTGCAAGGCCTCGAAAAGCCTCCGGACGTCATAATGATCCAGGAAACCCACACCGAAAGTGCACCGACCCTCCCGGGTTACCGAACACACGCGAGCCCCCGAGCGCGAGGGACTGCGGCAAGGGAACTGCGCAAGGGGTATGCACCTTCATAAAGAAAGGACTTACTTTCATCAAGCACGAGAACTTCCTCGGATGCAGCACCATCGAACAATGTGCGACCGAGGTGATACCAGGCAAGAAGAAGACGGAATCCTTCCTCCTCATCAACATTTACAGTAACCCAGCGCACAGGCACCAAAAGTTCAAGACTCTCCTGCACAAAGCACTACGCACAGCGCCACACGACACAATCGCAATATGCGGGGACTTCAACGCACCGCACAAAGAGCTCGGCTACAACCGCACCACAGTCAAAGGAAGGGAACTACTGGATGAGGCGGCCGACGCAGGCTTCACCCTCCACACAGATCCAGCGGACCCTAGCCGAATAGGAACTGCTGTCACACGAGACACAAACCCGGATCTGGCTTTTGTCCGAACAGCGGCAACGGCCAGGAGGGGTGTCACCTGGAGGAACACGGGGTACAACTTGGGCAGCGACCACTTCATCGTCGAATTGGACCTGCCAGCCTCCGCCCCAGTTACCAACGAACATCGACGCAAGCACAAGCTCACCGACTGGGCTTGTTTCAGATCGGAGTTTATGGAGCCGCAGCGAGAGATCGAGGACATCGAAAAATGGTCGGCAGCCATAGTGCAGGCAACCTCGGACGCGACCACAGAAGTGGAAACGGACGAGAGCGTGCAGCAAGTCGACAGTCGCCTGGCCCATATGATAGAGGCCAGACAGTCCCTACAGCGGCGATGGAGACGACAGTGCCACAACCGCACACTACGCAAGAGAGTGGCGGAGCTCGGACGAGCTATTGAAAAGCACAGCCGCGAGCTATGCGCCCAGCAATGGCATGCCACTTGTAGTGAGGCAGACGGACAACTCCACAAGGGACGGACCTGGACGCTGCTCCGCCATCTCCTCGATGAAACGAAGACAAGAGGGTACCAACAACACAGCAGGCATAAATCATGCACGGCGAAAGTGACTGCTGCAATAGTCATCTCCTTTCTGCGAAGCTTCTTCTGCAAGGAAGGACATCAAGACAAGATCGTGGCGGACCATGGTCGTCAGTTTACGGCCTCCGAGTTCCATAGTTTTCTCAAAGAACGCAGCATCGCCCATGCGTACAGCATTCTACCACACGCAGGTAAACGGACATGTTTATAGGTTCGATCGGGTACTCAAGAGTACATTCAAGTCTGCACACGAGAACGTCGGCCTTTGAAGGAAGCTATCACAGAGTACATGGGGGTCTACCGTTTAACGCCGCATGCCACCACAGGAGTAAAGCCGTCCGTCCTTCTTCGTGGACGTCATACCAGAACAAAACTTGATCTTGTGGGAGCGCCAGGCAAACAGTTTTTCCAAGACCCCCAGGCTGCCATGAAATCCGTCCGCAGCAGAGTAGCACAGAAGCAACAAGCAAGTAAGAGCTACACTGATCGTCGAAGTTCTGCGAAGCATTCTCCGCTAGCAGCAGGTCATGTGGTTCGAGTACAGTTACCAGGTCACGTGCCTAAGGGTGCTTTAAGGTACATAAGCCCGTTTACCATTGCTGACGGTGAACGAACATACGATGGCCGCACCTGGAATTGAAATCGGCTGGTACCCTGCCCTCGACCAGTTACAGCAAGTCCAGTTGGAAGAACCTTTTCGCCGGAAGCAGTAACACCACTTGGCGAGCCTCGGCAGGAAAACCAGGAAAAACATCCACAGCCATCCGTTCCGACACCAGCTGAGAGGGACGTTCCAGAACAGAGGTGTTCGACAAGGCAAAGATCACAATCGTGGTTTAAAAACTATCAGAAACATTAAGTGCTTAGTAGTTCCAGTTATTTATTTTTAGTGACTTTTTTTGAGGGGGAAAGTGTTGTATTGAACAGTTGTGGTTATGTAATCTAGATGGCGCTAGGCAAGCGCCTTGTGACGTCATCTGACACAAGCATTGTATATACTCATCACGGACTAATAAAAATTTAGTGTTGTTCCAGGCACGGGAGATGCCGTTTACTACGAGGTGCTTCTGGCGCAGTCGCCTGGGCATGCAAGGCGATTCAACCGAGGGATACAACCGGACCCATCTGAAGCAGGGTGTCATTCGGAATGCTTCTCAATTTTTTAACGTACTACGACATCAAAGGAAGATTAAGTTCTTTTGGTCTCCTAAGGGGCGTACACATGACTTACAAAAACAACAAGAAAAATTGATTGAAAATGAAAGTACTTGTTCGATATCTCCTAGGATATTCCCTGTGAAGGATCATAAAATCATTTGATCGAGTAGAAAATTTATTTCCCAGAAAAATATTCAAAAACTTGAGATACTTTACGTGTGAAGAAAATTATATGGAATGCTCCTGAGTGTTTCGTTGAGTACCAAGCGTAAACGCATTCGCGCTGGTTTTATATACAACAAAAGCGGTCAAGCAACTGTTGCAAAAAAGTTGATTTATAACTACTATCATAAAATTGTTCAGGAAGATTGCGCTAAAAGAAATTGGCTTAAAGCGGCACTTTCCTCTCTGTGAAATTCAACCCATTAAATTATGCGCCTTCAACCTCCCTCACCCTTCCCCGTTTTTTAAGTGCGAATGCACTTCTTAAGCGAGCCTGAATCGTCCTCCGCCGTAGTCCGCATAGCAACAGCTGCGGGTGCGCGCGCTCCTTCTCTCCCTCCTCGTCTTCCCTAGCAACGGGGGGAGATGGGCGCGCGCTAGTCTCCTCCTCCGCTCTCCGCTCAGTGACTGCGGGTGTTGGGCGCCTCCTCATGGCACACACCCACGTGAGGGATTGACCAGGATTCGGGCGTGAGAAGGGCTAATGCACCCGCCTAAAGGAGTACTGACACGAAATTTCAAAGCTGAGATAACTATGTAAAACGCTACCTTTTTATCAGGAGATATCTCTCAGCAAGTTTTAACAGCAACCGTTCAGCGATCGGGCGCCTCCTCTTCCCTAGAAACGGAGCGGAGCGGAGGGGAGCGCGCCTAGCAACGGCGCGACCGATGATGGCGGATAGTTCGCAGGCAACGGTACCACCAACAACGAGTGAAATACAATCCTGCACGACCATTTCACCCGTCGCTGAAGGTCACGTCACCGCGGGAACTTAGAATACTTCGTCGTCGGTCGAAGACAAGGCTGCGAAGCGGAGGGCCCGCGACGCCGAACGAAAGCGGGCGAAGCGAGCTGCCGATCAGAAACTGCGAGCGCGGGAAGCTGCGGCCCAACGTCAACGGCGAGCTGCGACGTCCGCAAGGACGGAGAGTGGTTGGTCGACTACATGCACGCCACGTACTCCATGTCGTGCGTACCCCTCGACTCGCCCACCACCATCAACGGCGGTTTGATCGACCTGGCCTTTGCGAGAAACTGCCAAGTCCGCACCGTCCTCCAAGACCCTTTGGCGGTCCATTTCACGGACCACAAAGCGATTCTTCTAGCAATCAAGTACAACGACAACACAAATAGGTGTCTGTGAATAAATGCATCTTTCTTTTAAGTGCGAATGCAACCGTGCATTCGCACTTACACACTCTCCCCCTCGGGGAAGTGCGAGGGAATTTTTTTTCAGGTAAGCTGCCCCAGAGAAGATATCAGCACCTCGAGGATATATCTATTCCAGCTCCGAAAATAAATGAATATTTTCTGTAGCTACAGTAAAAGAGGCACATTATTAAAAGAACGAAAAGTTGTGAGCACTGTTTAATAAAGACATTTTGCTATCAACCGCCGCTGATAATTAAACAAGGCTGCAATGAAAGCTGGGCGGCTGGTGGTGGCGCGCGGGTTCACTTTGATGTCGGTGCAATGAACCGAAAATGGTGAGTTTGTGCAGCTGCTAAGCGCGACTGAGTATTCAACTTGCGCGGCATGCAGTGATCATCTACCGGCCTTGGTACAATTAACGTACTGTGGCTGAACTCAAATGCCCGTAGCATAGCCTACCTTCGGCAGATTTACACCAGCTGGAGTCCGACGACCGTATCTCGGCTGCCCTCCGGTGCCCGTACTTTGGCTGCTCACGGGTGGCTTTGGAATGACAGCGGCTCAACGGCTGGATCTGGCCGTATGAACGTAAGCTGGTCGACTGGCCGGCGGACACCGGCCGTTGGACAACCGGGTACGGCGTCTATGGCCAAAAGGCCCATATTTGGACTAGTGACAAACACGGCTGCTGGAAAAAGTTTGTACAGAAAATCACCGACCAATGTACGTGGGCTGGAGTTAGGTCGAACAGCCCTGTGCTGCCTGAATACTCCTTGAGCTGCTATCACTGGCAATACATGCCTCCAATAATTAGTGCATAGAAAACCGTAGGTACATTTAGAGAAAAATATATGTACTTTTTAGCCGTCCCCGTGTCTGTTCAGATTGGGGTGGTTTTTACGAGAAAAACGGAAAAGGGGCTTAAAAACAACAAGCCATTGAAAATGCGCAGAAAGATTTCACGGCGTACCATTTGAAAGAAAGTACAAAAACAGAGCTCCAACTAGTGGGGTTCTAGAGAGAACAGGAAAGAAAAATAAAACAAATTACACCCATCTCCCCGAAGGCAACCTATGAGTAGAATGCGGAGCGTCATGGGGGTTCCGTTTGCGTTTCCGTGATGTTGGTTAGCCACATTTGGTAAAATGTAGTGAACGCCGTAATGCTCATATATCCTACTCATGGTTCCATTCAGAGGGATGGGTGTAATTTTCCTTATTGCATGCGCATATCCGCGAGTGAGACGAGATTGAAGTGGTATCAAACGATATGTTAGTGTTTGCGCTGATGCGCTCACCTAATTGCATCAGCACACTTACTCACGGGGCTGTTGCTTCAATCCTACTTCATCTGAAGAATCACGGAGTCAACCCAAGCACAACTGGAGTCAAGTGAAGCATGCGGCACCTTCCTAGGCCCATCCCTAGGGACATCCTGCGAAAATCATCCTCAGAAGCGCTGCGGACGGGGCGACAGCAGCGTGCACGCCTTCCTCTTCGCAGCTTTGTCTTCTTGTCCTTTTTCGTCGTCAGCGGTTCCCCAATGACAAGATGACGACGGTGGCGCATGTGGAGGTGGTGTGCGGACGCTGGACCACCACCGCGGCCGCGGGACATACTCCGACCATAAGATGCTCAGCATCTAAAACAGGATGCGTGCTGCACAAGGGAAACGCGCCAAGCAGTGCGATGGCTAAAATTATCGGCATTGCAAAATGTTTTGCCTATTCATAAAAGAAAGAGTAAGACAGGGTGGGAAGGGCCGTTAGAAGTGCTAGTGAAGAGCGGCGAAGGGTTACATGCAGTAGGTGCTGGGAGACTATCGTCTTTGGACAGGACATCTCCTGAAGCAAGCATACATGCTCCAAACAGACTGTCCAGAAGAAATATTGATTGTAGTGTCATAATCAAACCTGCTACCGACGAGTTACGATGTTGATGTAAAACCATTACAAGCGTTCCTTAAATGCAAATTGTTCGACGTGATTTGTGCAGTGTGGCGCTGCCGTACGCAGCGGCACAGTGGAAAGTACTGCATAGGCCACAAAAAAGTACATAGTTTTACAAAATACAGAAGAATTATGAATGTAGAAAAAACTACTCGACGAATAGGAAAACTCAATTCAGTGTCGTTTCAGAGGCGTTTAAAAGGCCTGTGTGGGCGTCTCTTGACTGCTTTTGATATCACCGCTATGCTGATGCTGCAACTAGCCAAGCAAAAGCTCCAGAGCCCATGTGGGGAATCACTGCTCCGAAACTGACAGCTTTCACGGTCAGTGTAACTGCTTTGTTTTTCTTAGCATATATTTCCTCGAACCATATAAAAAGAATGCGAAGATCATACCTCCATACTTGCCAACAAATTTGTTTCAAGTTTTGTAATGATGCCGGGTCTCTGATTTGAATCATTACCGACGTGTATTAGAACAATATAGAGAAAAAGGCAACTCTACTTTCGCTGGGGGGTGGTCCCTGCCGTCACCTTCTGTGGAAAACGTTTCTTCAACCTAAACTTTATATTACCTCTTTGGGCCAAACAATAATTAAAGTGTTGAGAGGATCAAAATACACCCCGCTTCTTCGTTTTTAATCGTCGGCCAGAACTTTGCTATGGTAGTTCCAATTCCATATCGAGTCGGCAGTGCCGCAATCCATATAAGCACTCCCTTCTTACCTACATGATCATTTCATACTTTTGCATAGCAATAGCGAGAGGTGAGAGGTTGAACTTCAATCAATTGAAAGAGATTTTGTGAATTTCTTGCAATGAGAACGGAGTCTTGTTTACTAATTGTTTGCACCGCCGTGTGCATTACAATGGGAATATGAGAACCAGGTTTCTTTTCGTGGCTAGACCGGTGGCACCACCATCTTAAGAATACTTTATTTCGTACACAACTCTGAAATATATTTTTCCCGTATAACCAATTAAAGGCTGCGAGGATGATTAGCAATCGATGAAACCAAATTTTAAGTTCGTGGAAGAAATTCTGTGTCTTGGTTTCTCAACGTTTGCGTGGAATTTATAAATAACTTACAGATCTGTGCAGTTCAATTTCAATTTGTGTGTGTGCAATCGCCCGCCGATTAAGTAATATTGTGCTGTTTCCCCGCACTCTTCTTTTAAATTTTTTTTGGGTAGCAATGGCAGAAATGTGAGAGGCTGAAATTCAACAGATGCCAGCCCGTTTTATAAAATCATGACAAAAAGTCCTCACTGTGCTTTCTAAACATTCTTAACGCACTCCCTCACCAGAGCAAGAGTAGCACCCTGGTGTAGTAATGGCCATAGCTTCCTATGAATACGTCAATTACCACTTGGCCCGCCCTCCCAGCGGCTGCGGACCAACTGACAATGGCGGCGGTCGGACCTGTGACGGTGCAAGGGTTGCTAATCATCACTGGATCCCGACCGGCCACCATTATATTCTGACCGCGACAACGCTTAAAGGAACCACTTAATCTAGCCTCACGAGTCTAGAGGTGTTGTTCAAGGAATTAGAGGGCATTAACTGGGATGCAATAGTGATTGGTGAGTTTAGGAAGACAGATGAGGCATTTACAGAAACACAGATATTGAACTACATTAGGTCCGCAAGGTATAATCTAGCGGCCCAGTGGGCCGTCCAGAGTAGACGTGTGCCGCACCTGCCCGGGTCGTGGGAGGTTTAGGACCTCCGGCCTAACGCAGGCCTTCTGGAGAGCCCGGAGTTGAGTGTGGTAGTTTTCGCCGTGGAGCACCATGGCCCAATATTCCTCTGTTATGAGTTCGGTGTGCTATTGTCACGCCAGGCAGTACCACAGCATATGGTCTAAGTTACAGTAAGCTGCCACGCAGAGGGGACAGTGAGGGTCAATCTCAGGGTGAAATAAGCGTAACCGGACCTTGGTTGGGAAGGAACACCTCTGAAGCATTCAAAAGCCTGCTGACTGTGCGTGCGTGAGAGCAGGGTGGGCCAGCGGCAGTGTTCTTAACGTAAGTTGGCAGTGTCTGATTACATTGTTGAAAGTGATCAACGGGTCTCGGAACTCTCTTGGGGCCTCGGGAGCTCGGCTTGTTCGATGGCCGCAGCTGACGGTTTCTCGCGCGCTTAGCTATTGAACTCGTTGGCGTTGGGGAGGGTGACGTGGACTCCATGGTCAATGTGTGCGGGGAACCATGTGACGCTATGAAACGTATCTTCTTTTTTTCCCTGTCGATCCAGGCTCCTTCTTTGGCAGTACATCTTTTGAGTAAGGCTCTTGCCGCCGAGCGGAAATCCATGTCGATTTGCTTGCACCGGGTTTTCCTCATGGCGATAGATAAGGAGATTTGTTCGGCCGTAGTAGCATTTGGTATATAGAGGGACTCCGAGCGGACGAGGTTTCCTCAGTCATTTACCGCTGACATGTCAAAACTGCCCGAGCGGCTGTCCTTGGTGACGTCCATGATCATAGGTTTGACCAATCCTGTATTGGCGAGCAGTAAGAGGGCTCGGGCTCTGGCTCGCCTTCTCCCCTCTTGTTATATTGGGGATGTACTTACCTTGTTTGGTTTCGCAACAAGAGCCCGCAGGACGTTTCCACAGCGTAGGTGTAAGGAGATGACCACAGCAGAAAAGATAGATGATGATTGTTCCACGCTTCACGAGGCAACCCGTCTTCTTTGATCCAGTGAAGCGTTATCATTGAGTTCTTACAGTGGCTGACACTTTCAAATTTTTAGGCGTAACGCTTTCTTATATACTCGCTCATCCTTAGGTGCCAGAACCGCGGACAAGAGTTTAAGTTTCGCTAAGGATAACACTTTCATCGGTGCCACTTCGCTTTCAACATAATTAAAGTCGCTTCCTTTGTTTTGTCGTTGAACTCGTGCACGACGTACGCTGCAGCTGCTTATGCCGATGGGCTTGATTCCGAGAACACATGTAGGTGCTGGTTTTCTAGGTCCTTTGTTAACGTAACATCGTTGCACGTGAAGACGTCTTAACTGCTTTAAATCTGCAAATAGTTTCTTCTATTGCTCGCTCTACTCTGATGGTAACGGGTCGTCCCATTTTACGCCGATCTTTAGAGGCGCTAAAATCCTATTTTGGCTCCTTATCGTGAATGGCGATAGTAGACCGATTGGGTCAAAGATTTTCGCTGCGCCTGTGACACTGCTCGTTTAGTCACGGTTGTCGGCGTCGCTTGGGATATAAATTTTTCTACTGGGAATGACAGCATGTCCTCTGAGTGTTTCATCTCATACCAAGTATCGTTATGTATCCTGTCAATCGCGTTTCTTGATGGGCCTGTCGCTTTCAGTGTCGTCTAAAAAGTTATTGAGGTGTTCTTCGTTCGATGTCCGTTTTTCGCAGGTTCATTGATGTTCTTTGAAAAATATCTTTGAATTCTCTGTATAGCCTAACAGCTTCCTTAGTTTCATCTGCTCCAAAAATTACGTCTTCGACGTAAATTTCCTTCGTCAGCTTCTGTGTGGTAATTGGAATTCATCCTTAATTTGCTCCAAGTGATGTTGCATGTCGCCGCTAGGAGGAACGTGCTAGGAGTTGTTCCAATGTGACTCTGGTCATTGTCAACATTTCTACTTCGTTGGTCAGCCCGCCTTTATTGTCGTGTTTCCACCAAAAGCATCATAAACGCGTCTTGGTCGGCTTCGTAAATTGCTTCTTGCAAAAGTCCTTTCTCAACGTCGCTCATTAGAGCTACCTTTTCTTTCCGAAAGTAGAGAAGTAGCGAAAGCATATTTTCGTTGAATGTAGGACGGGCTTCCAAATTATCATTCAATGATTTTCCTTGATTGAGCTCGATGTTGCATCAAAACTACTCGAACTTTCGTCACGTCCCTGTCTTCCCATATTACCGCCTGGTGTGCCATGTAATAACATAAAATTGGACGCGCATCCTGGATTCTCGCTCACTGTCTCGGCAACTCCTGAACTGAAGTATCCTAAGATGGCTTTGCCGTACCTTTCGATGAGATTTTCGTTCTTGTTTAACCTTTTCTCAGGTGAATAAGTCGTTTCATTGCAGTGTCCTTGTTGGTTTGCATGTCGATGTTTTCCTTCCAGGGCAAGTTCACCTTGTAGCGCGCATTTTCATTAGACACCTGCTCTTTGAACTTTTGGGCAAACCATGCTATCCTTTGTCCATCTGGCTTGTCCATGCTATCAATTCCGATGGCTTCTAAGCTCTGAAATCCTTTCAGTTCTGTCTTCAACTCTACGTTACTTGCGTCAACCTCGAGTACCATCACTGCTGCGTCTCTCAATTTGATCGTACTGTGGCTCACTTGTCCGTGCACTATCCAGCCATGTGTGGTCTCTGCTATGACTAGTCGGTTCTCGATGGGGTCATGTTTGTTCCATGATGAACTCGCAGTAGTGATCTGAACGGATGAGAAGTCCAGTTATCTCGACGTCCTTCCTTCCTAATTCGTCGTCCGGCAATTTTACCCTGAGTTCCAGCATCTTGTCTCTGATGTTTCTGTGGGGTACTATAGATGGCTGTGTGATTACGATTCCTTCCTTAAGGGCCTCGACAGCTGTCAATGACTCACTTTTCTAGACTCTTTACCATCACCTTCACGACGTTCATGCATTACATTTTTCCTTCACTTCAAAGGATCACAATTCTTAGCTTTTCTTGCCTTAGATTTTTTGTTCCGCTTTTTTCCGCCGGAGATGTTTTAATAAACGTCCTTTGAGTACCACTGTCAAGCAGTACTCGACAGATGGCTTCTGATGCTTCTCCTTGTAACCAAGCTATTGCTGTCCGCCGCAACACGCAGTTTCTAGTCGGGTTACTACTGATTGCTTCCGGGATGTTGCAGTTTGCTGCACTGTGGTGGATTCCTGTCTTTTTTTGTCTGTTCTCTTGCATTATTACTGTTGCATCGCGGCCTTTGCATCTCTTGCCAAAACACACCGGCTTTGCAAATCCGCGCCGTAGGATTTGGTCGAGTACTTCTGAAGCTTGATCTGTTTAGGTTAGCAGCTTCTTTTTTCTTCTATAGGTAGGTTTCGCGTGCAGCCTGCATTCAGGTGGTTAGTTTGCTTGCACAACAAGCAGGCTTTGTGTGCAGAAGCATGAGCAAACCAGCGGCCGTGCTGTACGTTTTTCGTTCTCCTGATTGGGTCCCGTACCTGCTATTTCCTGCTCCCGCTGAGCTTCCTCGCGTAAGCACACCTGTTCCGGAGGAATTCTTCCATTCGTTGCAGCGCGTCGTCAGTTTTCTTTCCCATGAATGACGTTTCTTCGCTGTTACCCGTGGACCTGTTTTCAGATGCCTCCTTTGTCTTGTAATGAATGGAAAGCTCTGTTGGCATAGCCTTTTCAGTCCTGGCATTCATCATTCGCACGTAGCACTCTGTGTTGACTCCGAGAGCTTGTCGTGCCAGTGTGTGTATCTGCACTTTTTGGAAAAGTTTTCGCATCGCTTGTGTTATAATAGACTGGTGCTACCTTGTCCAGTCGTAATAGCTCTTTCATGTGAAGCCTCACCAACTGTTCGTTCCTCCCAAGTGTCTCTTTTAGTATCTTGATCGCTTGTTTCTAGTTGCGTTCGGCTGAGAACTGACGTCCTTCAATCGCGGCGGCTGCTTTGCAGGTTAGTGTCGACATGAGGTAGTTGAATTTCTGTCCATTCCTCGTAGTAGGCCTCAAGTGAACTGCTCATTCATATTGCGTGCAAAATCTAGTTCATTCAAGGAAATTTCCACTGAACTTATTTCATTTCCAATTACGGAAGCTTCACAAGCTCCGTTTGAGTCTTGCGCACGTGCGTTGCATGACCTCAGCGATCCGATTCTCTATGCTTGCACTTGAGCTGACAGCATGCATTCTGTGGCCTCCTTTTAAATAGTTCTCGATGAGGAGGTGGCTGCAAGTTTCAAGTCGTATTCTACTACTCTCGCGAATTCACTTTCCTCCACTTCTTCCGTAAATAACCTTCCATCTGCTGGTTGCACTTCGTTAGGCTTGACGGTATAACCTTATCTGGGCTTGCGTGACAATCAGCTGCTCTCTTTCGGCTCGTTGCGGCATTTGATCCTCCGTCGCATTAATTAGCTGCGTGACGTGCGTTCGCAACGCTTTTCTCTTCTTCACGACGACTTCTTGCTCATTTTCTTTCCTAAGTGGTAATTCCGCTTACGTTCAGGGATCCGTCGGCTCCGTTGGTGTTCGGCCTGCTGCGATCTTCTTGTCTACTCCAGGCTTCTTCACTGCTCTCCGCCGTTGTCTTCACTGCTGCGCGATGGCAGGTTGTCATCTCTGGTTTCTGGGAGTTGTATCCTGGTCACGGCACCATCTTTAGTAAGGAGAGACCGGAGGACATTTCTACAGCGTAGGTTAAATGAGAAGGGAATTCCAGAAAAGTTAGATGATGATAGTTGCAAGCTCCATGAGGCAAGGCTTCTTCTTACTCACTCCTATTGTGTCTTGGTCAGGAGATTAGCTGATAATAATCTTCAACACTCGGCAAAGGTTCTGCCTGGAACGTTTCCATCACCGTTCCAGGGACCTGTGCAGTGTGACCCACAAAATCTTCGTTCATGTAGCCGGTGTCTAATAATGTTGCTGCCGGGTCTGGTGGAGAGCAGCCACTGGTTTTGAGCGGTTCTTTTCGCTTTGCGAATTCGACCAGTGAAGTGTGGATGCCCAAGTCTTTCCTACTTTTCCGTGCTTGCGGATAGGGGTATACCGAGAACACTCTGAGCTCTGACTTATCAGCGTATTGACTTTAATCTCTTCCATGGAAAACCAGTCGGGGGGCCCCCTCCACGTAGTTAATATGGCTCATGAGGAAGGTTTTGTACAGTCGAAGGAGGTTGCGCTCGGGGATGCCGCCCCTGCGGTTGGAAACGTGCATCATGAGTCGTATCGTCACTTCCCTTTTACCAATCAGGTTACTCAATGGTCTTGGTGTTGTCCCTATCGACTTTGAGTGGGCATACCGAGTATCCAGATGATATCGACCTTCGGTTTGACGGAAGCCGTCTCTCGCGCTTAGCGTGATGGCTGCTTGATTTGGGTGCCGTTATCCCGCTCCGCCCTAACGGTTAGATCGGTATAGGAAGAGTACCGACTCGCCCGGCGACAGTTTTCGCCCCGTGTCCTGAAGGCACTCTTCTGTGATCTCCAGCGCCGTTTGCAGCATTTCTTTCGTCTGAGCTTCCGAATTACTACGGCTTCAGATCGTGATGTTGTCCGGATACATAGCGTGATTAATTCCGGGGATATTTCCCAGCACGAGGAGAGGTCCCGCATAACAAGATTGAAGGGCAGCGGTGACAGTACTGCTACCTGCGGGGTGCCCTTCGGACCAAGTCTATACTCCGACCACCCCTGGCCGAGTTTGAAGAAGGCCTCCCGGTCTCCTGGGAAGGATCTCATCTAAGACTGAAATTTCGTTCAAGGGTGACTTTCGATATCATCTTCAGCATGCACTGGTGACGAATCGTGTCGAAGGCTTTTGTGAGGTCGAGGGATAGGATGCCGCTAAAGTCTACTCATACAGTTAACGCATGATATCGCACTAACACTTGATGGTCGTGAATCTGTTGACTGCATTTTCTTAGATTTTAGAAAAGCATTTGATGTAGTACCACTTAAACTGTTATGGAAAAAACTGTCCTTCTATGGTATCACCCCTAAGACTTTGTCATGGCTTTTCAGCGTACATTACTGGTAGACAACAATACTGTAATCATCAATGGTGCAGCCTCTCATACCTCAGCTGTGTCGTCAGGGGTGCCCCAGGGATCGGTCTTGGGGCCTTTGTTGTTTCTGCTTTACATAAATGATATCAGTGATAACATTACATCATCCATGAGGCTCTTCGCTGACGATTGTGTGCTGTACACGAATATTTCTTTGGAAAGTGACACCCACGTAATTCAAAATAATCTGAACAAGATTAATACTTGGTGCGAAACATGGGGCATGCCAATAAACCTGGAAAAAAGTGTCTTTATTAGGTTTACTAGAAAAGAAAAAGTCCACTACCCAACTTATAAATAAGAGACTCTCATTAAGTGCGTAAGGGAATTTAAATACTTAGGAGTTTATATTACATCAACACTGTGCTGGCACAGACACATCGATTATATTACCCGTAAGGCTTCAAGGACATTAAGTTTTCTGCGCCGCAACACAAGCACCTTTTCGTAAACTGCCAGAGAAATATTGTACAAAACAAACATACGGCCTATATTCGAATATGCTTGCACGGTATGGGACCCGCCAACCCTGCTTGATAAAGCTAAATTAGAAAAACTTGAAAGCTTCGCAACCAGGTATGTGTTAGGAAAATTGGCAAAAAAGACAAGTTTTAGTAGAAATACCCGCTTGAACTTACTGAATTGGGAATCACTTGAGCATCGCAGAACTGTATTTCGCTTAAAATTATTTTATGAAGTTTATTTTTCACAGAATGATATACCGCGCGAATCGTATATTTTCCCGACTCATCACATATCCGCCCGCAGAGACCATATTTATAAAGTTCGTGAGATAGATTGTAAATCTAGTGCGTTCTTTCACTCATTTTTTCCTAAACCATTCGTCAGTGGAACAGATTACCTTCTTCCGTGTTTGTACACCATTCTAGTAAATCGTTCCTGTCCACAGTTACGTCACTCGAAGGCCTAAACTAACATTGTCATGTGTTTGCTACAGCGCAGGTTTGCTGTTTGCTCAAATCACCTGTCCGCTCACTATTCTGTAATTGCTTCTTTTAATACATGAATTGCATTTTCTTCAGCCTCGCCGAACGCACTGTTTTACCAGTATCGCACCAATGCCGTCTTTTCACGTGGTGTGTCTGTGGGCTATCGAAAATGCTATGTGCCCTTTCCATTGCTTTGTCGTTTTTTGAACCTTCGATTCCCGCTTGTGTAAAGTACTTGTGAGTGTCTTTTCTGAATTATTGTAATAATGCAGTATTTTTTCGTGGCATGTCTTCAGCTATTTGAAATGTATATATGCGTTCTCTTATAACTTGCTTTCTTGCTTGCTGATAAGTACTTCTTGTGACCTGCCTTTTTGTACACCCCCCACTGTAATGCCGCAAGGCGCTGTGGGTACTGAATAAATAAAGAATAAATAAATAAATAATAAATAAATTGATAACGAGAAGAGTTAACGCTGCACAACAATATTAGATGCCGAAGCGCCATTTGCCCGATCGGGTATGCCCTGAGGATTATCATGAAGACGACGAAGGCCCGACTCGGACGTTCACGCTCACGAGCTGATACCGGCTGGACCTACGCTCGCCCGTTGCTTTACGCTACGCCCTCAAATAAACCCACACGATCAACTACCATTGTGACTGCTATTCCCCTTTACAAGTGGTGGAGGTCAAGGTTCTCGGTTCCACACTGGAGCTTCGCAACCGGACACTGCCCGAGATGAACCACCGAGAGACCAGCCAGCACCCCTGCACCGTCGGGCGCACCCGTGAACTGCTCTTGCGCGATGCGACAGCGGACCCCAACCATATTCACTGGCGAGGACGCACACTGATGCCAAAGACTGGCTGTCGTCCTATGAGCGTGTGAGTGCCTACAACAAATGGGATGATCCAACTAAGCTGCATAACGTGTTTTACGCCCTTGATAAGCTCGCCCGGCGGTGGTACGCGAACAATGAATCAGACATTTCTACCTGGTCTGCCTTCCGCACCCGCTTGTGGCAGCATTCGGCCCGCCCAGCTGTACGCCAGCTCCATGCCGAGCAGCAGTTGCGTGTACGCGGCCAACAAGCTGGGGAAACATTCACCAGCTACATCGAGGACGTGGTTGACTTGTGCAAAGCGGGTCGACCCGTCGATGACGGAAACGGACAAGGTCAGGCACGTCCTTAAAGGAGTGGACGATGACGCGTTCCAGATGCTGCTGTCCAAGGATCCCCAAACGATAGCCGACGTCGTACGTTTGTGTCAGAGCTTTGACGAGCTTCGAAAGCAACGGGCCCTAACTCGGCGAGTTTGGCTGCGACCTACACAAACGACCCGACGCTGTTTTCACCGGATAAAGGATTTTATTCGGGAAGAGTGGCTCGCCAGGTGTCCCTCCTGCCGTACACCACGGAACTGTCGTCCCCTCTAGCTCCTGCACTGAGGCACGTGGTACAAGAAGAGGTCGCTGAGGCGCTACCAACTGCCCACTACCAGGCGCCGGTCGCCGGTCCCATAACGTACGCCGAAGCTGCATGGAGGTCACCTCTGCGGCCTGCTGCTTCTGTCAACCCTCGAGTGATGCACCCGCCTGCTCCACCAGCCCAGCCTGGTGTGCCACTGCGTCCGTTGCAGACCAACTCTGATTCCGAATGTCGTTGCCGGCGAGTCGTCTTCAAACGGCTGTGGGTAGCCCTCCTCCCACGCGCACGTGGCGTACGCAGGACAATCGTCCTATATGCTTTGTATGCGGAATCGCTGGACATGTAGCTCGCTACTGCCGCCGTCGTACGCCGCCTCCGAACACCTTCCAACAGGCTCCGTACTACGACCCCGCTTACGCCCAGCCGTATACTGTTCCGCAGCCAGTGTATCCAGTCGCCTCTGATCCGCCGCTGAAGTCGCTGCCGCCTGACCGCTCTACTACGTCCACCAACCGCCGATCTCCTTCTCCACGTCGTCGCTCGCTGTCGCCTATGCGGCGCCGCTCTGCCAGCACTGGGGAGGAAAACTAACAGCCCGCAGTTCCCGAGGCAAGAGCTGCGTCGCCCTCGAAAGCTAAAAGTCCTCACGTTCCGCCCGAAAATGTTATTGATGTATTTGTTGAAGGTATCCCCACTACTGCCCTAATCGACACTGGGGCTGCTGTTTCTGTCGTTCACGCCGACCTATGCCGCCTCAATTCGAAAGGTTCTGACGCCTACTTTCGGAGTATCCTTGCGCACCGCTAGTGCACAACGATTATGCCCATAGCAACATGCACGGCCCGTGTCGTTATTCAGAATATTCTCTACACCATTGAATTTGTCGTGTTGCCGTCTTGCTCTCATGATGTAATCCTGGGTTGGGACTTTTTGTCGCGCCATCATGCCGTCATACGGTGTGCACCTGCCGAAGTCGAGTTTTCGCCTCTCTTGGAAGATTCTTTCTGTGCTCCTAACGCCAAGGTGGTCATCGCCGAAGACACTGTCGTCCAACCCCGTTCTTCCGTTCTTGTTCCTCTTTGCTGCACATCTATTCCTGAGGCCACGGTGCTTTTTACGCCGTCCGACATTTTCTTCCGCCGCAGATGTGTTCCGCTACCCCTCGCCCTTTTGACGATTCGCAATGGCGCGAGTGCAATGATGATTACGAACCAGTCGACGACTTCGTACGCCCTTTTACAAGGCGAAACTCTCGGCTTTGTAGAGCCGGTCGATCCCCGCCTTGTTACGGAGCTTCTTGATGATGCGCCCCATCTCCAAGTCGACGAGCTGAGCGCTACTACGCCATGCACACGGGACGAAACATGTCCCGAGATTTTTCTGCCGCTCAATCGACGAAAATTTGGACGCCTACCCAACGAGCGCAGCTTACTGCACTTCTGAGCCAGTTTTCTTCGTCTTTCGATAGTGGGCAAAGTTCTCTTGGCCGTACGTCCGTTGTGAGCCACGCCATCGATACTGGCTCGCATGCCCCGCTTCGTCAACGACCGTATCGTGTATCACCGGCAGAGCGACGCACCATTGAAGACCACGTGAATGACATGCTTCAGCGTGACATTATTCGTCCCTCCAAGAGTCCACTGGGCGTCACCCGTGGTTCTTGTGAAAAGAAGGATGGGTCCATTCGGTTTTGCGTCGACTACCGCCGTTTGAACACCATAACCCTCAAGGACGTGTATCCCCTCCCCCGCATCGACGACGCCCTCGACTGTTTCAGGGAGCAGAATACTTCTCGTCGCTAGACCCTTCGCTCCGGTTACTGGCAGGTCCCGATGGCGGAAGCAGATCGAGAGAAAACTGCTTTTGTTTACCCCTGACGGTCTTTATGAATTAAATGTATTGCGTTCGGGCTTTGCAACGCTCCTGCCACCTTCGAGCGAATGATGGACAGTATTTTGAGCGGACTAAAGTGGAAGACGTGTCTTTGCTATCTGACGACGTCGTTGTTTCTCTTCGGACTTCAAAACGCACATCGGCCGCCTGCGGCAAGTTTGACCTGGCCTTGCAAGAGCTGGGCTGCAGCTGAATCTGAAAAAGTGTCGTTTTGCTGCGCGGAAACTGACGATCCTGGGACACGTCGTTTCGAAGGACGGCATCCTCCCAGATGATACGAAGCTGAGAGCCGTAGCCGAATTTCGAAGCCGACCTCTATAAAGGCGCTTCGGAGCTTTATCGGTCTTTGCTCGTATTTTAGACGCTTCGTACGCAACTTCGCCAGCATAATTTTGCCTTTAACTCAGCTCCTCGGTGGTGCCAGTGACATATCTGCATGGTCACCCTCCTGCGACGAAGCATTTGCGACGCTACGGCGCCTACTCACATCCCCGCCGATACTGCGGCACTTCGACCCGTCCGCCCCAACCGAGGTCCACACTGATGCTAGTGGGATCGGCCTCGGTGCCGTGCTTGCCCAACGAAAGCCCGGTTTTGACGAGTACGTCGTAGCATACGCGAGCCGTACGCTGACGAAAGCCGAGTCGAAACTACTCTGTAACAGAGAAGGAGTGCTTGGCGATAATTTGGGCACTGGGCAAGTTCCGCCCGTACTTATATGGTCGCCCATTCGATGTCGTCACCGATCATCATGCGCTCTGTTGGCTCTCCTCCCTCAAGGATCCATCGGGTCGTCTTGGTCGGTTTGCTCTTCGACTGCAAGAATACGACATCCGGGTCATTTACCGTTCAGGTCGCAAGCACTCTGACGCTGATGCTCTTTCACGCTCACCAGTGCCTGCTGAAGTTTCCTGCCTTGCCTCAAGTGGCAGTGACTTACGTCTGTCGCCTCTTGCAGTCAGGCAACATGTCAACCGAGCAACGCAAGGACCCGTGGATTACTTCTCTTATTGAGATGCTCTCCGGTACATCGCCTGCCGGGGGATCTCGGGCCCTACGCCGGCAGGTTTCTCACTTTGCCCTCCGTGACGAGCTACTCTACCCGCCGCAACTACTGCTCCGACGGCCGAAAGTGGGCTGCTGGTGATACCCCGTCATTTGCGCAGCGACATATGCACCTCATTTCACGCTGATCCAAGTTGCGGTCATGCTGGCGTACTAAAGACCTATGAGCGTCTTCGCCTGCGATACTACTAGCGTGGAATGTATACCTTCGTGCGCAAGTACGTGCGCTCTTGCCCTGAATGTCCAACCGCCGAAAATCGCCGCCGCCCCGCCTCGCCGGTCCTTTGCAGCCACTACCATTCCCAGCAAAGCCATTCGAACGTGTGGGCATCGACCTGTATGGCCCACTTCCGTCTACTGCAGCCGGAAACCGATGGATCATTGTCGCCGTGGATCACCTTACTCGGTACGCCGAAACAGATGCTCTTCCCGGCCGCCACGGCTCGCGACGTAGCGTCTTTCCTGCTTCGCCACTTTGTTCTTCGAAACGGGGCACCTCAGGAGCTTCTCAGTGACCGAGGGCGGGTTTTCTTGTCTGAGGTTATTGAAGCACTGCTCTCTGAGTGCCACGTCGTTCATCGGACTACGACATCATACATCCACAAACGAACGGGATCACGGAACGCTTCAATCGCACCCTTGGTGACATGCTCTCCATGTACGTGTCTGCCAACCAATCGAAGTGGGACCTCGCACTCCCGTTTGTAACATTTGCTTACAATACGGCAACGCAGACGACCACGGGATTCTCGCCGTTTTTCTTGTTGTATGGACGAGAGCCGTCCTGCACAATCGACACGATACTCCCCTGCAAGCCCGACGCAACAGAATTTACGCCGATTTCAGACCTTGCTCGTCGCGCCGAGGAATGCCGTCGACCTGGCCCGTTCGTTTACATCGACCGATCAGCAGCGCCAAAAGCATCGTCACGACGAATGCGTCAAAGATCGCAGTTTTGATCCCGGCTCCCTTGTGTGGCTTTGGGTGCCCTGCTCAACACCCGGTCTCTCGCCAAAACTTACCACCAAGCACCATAGCCCGTACAGAGTCATTGAGCGGACTTCGCCCGTCAATTACCTTGTGGAACCAGTTGCACAAACTACAGATAATCGCCGCCGAGGGCGTGAAATTGTTCACGTGGATCGGTTAAAGCCATACTACGACCCTCTAGTTTTGTCGGGCCCTTGAGTAGCCAGGATGGCTCCTTTGCACCGGGGGCAATTGTAACGAGAAGAGTTAACGCTGCACAACAATATTAGATGCCGAAGCGCCATTTGCCCGATCGGGTATGCCCTGAGGAATATCATGAAGACGACGAAGGCCCGACTCGGACGTTCACGCTCACGAGCTGATACCGGCTGGACCTACGCTCGGCCCGTTGCCTTACGCTACGCCTCAAATAAACCCACACGATCAACTACCATTGTGACTGCTATTCCCCTTTACAAAATAAATAAATAAATAGAAGTCCCTCGAATACACTTCCATAACTTGGTTCTTGAGAAGCAACGTGACGCCTATCGTGGACACTGTAGGTCTAAAGCCGACGATGTTGTGCAGGAAGGTATCTTCGAGGTCGATCAGACGTAAGATCCTTGTGTTGACCACGTGTTTGACAACTTGGCCTACACAATACGTAGGAGACATCAGTCTCATGTTCTCGGGCGCTAGGGGCTTACCCGGTTTAGGAGTCATGATGACACTTCATTCTTTTCACCTTTTTGGAACTTGGCCAGTTGTCCAGACCTCGTTCGTTTCTATTGTGAGGGTATTGAACGGTTTGGCGTAGAGCTTACGGAGCATGCGGTTTGTGACACCGTCAGGCCCCGGTGCAGAACGGCTGCTCGGCTCCTGCAGAGCCACCCATAATTCCTGCTCCGTGATAGGAAACGTCAAGAATCTCGTTCTCTACTTGGTATTCCAGGTAGCCTTGATCTGAGCTCTGACAATTTGAGAGGTAGGTGCAACTAATTTATCGAAAATATTTTCGTCTGGCATGCCGGCGTTAGCAGGTTTTGCATGAGCTTGTCGAGTATGCGTTGTCGATTGCCTTTCGACTGTTTGTCGTGAATGAGCTTCTTGATTAGATTTCGCTTTCAACCCATACGCGTGCCACCGTCTGGGAGGGCGCAGAGGTCGTCCCATTTGTTAGGGTTGGGTGTGAGTGCGTGTTTCTCTATTTTGTGGCTGAGTTCCGCAGTCTTCTTCCACAGACCTCTTTTGAGCCGGTGCTTGCTGGAGCCATCTTGCTTGAATTGAATTTCTTGCCTCACGCAGATTCGCCAGTTTTGCGTCTTTATGGGTGCTGTTTGGTGGGGCCTCGACAGTTTTGGTGGTGGCCGCTACATCTGTCGTAATCCTGTCAGGCAGATCCTGCCGAGTCTCGAAATCGGTTTGATCTTCCTTATGGATCTCGGGAAACGCGTCCCAGTCAAAGATTTTCAGTTGCCTGGGCTTTTGCGCTGCGATCTCAAGGGTGGTGGCCATAATTCAATGGTCATTTCCTAAGTTCTCTACAGTATCTCGCCAGTTCGTCTCCTGAATATTCTTTATGATGGTTAGGTCCGGGTTGTATCTCTTGTCACAGAAGTCCCAATCCGCGTAGAGAATTGGCAGTCCGTCGTCAAGTTACACGAGCAGTCCGTGACCGCCTGTAGTATTCTAGCACCCTTCTTTTGCACCATTGTTTAGAAGTACCCCTTGGCTTGGCGCGTCGCCTTGGAAATTAACGTGTTGAAAGGTTCTTTACAGCCAGATGGGCAGTCGTAAAAGTTGAGAATGAAAAGCCGTGTGGTCCACTTGACATTGGGGATAACATCGACCACGATGTGTTCGAGTTTGGTGGAAGTTTTCTCGCTCTTGGAATGGAACTTGCGTAGATACAAGCGTGGCAAGCCCTCTCTTTTCCTGCTGGAACTTTGGAATTTTGAAGGTTTCGCACAGCGCTTCTTGTACTAGGATTACCTGGGGTTTCTTGAGTTGCGATTCTCAGTGTGGATGTAATGTGGCTCTTTCTTGGTTTGAAACTAGCACACTTCCCCTACCAGATCTGAAAGCCTTTTGTTTTACTGGCCATTGCAGGGTCCTTTTGGGTTTGGGCATATCGCCGAGTGAGGCACCGTTAAACTGTGCAGCATTGCTTGGGATATGTGCCGCCATGGTACTGTCCATCGTGGCCATAAGTTAGAATATCGCATTGAGTTGTTCGGATTGCCTTCTCAACTCAAGCATGACGGCCCCAAGTTTGTGTTCTTTTCCGGCCCCCCGAGAGCCCAGAGATATTGTAGCTTCGTGCAAAGCGATGAAGTCGTTCTCATCTGCGACTGTAGCTGAACTCTGTGTTTTAAGTCAGGCGTTATCTGCTTTAAATCTTATGTTTTGCTCGTCCATATTGCGATAGCATGTGGAAGCTAATCGAGCTGCCGCTTCATCCCTTTTTTTGCCTCCATACTTCGTATATCCTGCTATTGATATGCTGTCGCAGTGCGCTAGGCGTTACGTGGGCGTACGTCGAAGAAGTTGGCGGGGTTTGCCCCCGCCCTGGACTTGGTCAGCCCTGGGGGGAGAATGAAGGTGCACCGGCTGGCGGGAGACGTCACACTCGGTTCTCGATCGTCTCCTGGACTGCGAGATGCTCGCACCGCGTTCGTTCAGGGAGTGCGAACGGCTCGAACGGCTCCGCCTTGCACCGGAACGGGATCGCATCCAGGATTGCCACCTGCTAGAACTGTCATTGACATTCCAACTGCCGCCTCTGTTACTGGGCGAACGCGCCATACCCTTGAGGGTGCTGCGGGAGGCCGCAGGCCCCCGCCTTGTGCTTGAAGCCATCGGCGCCACCCGAGCGGTGTGGCGATTGTAACCGCTGTTGTTAGCTCTCCCGGTTCCACTTTCGTAGGCGCTGACGCAAGAGGAAAGGAACTTGGAATTTCTGCTTGCAGCTCTTGTCGCCGGTGATGCGGCCAACGCCGCACAGGCAGCACTTCGGTTTATAGTTGTGATCTTCACCCGAGTTTCCGGCTCCGCATTTCTTGCAATTATCCAGCGTGGGGTTGATACAGATGTCGGCTCGGTGACACGGCTTGCCACACCAGTAGCACACGTCGACTTGACACTTGTAAAGGAAGCACGTGACGAGGACACGCCAAAGACGACATACCTCATCACCTGCATCCATTCAAAGAGGAGCACGAGAGTCGTACAGCTGTTGATACGCTATGCCTCAAGGACCGACGGATTTCTTTCGCTGACGAAAAGCTCCTTAAGGTAAATGTCCGTGACCTGAGCGCCATTGTTGCGGTCGACCCCCTTGCAGGTGTTTTTGGGCGCAGCTAGAGCAATGCACGGCCTAATTTTCAGGCCCGAGCCCGGCCCGAGCCCGCTTTCGGAAGCCAGAGCCCAGGCCCCGGACCGTAACACCGAGCCCGGGCATTCATAAGCAGGTGCAGCCCGGGCTGGCCTGGGCCCGTAGTGTCAAGCCGAGTCCCAGCCCGGTCCCGGTGATTTATTTTTTAGCATAGGGAGGGCCCGCATGTGTGTGACCAGGCCCGCTCTTAGACGACGAAAAAATTAATTCATTAAATGGTCCAGTGCCTTCGTAGCGGAAAATCAGATGGAGAAGCTATTGTCTGTACAAGCACGTCCTGACTTGAAACGTTAAGAAATATGCGTTTTAAAGTGCACGTACTTCAGCTTACACAGTCTACAGTTAACGCCACATCGGCGTAATGATAACCGTATTCTTACGCGTGAGACACCACCACCTTTAATGGCAAGACCCTCAACAAACTTCACGTGGTTGTCTGTGTCAAAAGTTGGTTTGGTTGAACTTTCTTGCTCCGCATTTGAATCTAGGTGTGCGTTGAAAAATTTTTCCAATTGTGCTTTTTAAGCAGTGCGCTTCTCTCGCGAGTTTGATATCTAGTCCCAGCAGCCTTATTTGGATTGGTGCGACATCTAGCACACGTACATAGACATAGGTGCACTTCTCCAGGGTGTGTTCCTTACTTCCCTACATGCTAGGGCATTCCTAGTAACCGTGTCTATGATATGTTATACACCAAAACGTGAAATCTTGATGTAGTACATAAAAGTTCATTAAAATTGAAGTGTAGTGACTGTCAGACCTTGCAAATCATGTTTTTGAAACAATGTGTACAACTAACATTAAGAAGCGCTAAAAGTACTACACTTCACATGGTAACTATAAAAGGCCAGGCCTATCACTTCTAGCCCGAGGCCGGCCCAGGCCGATGGCCTCGAGCCCAAGCCCGGTCCGAGCCGGTGGCACTGAGCCCGGGCCCGGCCCGCGCCCGCCGAGAAACGACTTCGGGCAGCGCTATTCAGCCCGCGGGCTTGGTCGGGCCCGGGCTTTTGGGACGGGCCCGGGCCCGTGCAGTGCTCTAGGCGCAATTACGTAGGCCTAAATTTTATGTTTCTTGGTGGCGAGGATTGTTTGGTGTACCTTGGTGTATTGCTCCATGTTTTTTACAACCGGCGTGGTTAGTACGCAAATATTTTGCACCGGGTTAGTACACAGCAGGTTTTGCTTGCAGGCTTCCTGAGTTATTCCCGCCGCCGTACTCAGGGCTGTCATGACCGCGTAGAGGCTAATTTTCTTGACATCAATTTCATCCCTGGGACGAATAATAACACGAACGTGACCCTTCGTAAGCGTGGAAACTGCGATGCTGCAGCCAATCGTCTTTCAGTACTCCGCTGGTGGGGCGTGCGGCGGCTTACCGATCTGCTTGTATTTAAGGTAAAGTGTCCGCCAGGGATGGGGACGCCATCCTGGACACTTGATCTCTTCGGGGGAATTACCCTTTCTACCATTTCCACCTCAGGCATCGTCTCGGAGCGCTGCCGGTTAGGCCAAGGAGCGGCCGTCGCCGTTAGACTAGCTACGCTTCGGCGTGGCCTCCGCGAATCGCAGTCGTAAAGGCAGAAAAGGCCGCTCAGCGACCATACGTTGATCTCTGCGTGGACCGCAATGGTTTCACCGTTCGATGAGCACAAAATCCGCATTATATTACCCCATATTCTACTTCCGAACTATCAAGAAAGTAGGAACAAGCACATCAATACCCCTGTTCTTCCTTTATCATGCTGAAAAATGAACACGTCCTATTGCTATCATAGTTTAGAGGAGAGAAGAGCACCGGAAGTGGGATTTCTATTCAGTGAAAGCATAGTGGAATAAAAGAAGAAGAATTTAGCATTTACGAAGTGGCATCTAGTCTTCTAATTAGGCATAATAGGAGGTACACATGCAAGGTGGACGAGAGCTATGCACCTAATCCAGCCATGACTGCCAGCTAGTAAATGGTTTTATGAATATATGGAAACGGCCATGTCTAAAGACACAGTATAACTTAGTTATGAGAGGCTTCAATGATAAAGTAGGCAGGAAGAAGGCTTGAGACAAGACTATGGCTTGGGCTGTGGGGATAACAGAGGGGAGCTATTTGCAGAGTTCGGAGAACGGAAAAATCGGAACATTATGAATACCTTCTTCAGCAAATGTGAGAGTCTGCATTTGACGTGGATGAGTCCGCTTGGGGAGGATTAAAATAAAAGAGACTTTACACTAGGCGTTGAACCTGGCGCCGTGCAGAATGTCGAAGTTCTCGAACGGGTGAGGATTAGGCGACCACTGTATAGTAAGGTCTGCAATTAGGGTAAATCGAGGAGGGCCGTCACAAGCTACTATAAAAGAAGACGTTCAATGAGCTCGCAGTAAGAAGCAAAGTTTAGAATTCAGGATTGCGCCCCAGAAATGATATTTAGCTCTAACCGAGGAATCAGAGTTTAGTACACATGACGCTAGCGTCGATCTCACACGCACTATCACGGAGTGTGAAGTAGACGCCGGGGGGGCTATTGCTCGACAGAATACAGGTAAACATCACCAGCTAAGACAGCTGACAGAAAGAAGTACAATACGGGGCAGATTGAGCATAGTGTAGGGTACGGAGGCAGCCTGAAAGCAGTAAAGAGGCATCTAGGCATTGGGAAAAATCAGTTTTATGTACATTAAATCAATCCAGGCAACGTTATCAAAAAGAGGAATAAGATAGTACTAGCGTGGTGCACTATAGAGATCTTGGCAGTAGCCGAGACATCTATGTGTGTTGCTACCCTCAAAAAACAACGTTTTTTTTCAAAAGTAGCATTTTTTTACTATCATAAGAATCTACAGATATTAAGAATTGTGCTGCCGTAAAAATTGTGTCTCAGTCTGGTTCTGTTCAAAAGTTATGATGTTTTCTACACTACCGGTAGAGCTCTTTGAAACCGAAACTGACATTTTGTGAAACCCAAACTGACATTTGTGAAAATTACACCAACATTTCTATAATTTAAACGAAGTTGTTTTTGTGCTCAAACACGATAGATAAATTTAGATTATTTTGTTGTACTTCAATGAATGCTTCACGAGGATGCACTGGCAGCGTCTCCCTGAAGTTGTCTATGTAGGACTGCGCACTGTTTTGTTTGGGCTGTAAGATTGTATATGACATTTCAACAATTGAAATAGCGGCACACTGGACCTCCTGAGGAAGGCTTGTGTAGATCCTGGCTACTGCATTACGATAGCTTGCCACAGCAGGGACCGAAGACGCTTGAAAAACGCCAAGCGCCAGTCGAAGGTGGACGAAAAACAAGCCCGAAAAAAAAAACAAGCTGCTGAACGATCTCACATTGAACTCGTGGCAGTTAAGGAAGGGCCCAGCTATGAGTCTGGTGGCATTGAGCCTCCCGCGATCTTCCAATCATGTGTAAAACATGTTTGGAAGACTTATTCGATGTTTTTCTCTAAACTTCATTTTCAGTTCTTTTTTTTGCGCAGGAAATTATAACTTCTGACTGAACCAATATTTGCTGCTGAAGCTTCTCATGCTCCTTCCTAAACACAACTGGGTTCAATGAGCTGGGATAATTGAACACTCTGAATAACTTTTGATGCTATAACTTTTTTACACGAACGCAACCACTTGAAATAATGTCGTTTTTGGTTTTTTGGCGATACCATACATAATACTGATGACAGAGCAAAGATTCTAGTTCATTGCGCAGCCCATTGCTGCCTATTGCTGCCAGCCATTTGTGTTTTGCCTCACAGGACCGGTTAGTTATGACGGGTGGCATGATGGGCATATTTTGCGTAGTTTAGTGGTTAAATTGGTAATAATTTCATTGATTCCATAAAATACTTGAAGCGTCTCTTTATACTGCCCTTGTTAAGAGAAACAGAAATGAATCAGTTTAGGATCAAAATCCAAAAAAGGATTTCTAAAAATGTGGCAACATACCTTAAAACCGGAGAAAGAAGTAGTGCAGACGAGGTAGACATCCTACTAGTAACGACGGAAGAACATTACAAAATTTGAAAGAAATTCAAGAAGGCAAACAGCTGGATTTGGATCAAATAACACCTGAGTTCTTGAAGTATGTCCGGCAAATTGTGCTGGAAAACTGGCAAACGTGTAAAAGAATGGCTAATGACGGCGAGCGTACCTAAATCCTGGAAAAAACGCGAAAATTTTTCTAAGTCACAAGGAAGGTGACACGTAAGCCGAAAAATACTCCGATGAGGTTGCTGTCAGTCGTGTACAAGGAACTTACCTTGGTAATAGCTAACAGAATTTCTGGCACCTCAGATTTAAGTCAACCGAAAGAACAAGCCGAATTTGGAAGCGTTATTCAAAATTCAACTATGTTCATACGATCAATCTGGTGATAGAAAAATATGCGGAGTATATTCAGTCCGCATATATAGCGACTTCATAGAATATGAAAATCTATTTGACTTGGCTGAAAACTCAGCAGTTATAAAGGCATTATGGCTCAGGGTGTAGACGGGGATTACGTAACAATAATCGAGGATATTTGCAATTGGTCCACTGGTATCATATTCCTCCCTAAGGAGAGCAGTAAAATACTTTTAAGTAAGGGCTTCAGTAAAAGAGTCAAAATGTATGCAATTTTATTCACAGCATGTTCACGATAGGTAACCAGGACTTTATTTTGGGAACAGGTTTTGTGTATGCGCTAATTTAGAATACTTCAGCCAACTAAGTTTTGCTGATGACTTTGGCTTGCTAAGTAACTCGTGAGACAAATTGCAAAGCATAATCATAAAACTAGAGAGCAGAGTGGAATGATGGGCCGGGAAACTATTATGCAGAAAACCAAAGTAATGCTCAATAGCCGCGGAAGAGCACAGTGGTTATAGACAGGTTTGCGAGGCAGTGGAAGTGGTAAGCCAATATAGCTACTCAGGCCAAGAAGTGACCCGCCATCTCAACCACAATGCAGTGATAATTACAAGAATAAGAATGAGGGTGGAGTGGAGTGTATGCGGCAGGCATTGTCAGGTAATGAATCATAGCCCATGCTTGTCCCTGAAGGTAGAAGTGTATAACAGCTGCATCTTACCGGTACTCACCTACAGGGCAGATATTTAGATGCTCATTAAAAGGGTTTTACTTAAATTGACGGCGACACAACGAGCAGTGGAACGGAGGATGATAGGTGTAACGTAAACCAACGAGACAGACGAGTTAGTCAGAGCACAAACTCGTGTTATGGACATATCAGTATAAATTAGGAAGAAGAAATTGTTGTGGGCAGGGCATGTAATGCCAAGGCTAGATAACCGTTGGTCAATAAGGGAAACGAAATAAATTCCATGGGAAGGGAGGCACGGCAGGGGGGCAGCAGAATGTTTGGTGGGCAGATGTGATCAAGTCGTTTCCCGGAGTAAATTGGTCGCAGTTAGCACAGGACCGAGGTAATTGGAAATCTATGTGTCACGCTTTTGCCCTGCAGTGGGCGTAGACAGACTGATGGTGATGATTGGGATTATGATGATGATGATAAAGCCGAATGTATTTTGCTGGCAAGAATGCACATTTTGGTTGAAGTTTCCACGTTCATTTGATTTTGTTTTGAGGGTTAGTAAATAGCTATATTACCTTTGCGTTGTGTTAATTGATTTGATTGTGGGGTTTAACGCGCCGACGCAACGAAGGCGATGAGGCGCGCTGTAGTGGAGGGCTGTGGATTAATTTTAACCACCGGGGGATCTTTAACGTGCGCCGAAATCTCGCACACAACGCTGTTTTTGCTTTTCGCCTCCATCAGAAAAGCGACCACCGTGGCGGGAATTGAACCCGCGACCTCGTGTTCAGCAGCGCAACGCCTTAGCCACTAAGCCACCGCGGCGGTTTGCGGCGGGTTGCGCTGTGGTAAATACAATGAAGTCTTTTTTGTAGTGCTTCCATTCTACGAAGAACTGACAGAGCTTTCTGTTAATTCTTTCTGATGCGACGTAGTGACATCGAATTGAACTCGCGCCGTACAAATTATGCACTATCTTTGATTAAACAGTCAGGGTATTTTAGGTAACTGCGATTATGATGGAAATAAAAGAAACGGCTATGTCCACCCCTATTGAAAAATAAAACTGTAACATCAAAATGACCCCAAGGGAATTGCGCACGTGAAGTAATTGGTAGGATATGTAGACACAAAGAGATTTGTCCGTGAGGAGTGGCGCCACGACTTCAAGCTGCGCCGAAAGCGACACATGCGCACATTGTTCACATCTCGATTAAACTGAAGCGTACTAATAACGATAATCTTATCTTTTTATTATACTCGGCACGTTTACATAATTATTAAAAAGCTTATTAGAAAAAAAATACAACAGGCACAAAGGTGAACGGTTGCAAGAATGCAAACCCCACCAATGATAGTAAATCACCCTTCATACAAAATAAAAGACCCTCGCTTATTACAACCGTTAGCGGCCAAAAGATAGCGTCGCAATCATGTGGGAAAACTTCTTCTAGCAACACGGCAAATCGCAAAAGGTTCCATTTATACTCCCAGCAATAATTCAATCGTGAATAACAGACCAAATGGCGACAATTCAACCAACAATGGTTTTCATAAGTTGGTCACACTAAGGCGAGTAAACGTATTTAATCTAACCGAGCCCTTCATTGCAGACAGGTGATTCCCACAAGAGACAAACAAAATGTGATATGTATCGCCCCCGATACTATTGAGTCACACAATTCTGTTGTTTTTACCAACATTATCAGCCTCTAGTGATGTCAGCGCCATTGGCCCCGTCTGGGCTAAATTGCACTTCTCATTGTCAGTACAGTGGTACCTTCCCCACCATCAGCAGGAGCGAAAGGCGTGATCACCACCGGGACCAGTGATTTTTTACCTGTTGAAAATACGGGAAATGCAATTATTTGTTTCTTTTTGATCAGACGAACAGAACATGTGGAAAGCAACATGGTATTACGCTTAAGCGAACATTATCAAGCGCGGACAGATGAAAGTATCCGTCGATCAGCCTCTGCTTCTTGTAATCCGTGTTTCCGTGATGGTGGGGTGTTCTCAAAGGGGTTCCAGAGGCAGATCAACTTGCGCATAGGCGAACGCCAAACGTACCGATAGGACCAACAACCAAAAGTGGGACTCTAACCTCCAATCTGCGCCTGGGTAATCCGAGTGCTACGGGTAGACACAAAAACTGTTGTGACAGACTGAACGGCAGTGGAAGATTTTCGCGTTTTTCACCGATATCCCTGCCAGGAATACTACCGTTAACCTTGCGCTTCTGTTTGTCTGCCCTTTCCCAAGTAGTAGCCCCTAGGGCTCCCGAAGGAATATATTTGAGTGACCTTTCACCCTCGACGTTGCCCACCACACGTGCCCCCCACAGGACATCACAGGACGACACCACGGACCCCGAGCCCCCATACATAAGCTGGATCTAACCGTGTTATGTGTTTTAAGGTGAAGGACAGAAACCACAAACAGTGGCCGTCGGAGCCCAGGTGAAGCTCCTCGGATGATCTCCCTTGCTGTTTACCAGGCAGGGAGCTCCGGGACCTCTCTCGGTATCAGGGTAACCCGAGCGAAGAAAGTACCCCCATCTCCTGCTTTTAACTTATAGCTTATGGTATTCTCTAAACCCCCAAACCAATTGATCGGGTCCCCAAAAGGGCCCGCACCGAAGTAACTTCCAAACCTCTTCCGAACATTGACCTCAGAAGCAATGTCATTTTTCCTCGTTTCTTCATTATGCAATCTCTTGACAAAGGAACCGTGTAAGTGGAAAATCAGTTTTCCTTGTTGCAAAGTTTCTTGATCGTGTTGCTGGGAAAAACTACAAGGCGAAAAAACTGACTTTTTGAGATTTGCTGATTGAACTCAGTCACAGCAGGCCAATAAGCTCCTTCAACAAACTAACATCGATGGTCGAGAAATTACAATCTTACCTCACACAACCTTGAACTCTTCTCAAGACGTCATTTCCGAACTCATTTTAATCAACGAACCCGAAACCGACATCCTTGAAGGACTGCGTGACCAAGGGGTCACAGAAGTCTGGTGCATCACAATTAGACAAGATGGCAAAGATAATAAAACAAAGCACGTAATTTTGACCTTTGGCAGAACCCCACTACCAGAATCCGTGACGGCTGGTTACTTGCGATGTCCCACCCGCCCGTACGTGCCAAACCAAAGCCGCGGCTACAAATGCCAGCGGTATGGGCACGTTACGAAATCTTGCCGGGGGAGACCAAAATGTGCAAAGTGTGGTCAACCTGGCCATCTCACAGACAACTACGACGCAAGCACCTTCACCTGCCTTAACTATCATAGACCTCACCCAGCATATACAAGATGGTGTGAAACATTCAAACAAGAAAAACAAATCATAATATTGAAGGTCAATAAAAACAACAGCTTTCCGCACTGTTCAGCCCCGGAATCTACGCCGACGCTGCTCGCCGGAGGGGCGGAGCGGCGCCTGGTTTCGGCGGTGATGCAATACAGCTCAGCTGACTGGCTCCCGCCTCCGCCCCCCACGAGGCTGCCTGTGGCATCCGCCCTGGTCACCACGCCACTTGCTGGACCGGCAGTGGTCGAGGTGGCCACTCATGCTGATGGGAGCGTAGTAACTCCTGTTCCTGCCGAACAGGTCTCGAGCACATCCGCGAGCCCTGTGGAAATGGACACGGTGGTAACCATACCCTCTCCAAATCTTGCCCCACGTGAAATCTTGATGTAGTACATAAAAGGTCATTAAAATTGAAGTGTAGTGACTGTCAGACCTTGCAAATCATGTTTTTGAAACAATGTGTACAACTAACATTAAGAAGCCCTAAAAGTACTACACTTCACATCGTAACTATTAAAGGCCAGGCCTATGACTTCTAGCCCGAGGCCGGCCCAGGCCGATGGCCTCGAGCCCAAGCCCGCTCCGAGCCGGTGGCACTGAGCTCGGGCCCGGCCCGCGCCCGCCGAGAAACGACTTCGGGCAGCGCTATTCAGCCCGCGAGCTTGGTCGGGCCCGGGCTTTTGGGACGGGCCCGGGCCCGTGCAGTGCTCTAGGCGCAATTACGTAGGCCTAAATTTTATGTTGCTTGGTGGCGAGGATTGTTTGGTGTACCTTAGTGTATTGCTCCATGTTTTTTACAACCGGCGTTGTTAGTACGCAAATATTTTGCACCGGGTTAGTACACAGCAGGTTTTGCTTGCAGGCTTCCTGAGTTATTCCCGCCGCCGTACTCAGGGCTGTCATGACCGCGTAGAGGCTAATTTTCTTGACATCAATTTCATCCCTGGGACGAATAATAACACGAACGTGACCCTTCGTAAGCGTGGAAACTGCGATGCTGCAGCCAATCGTCTTTCAGTACTCCGCTGGTGGGGCGTGCGGCGGCTTACCGATCTGCTTGTATTTAAGGTAAAGTGTCCGCCAGGGATGGGGACGCCATCCTGGACACTTGATCTCTTCGGGGGAATTACCCTTTCTACCATTTCCACCTCAGGCATCGTCTCGGAGCGCTGCCGGTTAGGCCAAGGAGCGGCCGTCGCCGTTAGACTTAGCTACGCTTCGGCGTGGCCTCCGCGAATCGCAGTCGTAAAGGCAGAAAAGGCCGCTCAGCGACCATACGTTGATCTCTGCGTGGACCGCAATGGTTTCACCGTTCGATGAGCACAAAATCCGCATCATATTACCCCATATTCTACTTCCGAACTATCAAGAAAGTAGGAACAAGCACATCAATACCCCTGTTCTTCCTTTATCATGCTGAAAAATGAACACGTCCTTTGCTATCATAGTTTAGAGGAGAGAAGAGCACCGGAAGTGGGATTTCTATTCAGTGAAAGCATAGTGGAATAAAAAGAAGAAGAATTTAGCATTTACGAAGTGGCATCTAGTCTTCTAATTAGGCATATTAGGAGGTACACATGCAAGGTGGACGAGAGCTATGCACCTAATCCAGCCATGACTGCCAGCTAGTAAATGGTTTTATGAATATGTGGAAACGGCCATGTCTAAAGACACAGTATAACTTAGTTATGATAGGCCTCAATGATAAAGTAGGCAGGAAGAAGGCTTGAGACAAGACTATGGCCTGGGCTGTGGGGATAACAGAGGGGAGCTATTTGCAGAGTTCGGAGAACGGAAAAATCGGAACATTATGAATACCTTCTTCAGCAAATGTGAGAGTCTGCATTTGACGTGGATGAGTCCGCTTGGGGAGGATTAAAATAAAAGAGACTTTACACTAGGCGTTGAACCTGGCGCCGTGCAGAATGTCGAAGTTCTCGAACGGGTGAGGATTAGCGACCACTGTATAGTAAGGTCTGCAATTAGGGTAAATCGAGGAGGGCCGTCACAAGCTACTATGAAAGAAGACGTTCAATGAGCTCTCAGTAAGAAGCAAAGTTGAGAATTCAGGATTGCGCCCCAGAACCGATATTTAGCTCTAACCGAGGAATCAGAGTTTAGTACACATGACGCTAGCGTCGATCTCACACGCACTATCACGGAGTGTGAAGTAGACGCCGGGGGGGCTATTGCTCGACAGAATACAGGTAAACATCACCAGCTAAGACAGCTGACAGAAAGAAGTACAATACGGGGCAGATTGAGCATAGTGTAGGGTACGGAGGCAGCCTGAAAGCAGTAAAGAGGCATCTAGGCATTGGGAAAAATCAGTTTTATGTACATTAAACCAATCCAGGCAACGTTATCAAAAACAGGAATAAAATAGATAGTACTAGCGAGGTGCACTATAGAGATCTTGGCAGTAGCCGAGACATCTATGTGTGTTGCTACCCTCAAAAACAACGTTTTTTTTTCAAAAGTAGCATTTTTTTTACTATCATAAGAATCTACAGATATTAAGAATTGTGCTGCCGTAAAAATTCTGTCTCAATCTGGTTCTGTTCAAAAGTTATGATGTTTTCTACACTACCGGTAGAGCTCTTTGAAACCGAAACTGACATTTTGTGAAACCCAAACTGACATTTGTGAAAATTACACCAACATTTCTATAATTTAAACGAAGTTGTTTTTGTGCTCAAACACGATAGATAAATTTAGATTATTTTGTTGTACTTCAATGAATGCTTCACGAGGATGCACTGGCAGCGTCTCCCTGAAGTTGTCTATGTAGGACTGCGCACTGTTTTGTTTGGGCTGTAAGATTGTATATGACATTTCAACAATTGAAATAGCGGCACACTGGACCTCCTGAGGAAGGCTTGTGTAGATCCTGGCTACTGCATTACGATAGCTTGCCACAGCAGGGACCGAAGACGCTTGAAAAACGCCAAGCGCCAGTCGAAGGTGGACGAAAAACAAGCCCGAAAAAAAAAACAAGCTGCTGAACGATCTCACATTGAACTCGTGGCAGTTAAGGAAGGGCCCAGCTATGAGTCTGGTGGCATTGAGCCTCCCGCGATCTTCCAATCATGTGTAAAACATGTTTGGAAGACTTATTCGATGTTTTTCTCTAAACTTCATTTTCAGTTCTTTTTTTTGCGCAGGAAATTATAACTTCTGACTGAACCAATATTTGCTGCTGAAGCTTCTCATGCTCCTTCCTAAAACACAACTGGGTTCAATGAGCTGGGATAATTGAACACTCTGAATAACTTTTGATGCTATAACTTTTTTACACTAACGCAACCACTGGAAATAATGTCGTTTTTGGTTTTTTGGCGATACCATACATAATACTGATGACAGAGCAAAGATTCTAGTTCATTGTGCAGCCCATTGCTGCCTATTGCTGCCAGCCATTTGTGTTTTGCCTCACAGGACCGGTTAGTTATGACGGGTGGCATGATGGGCATATTTTGCGTAGTTTTAGTGGTTAAATTGGTAATAATTTTCATTTGATTCCATAAAATACTTGAAGCGTCTCTTTATACTGCCCTTGTTAAGAGAAACAGAAATGAATCAGTTTAGGATCAAAATGCAAAAAAGGATTTCTAAAAATGTGGCAACATACCTTAAAACCGGAGGAAGAAGTAGTGCAGACGAGGTAGACATCCTACTAGTAACGACGGAAGAACTTTACAAAATTTGAAAGAAATTCAAGAAGGCAAACAGCTGGATTTGGATCAAATAACACCTGAGTTCTTGAAGTATGTCCGGCAAATTGTGCTGGAAAACTGGCAAACGTGTAAAAGAATGGCTAATGACGGCGAGCGTACCTAAATCCTGGAAAAACGCGAAAATTTTTCTAAGTCACAAGGAAGGTGACACGTAAGCCGAAAAATACTCCGATGAGGTTGCTGTCAGTCGTGTACAAGGAACTTACCTTGGTAATAGCTAACAGAATTTCTGGCACCTCAGATTTAGGTCAACCAAAAGAACAAGCCGAATTTGGAAGCGTTATTCAAAATTCAACTATGTTCATACGATCAATCTGGTGATAGAAAAATATGCGGAGTATATTCAGTCCGCATATATAGCGACTTCATAGAATATGAAAATCTATTTGACTTGGCTGAAAACTCAGCAGTTATAAAGGCATTATGGCTCAGGGTGTAGACGGGGATTACGTAACAATAATCGAGGATATTTGCAATTGGTCCACTGGTATCATATTCCTCCCTAAGGAGAGCAGTAAAATACTTTTAAGTAAGGGCTTCAGTAAAAGAGTCAAAATGTATGCAATTTTATTCACAGCATGTTCACGATAGGTAACCAGGACTTTATTTTGGGAACAGGTTTTGTGTATGCGCTAATTTAGAATACTTCAGCCAACTAAGTTTTGCTGATGACTTTGGCTTGCTAAGTAACTCGTGAGACAAATTGCAAAGCATAATCATAAAACTAGAGAGCAGAGTGGAATGATGGGCCGGGAAACTATTATGCAGAAAACCAAAGTAATGCTCAATAGCCGCGGAAGAGCACAGTGGTTATAGACAGGTTGCGAGGCAGTGGAAGTGGTAAGCCAATATAGCTACTCAGGCCAAGAAGTGACCCGCCATCTCAACCACAATGCAGTGATAATTACAAGAATAAGAATGAGGTGGAGTGGAGTGTATGCGGCAGGCATTGTCAGGTAATGAATCATAGCCCATGCTTGTCCCTGAAGGTAGAAGTGTATAACAGCTGCATCTTACCGGTACTCACCTACAGGGCAGATATTTAGATGCTCATTAAAAGGGTTTTACTTAAATTGACGGCGACACAACGAGCAGTGGAACGGAGGATGATAGGTGTAACGTAAACCAACGAGACAGACGAGTTAGTCAGAGCACAAACTCGTGTTATGGACATATCAGTATAAATTAGGAAGAAGAAATTGTTGTGGGCAGGGCATGTAATGCCAAGGCTAGATAACCGTTGGTCAATAAGGGAAACGAAATAAATTCCATGGGAAGGGAGGCACGGCAGGGGGGCAGCAGAATGTTTGGTGGGCAGATGTGATCAAGTCGTTTCCCGGAGTAAATTGGTCGCAGTTAGCACAGGACCGAGGTAATTGGAAATCTATGTGTCACGCTTTTGCCCTGCAGTGGGCGTAGACAGACTGATGGTGATGATTGGGATTATGATGATGATGATAAAGCCGAATGTATTTTGCTGGCAAGAATGCACATTTTGGTTGAAGTTTCCACGTTCATTTGATTTTGTTTTGAGGGTTAGTAAATAGCTATATTACCTTTGCGTTGTGTAATTGATTTGATTGTGGGGTTTAACGCGCCGACGTAACGAAGGCGATGAGGCGCGCTGTAGTGGAGGGCTGTGGATTAATTTTAACCACCGGGGGATCTTTAACGTGCGCCGAAATCTCGCACACAACGCTGTTTTTGCTTTTCGCCTCCATCAGAAAAGCGCCCACCGTGGCGGGAATCGAACCCGCGACCTCGTGTTCAGCAGCGCAACGCCTTAGCCACTAAGCCACCGCGGCGGTTTGCGGCGGGTTGCGCTGTGGTAAATACAATGAAGTCTTTTTTGTAGTGCTTCCATTCTACGAAGAACTGACAGAGCTTTCTGTTAATTCTTTCTGATGCGACGTAGTGACATCGAATTGAACTCGCGCCGTACAAATTATGCACTATCTTTGATTAAACAGTCAGGGTATTTTAGGTAACTGCGATTATGATGGAAATAAAAGAAACGGCTATGTCCACCCCTATTGAAAAATAAAACTGTAACATCAAAATGACCCCAAGGGAATTGCGCACGTGAAGTAATTGGTAGGATATGTAGACACAAAGAGATTTGTCCGTGAGGAGTGGCGCCACGACTTCAAGCTGCGCCGAAAGCGACACATGCGCACATTGTTCACATCTCGATTAAACTGAAGCGTACTAATAACGATAATCTTATCTTTTTATTATACTCGGCACGTTTACATAATTATTAAAAAGCTTATTAGAAAAAAAATACAACAGGCACAAAGGTGAACGGTTGCAAGAATGCAAACCCCACCAATGATAGTAAATCACCCTTCATACAAAATAAAAGACCTCGCTTATTACACCGTTAGCGGCCAAAAGATAGCGTCGCAATCATGTGGGAAAACTTCTTTCTAGCAACACGGCAAATCGCAAAAGGTTCCATTTATACTCCCAGCAATAATTCAATCGTGAATAACAGACCAAATGGCGACAATTCAACCAACAATGGTTTTCATAAGTTGGTCACACTAAAGGCGAGTAAACGTATTTAATCTAACCGAGCCCTTCATTGCAGACAGGTGATTCCCACAAGAGACAAACAAAAATGTGATATGTATCGCCCCCGATACTATTGAGTCACACAATTCTGTTGTTTTTACCAACATTATCAGCCTCTAGTGATGTCAGCGCCATTGGGCCCCGTCTGGGCTAAATTGCACTTCTCATTGTCAGTACTGTGGTACCTTCCCCCACCATCAGCAGGAGCGAAAGGCGTGATCACCACCGGGACCAGTGATTTTTTTACCTGTTGAAAATACGGGAAATGCAATTATTTGTTTCTTTTTGATCAGACGAACAGAACATGTGGAAAGCAACATGGTATTACGCTTAAGCGAACATTATCAAGCGCGGACAGATGAAAGTATCCGTCGATCAGCCTCTGCTTCTTGTAATCCGTGTTTCCGTGATGGTGGGGTGTTCTCAAAGGGGTTCCAGAGGCAGATCAACTTACGCATAGGCGAACGCCAAACGTACCGATAGGACCAACAACCAAAAGTGGGACTCTAACCTCCAATCTGCGCCTGGGTAATCCGAGTGCTACGGGTAGACACAAAAACTGTTGTGACAGACTGAACGGCAGTGGAAGATTTTCGCGTTTTTCACCGATATCCCTGCCAGGAATACTACCGTTAACCTTGCGCTTCTGTTTGTCTGCCCTTTCCCAAGTAGTAGCCCCTAGGGCTCCCGAAGGAATATATTTGACTGACCTTTCACCCTCGACGTTGCCCACCACACGTGCCCCCCACAGGACATCACAGGACGACACCACGGACCCCGAGCCCCCATACATAAGCTGGATCTAACCGTGTTATGTGTTTTAAGGTGAAGGACAGAAACCACAAACAGTGGCCGTCGGAGCCCAGGTGAAGCTCCTCGGATGATCTCCCTTGCTGTTTACCAGGCAGGGAGCTCCGGGACCTCTCTCGGTATCAGGGTAACCCGAGCGAAGAAAGTACCCCCATCTCCTGCTTTTAACTTATAGCTTATGGTATTCTCTAAACCCCCCAAACCAATTGATCGGGTCCCCAAAAGGGCCCGCACCGAAGTAACTTCCAAACCTCTTCCGAACATTGACCTCAGAAGCAATGTCATTTTTCCTCGTTTCTTCATTATGCAATCTCTTGACAAAGGAACCGTGTAAGTGGAAAATCAGTTTTCCTTGTTGCAAAGTTTCTTGATCGTGTTGCTGGGAAAAACTACAAGGCGAAAAAAACTGACTTTTTGAGATTTGCTGATTGAACTCAGTCACAGCAGGCCAATAAGCTCCTTCAACAAACTAACATCGATGGTCGAGAAATTACAATCTTACCTCACACAACCTTGAACTCTTCTCAAGACGTCATTTCCGAACTCATTTTAATCAACGAACCCGAAACCGACATCCTTGAAGGACTGCGTGACCAAGGGGTCACAGAAGTCTGGTGCATCACAATTAGACAAGATGGCAAAGATAATAAAACAAAGCACGTAATTTTGACCTTTGGCAGAACCCCACTACCAGAATCCGTGACGGCTGGTTTACTTGCGATGTCCCACCCGCCCGTACGTGCCAAACCAAAGCCGCGGCTACAAATGCCAGCGGTATGGGCACGTTACGAAATCTTGCCGGGGGAGACCAAAATGTGCAAAGTGTGGTCAACCTGGCCATCTCACAGACAACTACGACGCAAGCACCTTCACCTGCCTTAACTATCATAGACCTCACCCAGCATATACAAGATGGTGTGAAACATTCAAACAAGAAAAACAAATCATAATATTGAAGGTCAATAAAAACAACAGCTTTCCGCAGGCCCGGAAATTGTTTGCACTGTTCAGCCCCGGAATCTACGCCGACGCTGCTCGCCGGAGGGGCGGAGCGGCGCCTGGTTTCGGCGGTGATGCAATACAGCTCAGCTGACTGGCTCCCGCCTCCGCCCCCCACGAGGCTGCCTGTGGCATCCGCCCTGGTCACCACGCCACTTGCTGGACCGGCAGTGGTCGAGGTGGCCACTCATGCTGATGGGAGCGTAGTAACTCCTGTTCCTGCCGAACAGGTCTCGAGCACATCCGCGAGCCCTGTGGAAATGGACACGGTGGTAACCATACCCTCTCCAAATCTTGCCCCACCACCTGTCCTACCCGTGGCGCCCGCGACGATCTCAGCAGTAGTGGCTGAAGAGAAAAATGCCCTAAAGGGTGCTACATTAAAATCCAGGGAGCCCAGTCTGTAGGGTACACCCAGGACATCTGGAGATGAGATGGACATCGGGCCGTATCTGCCTGCATCGAAGCATAAAGAACGGCCTTCGACTTCCAAGCCAACAGACAGGCCCAAAAAGCCCATCCCAAGGGTACAAACCCCGAGAGATAAAACATGAATACACACTCATACACAACTCCAGTTGCTCCTAAATGGCTATAATGGGTAGACAAAATATAATTCAATAGAACTGTAGAGGCCTTCTTAAAAATCTTGATGATGTGTACGAGATACTGCATGCCAACCGAACAAGTGGCATGTGCTTACAAGAAACACATTTAAACAGAAAACATGCCAACTTCCTCAACAACTATCTGGTTTTCTGAAACGACAGAGATGGGTGCCCAACTTTTTCTGGTGGTGTGGCTATAATCGCACAAAAATCCTTAGCATGTCATCCGGTCACTGAGCACTGTCCTCGAGGCTGTTGCCATCCCAACGATAATCTTTCGCATGCTAGTTACAATATGCTTCATATACATCCCTCCTGATCATCGGCTAACAAGTTCTGATTTCTAAACTCTGATAGATCAGTTACCTGAACCTTATATATTATTAGGTAACCTGAATGCACACAACTCACTGTGGGGTTCTTCTCCAACAGATGCGCGAGGTGGCCTTATTGAAAGGTTCTTAACATCATCAGGAGCATGCCTATTTAACAAGAAACAGCCTATATACCATAACATAGCACACAACACTTACGCAAACCCAGACTCAGCTATCGCCTCAGAAGTTCTCTTCGCATCCCTCGAATTGGAGGTGGACACCAACCCATACGGTAGCGAGCACTTCCCTACTTCACTGTCATACAGTGTTGTACACGTTACTCTAGAACTGGAACGAAAGCTCGTTTCTCATTCCTTCCCAATTTTGAAACGAGTTCATGTTACAAGTTCCTTAATTGCAGAAGGAACGCGGTCGAATTCCACTTCAAACATTGGGACGCGTCGTTACAATAACGTTACAATTTTTTGTAAATTACCGCATGGGGTTCGAAAATGCCGAGGTTAAATAAAGTGTTAAATTTAAAACTCACACCAAACTACGTATATTTTTCGAATAGGAACACCATCGGCAGCCGATTCTCTGGAGATAAAAAGAACGAAGAAACGATCCTACACAATTCTTTTCTGGGAGCAGTGGACGAACTCCAGACATGTCTAACGGCGGTTTTGGTGCTCGTCTAATATGGGTGCAACAAGTATGGCACTTTACACTTTACAAACGCGCAGTAAAGTTATGGCGCTTCAGATGTTCAAATATAAAGTTACATGCGGGAGCCTATATAAACTTATTGGATAGGAAACTGTGTCGAAAGGAGCAATCCATACGTGTTTAATAAATGGTTATTACAATATTTCAGCTTATCTAAAATGCCTGACAGGCCTTGTGCAGGGAATTGAGTAAAATGGCTACAAATGTGAAGCTTTGCGGATCGTACAGCACTAATTTCCGAGTAACTCGGAAATAACTAATTTTTTGAGTAAACAAAGTACAACAGAACAAGTATTAGCTACAGGGTTCACAATACAAGTTTAGGTCAAGAAAAATAAGAAAAATAAATGTCAGCAGCGTAGTCCCGCATGAAATCTACGCGCAAGAATTACAAAGTATACCGAACACAATTAGGGTATTAGATAAAGTAAACAACCAACAATAGCCAAAAATGTGGACGCGACGCACAAATCAGTTGCTGTGGTTAGAAGTAGGCATAAGGGAAAAGCACAAGAACTTGCACAGAGCATAATCACGTGCATAAAAAACATTTACAATAGAAAAAACTAAAGTATAGGTTGAAACCCACCAACTAAAGTAACTCTGAACGCCGTCAACGTTCGGTCAGCCTCTCTCACGTATAGTCTATACGCCAAAACGACAAAAGTATTCCCAAAAGTGACATTTCTGCCCTTTGTCAACACGACGCATGGAATACAAAAGGCTCTGGCGCTCCCGTCGACCCACAGACCGCGCCGTGACAAAGTGCATGCATACACTGTAACTTCGTGCAGTACAGCCTCCCGCAACACTGCGGCGCGCCCAGCCCTATTCGTAGCCGATGACACTTCGAATGACCTCACACCGAGCGCAAGAGCCCCGTCAGCCCACCACGCCAGAGAGTTTCGGGCCCTTTTTACCAACTTCCCCCCCTTACAACCTCATAGCATAGCGTTGCGTGGCATAGCCTAGCATCGCACCCGCGCCTCGCGTCCACAGATGCGGTAATTACCCCTGACAATATACAGATATGGTGGTTTCACAAGGAACCTGCCGCACCGCTCGGACTTGGACAGCCTTTACCGGGCAGGGAACAATTCTATCGGCCAGACCCGCATCCTGTCCTTTCCAGAGAAACGATGAAGTGTGAAAAGCGTTATCGCGGCGGCGCTATTCACACGTCGAACACCGCATAGGCTTCGCCGGCATGCAAGCAAGCACAAGCTGTGGCCCGCTGCCTGGGTAATATTCTGCCTTTTATTTTCGAGGAAGCACGTTCCGCTGGAGGGCGCTGAAAATTGGCCAACTTCCAGAAAGAGGAACACAGTAGCGACTTGTGGATTTTGTACTCGAGCCTTGGCATCGCAACAGCCAATTCCTAGCAATGTAACATTTGTTCCTGCCGTTTTTTGATAAACCTAACAAGTTACCGTTACAGTTCCGACGACCCTTAAAGGATCGGTGGCGTTCCTCCGCTCCTCCAAAATGAACTAATTCCAGGAACGTCGTTCCTTGGAACGCCGTTCTGTACAACACTGCTGTCATATATAGGCCGAAACAGTTCCCCTTCCCACAAAAAGTTCAATGAATTGAGAGCTAACTGGAACACGTTCACAGAAACATCTAAACTACAACACACATCAATAACACACTTACACATAGAGGAGGTAACCCAATTGGTCACGGCGCACATTCTTGACGACGCTGAAAAGTCCATTCCCCATTTCTTCAGTGCCTCACACAACCAAAGGAGGCCCTGGTGGAACCGGGACTGTAGGCAGGCACGAGAGACCCAGAACAACGCGTGGGGTATCCTTCGTGGATACCCTACTTCAGATAACCTTATATCTTTCCAACGAACTAAGGCCCGGGGAAAGCGCGAGCACCGTGAGGCAAAGAGGGAGATTGGGCATGCCTTCTTCACATCCATAAACTTGTACACTGACACACACAAAGTCTGGACAAGAATAGGGAAACTCAAAGAGCAACAGGCACACAGCCTGCCCCTGTTTAGCCCAACTGGAGACACGCTCAAAGACCAGGCTAACACACTTGCACAACATTTCCAACAGGTGTCCAGTTCTGCACATTACACAAACACTTTTCTGAAACACAAAACCGCCGCTGAAAAGAAGCCAATTATGTGATAATAACAGATCAGCCACTTCTTATAACTCCGAGTTCTCGCTTTATGAACTAAGGGCTGATCAGAGCGGCTGTAAGCTTTCAGCTCCGGGCCCTGACACCATAACATATACAATGATACAACACCTGCACACAGACACTCTTGCAACACTCCTTCCCCTTTACAACAAATGGCTCTCGGGGCGCATCCTGAGGTCTTGGAGGGAGGGTACACTTATTGCTTTTCTGAAGGAGGGGAAAGACCCATCCTCTCCCGCCAGTATTCACCCTATCGCCCTGACAAGCTGTGTAAGCTCCTAGAGAAAATGATTAGCAGAAGGCTTGTGTACTTTTTGGAGCACAACGAACTTCTCGAGAGCTGCCAGGCAGGCTTCAGGGCAGGTCGATCTACAAATGATGAACTCGTTGACTTATAATCATACATGAAATATGCGTTTACTCATAAACAGAATTGTATTACAATATTTTTTTATATTGAAAAAGCGTATGATACTGCTTAGCGCTATGGAATTCTTAGCGACCTTAAGTCTTATTTTTTCAGGCAACATGTTAAATACGCTTGCAAGTTACATGTCAGAAAGAACCTTTCGTGTGAGAGTGGGCAAAACACATTCCCGAGTTGCCGTTCAGGAAAACGGTGTTGCTCAAGGGGGTGTTTTGAGCTGCACGCTGTTTATTATAAAAATGAATCCTTTTGGGAAAGGCTTGCCACCAACCATTTCTTTCTCTATGTTGATGATGTTAAATCTCCTTCAAATGCTGTAATCTGTCGGTTTCCGAGACGAAAGTCCAGCTTGAAATTAGCAAACTCTTTGACTGGGCAGACAGGACTGGATTTAAGCTTAATCCAGGAAAGTGTACGTCTGTTATAATTTCAAGGAGGCGAGAAATTCATGGTGATCCTGATATTAGGCGAAAAGCTGTCTCAATCCCTCTAAAAAAGACAAATTTTTATGCGTGGTACTTGATGAAAAGCTGATATTTATTACCCTTATAAAACACCTGAAACAGAAATCCCCGAAAACCATGTATATCCTAAAGGTCCTCTCGCATTGCTCATACGGATCGGACAAACAAATACTCCTCCGCGTTTTTACCAGCCTTGTTGGTTCACGGTTGAACTATGGGAGTGTCTTGTATGGGTCCGCCTCCGTGTTGCATCTGGTGCGTTCCGGACGAGTCTCATTCCAAGCCTATATACAGGGTGTGATACATGGAGCCTTGAACACCAGCGTTCTTACACTTCTTGCAGTATGCTATTAATGCGACTTGTGTCAAAAATCACCCATGTAGCTTTATCATAAACAACATTTCATCCGATCCGTTGTTTGCAGCACGGCCGTCGATACCCCTTCCTTTCTCTATCCGAGTGAGAGCTCTCGCTGAGGAACTAGGGATTTCTATTGAAGAGAGCATGAAGTCTTTTATTGCTGACCTCGTTTTGCCCGGGAGAGGTCAGCAATTTCGTGTGATATTTCTTTTAAACATATCGACAAACGAAATGCGCCCAGAGAACTTATACTACAGCACTTCCTATAGTTACAACACAAATACCACACACCGCCCTTTACACCGGTGCTTCAAAGTCTTCTTCGGACGTCGCATGTGCTGCATACGGCCCCAACTTTACCAGTGCGAAGACATTTCACAGAAACAGAAGCATTTTTGTGGCAGAAGCACATGGTACCTTATTAGCAGTACAACAGATTACACAAACCAGAACAGAACACTTCATTATCTTTACGGACTCGCTAAGTGTGGTAACAGCCTTGCATTGCTTCAGACCTACGAAAAACATTGTCCTCCAGCCATTATTAAAGATCTAACCTTTGCTGATCGCTCAAAACTAAAAATAATTATTTGCTGGGTTCCAGGTCACAGTGGCATTCTGGGGAACGAAATTGCTGACCAAAATGCCGCTGCGGCTGCTATCCGCAGTAGAATAGATGTACCGTGTGTCCCCTACCTCAACCTGAAGCCACTGGTACGGACAGATTTGCGCAAATCTTGGGAGGAAACATGAGACACACAAACAGAGAACCAACTCTACACTATAAAGCAACACTTAGGAAGATACATAACAGACAAACAAGACAGACACACGGAAGTAGCCTTAGCAAGGCTACGGATTGGCCGTACTTAAGTAACACATTCACACTTGCTCACTGGTTCTCCGAGACGCGTGTGCAGCAGCTGTGGAGATGGCCTATCCGTAGTTCCCATACTAATAACATGCAAGGCACTCAACAACCACATGACGCAAACACTTTCCAGAAATCTACAGACAACAAATCCCACTCCACCTATCTTACTTCTTCGGCGATAAACCAATGTGTACTGGCAAATGTGTTTTTAATTATCAGAAGTTCAATTTCTCAATCTGATATCGTAACATGCATCATCACAACGTCGCCCTCTACACCAGCGAACCCCATTGTCTTATTTGTTTTTACTTCTGGTGCTATTCACTTTTAGTATTGACTTTTATTCTGTGGTACCTGTCTTTTTTGGCGCTCTTTGCCCCAGTCGCGGCCTTGCGCCATTAAAATGCCACGATCATCATCGTTCCACACGTGGGTAATGTGTTGTTCGGCACGCAGTCCGCATGGCGTCTTATACACAATTTCTGCACTGTTGCCTGTAAGTGTATCAATTCCTTTGTATTTTGCTATCCACGCGCAAATGTTTCTTCAATGCTTTAATTGTTTGGTGCACTTTGTCGCGAGTGTTTGGTTGGGATGCATCGCGATTTAATAACGTTGTTGTCGTGACTGTAGTAGTCCAACACTTCTCTCAAATTCTTTTAAGAGATGTCTTTAGTGATGGCAGCGCGAAAGGATCACGAACGGGCTGTCTTCCCTCTCATATTTTTTTGCGTTGCCTTCCACTCACTTGGCCAGTCCTTTGTTCTATAAGCATGTTCAGGGGAATACCACTATTTCCTCCTGCTCGTCAGTAGGGCGGTGGGGTCAGTAGTGCTCCCTCACTGCATTTGAGTGATTAGCAGTCGAAACAAACCGCCCGCGGACTGAATGAGCTAACATCAACCAGTTTGTCAAAAGCTGCGGACGAGGGCGAGCGTATAAAGGCTTGCTCACTTGCCTGTTTCTGGGTACCAGAACCCCACGCGCTGGTCGCCAACAGTGCGGCAGTACGGCACCTTTTTGGCACCTGAACTCCTATTAGGGATCCCGCAGCAATACACTCCCCATGCAATGGTGCCCATTTTATTTTTATCCCTTTTTTCACTTTGTTTTCTGCGTCTCCACTGCCGTCCTTAAAGTTCTTGCAGATACGTGTGAAGTTACCTTTCCTCATTCTCTATTCCCTTCATCAGCGTCATTGTGTACACCCAACCTTTACAATGGAACAACTCAATTTTTGCAACGAAGCAAACTGTACCGGCGTAACGAAATGTACCGTGAATATCACCCATGCTTTACAAATGAACTGGTCACAGTTTTGGCAGGTAGAACAACACGGTTGTAAAGGAAGAGAGAATTCATGATTGGACTTGCGCAAAAGAAACGGGGACGAGGAAGAACGACAAGGACGAGCGCACTCTAACAACTGGTTTAATTTCTTGGAAGAAAGACATATATACCCCACAGACCTGCGTACAACATCTCAGTAAAAGAGAAGTAAGAGAGAAGTCTATTACAGGAGCAATAGATGAAGAAGCTATGTGGTGGCGAGCTAGCGACAATTTCAGGCGATGCGGTTGTTTTCCTGCGTTAAAAATGCTACACCCCAGGACCATCCCATCCCCGGGGTACTCACGGGATCATCGATGCTGTGTAGTCAGTCTCTGTATTTTTTTAATGAGACATCCTCATAGCAAGACGTGAGCATGGAGGGCACAATGAGCTTGAAAATGACCGCGCAGAAATCGAGAGCTGAAGCGGCTTGTTGAGTTGTTGGAAGCCGAATTACGAGTCCATCTGTGAAATGATACCGCATTCGGCCGGGCTGTAATGTTCTCCGAAACCACAAATTTGCCCGTCGACTGCCGCGGTTATCGTTATCTCAATTACGATGATTTTGTACCCTCGCAGATTGAAGAGTGTGCTTAAGTGGAGGTTCCGGCCACGTGAGGCTACGTCTTATCACCGCAGCAATGTCTGGCATCTCCAAGAAACGGCCATACTACGTGAGGATCGGTGTAGTGAGGTCGATTCTAACCATTTATTCATTCAAGCTGTCTCAATCAGTTCAAAGAATAATCTGTGTTGAAAAAGCTTATTAGCCCTGATTAGGTGAACAGTACAGCTAAACCTGCCTTACTTGCAAAAGCTTCCCGGGAATGGGCTACTGAGGGCCCCGTTATTCTTCCACCGTCGCGGCCTACTGCTAGCGGCACCTCGGATGCACACTCAAAGGAAATCGAGTCGGGTGTCCAGCCCACTCTTCAGAATAATGCGCTCGTCGCAGGAAACACGCGCTGGGGCAGTAGTGACACGCTTCGTCTGGGTTGGTTCAGGGAAAGCCGACGAACCGGATATTAGCGACAAGTCTTCACTGAGCGACACTTATGGAGGAGCAGGTCAGCAGTACAGTTCCAAAAGAGCCGCTTCGTCAGTTAGTGATTCAAATCAAAATCCACAGGCCTCTCTGCTTGTAGACAAAAACAACACCCTTCAGATGCCATTTACTCTTACTGGCCTATAACTGCAATAAAAAATAAATGACTGTGTAAAAGGTGGAAAGCTGGGTGATTTGGTAAGGCGACATCTGGAATCAGCGACACGGACGAGGACGGAAGAAATAAACAAAACGAGCGCTCTCTTGTCAATGGGCTGTGGGCAGTGTCTGTGGGCAGTGGGCAGTGGGCTGTGTCCTATTGGCAGTGTCCTCATGAAAATGACTGTGTGCAGAGTGCCCTCATTAAAGATGGCGTTTTTTGGTCTATTTCTTAAAATTTCGATAACCTCTATGGTGACGATGTTCAGGAAATATTGAATTTCTGCAGGTCCCAAGGAAACTTACCAGAATGTTTTCAGCACGGTGTGGTTACACCTTTTGCCATCCCTAAAAAATAGCAATCCGCAATGTCTAATCTATGGCAAATCTTCCTTACTTGAACACTGTGAAAATATTTTCCGACATTGCCGCTAGTGCCTTAAGCACAGTTTAACAAGACGCGTGCTTTTTGCACTGCGTGTAGATGCAATTCAGAACCAATTTCACAACACACCGCAGTAGCCGAAATCTGCGGTGGCTAGACTGACGCACACGGCGTCATTGACTACACATCTTGGTGGCTTTAGAACTTCGCAAGCTTCGACACAATCTCCTACTAAGTGGTACTTGAAGCCATCTGGGAAGATAACCGGGATAAAATACTGAGGAAATTCCTGTGGGGTTTCCTGACAGAGGTGTATATTGAAATACGTTGAGTATTTAAACACTCAGCAATTCCTGAACCCCCACGGGTACTTGTAGGCGCCATAATGTGGCGATTATCCTTAATGTAATAAAGACCAACCTAGGAAGGTGTTCCTGCGATCACAGGGGTTCGTGTCGATGCTTATACGTATGGTGGGACACTCTGTGCGGAGAGAGGGAGATAGAATGCTCTTTAATAAGAACTGATGAGGTAGGACCTGCTAGTGACAAGGCTTGCTACACCGGATGGGGGTGAATACGTTCATGAGAGGTGACTATTAGACATTAAGGGTAGAGCCGAAAGAACTCAAACAAGAAATGTTAAAAAAGAAAAGAAAACAACAGATTGCTGTCACTAGAGTCGGGCAGAAAAATACAATTGAAAAGAAAATGGGTGATGCAGACGCTGCAACAAAATGAAAATTTAACGACGCTAAAAATCAGTAAAAACACCAACCCAAGAAAGAAGAATAAAATGAACGCAGCGGTGCGAAAGAGTAGATATAGTGACACAATTACTCAGTCTATTATCCAAACAGACTTTTCCAGTTCAGCCTGTCGTGGGTACTGGTGCAGAACTTTTGGACTTGACCGCACTATTGACCCAGGGCCCAAGAAAATGACGAAGTTTCACACTGCCTCCATGGCGTACATGAAAGAGTGAGCTCGCTGGAGTTTTTCGCGCAGCAGCGAACTTAGGGCAGACGCACAGCAAATGATTTACAGCCTCAAGCACAACGCAAGGCAAGCACTACGGGAATTCGTCCCAACCTATTTTGAACCTAAAACACCAAGAAAATGCTACATTCAGGCAGAGTAGGTGCAACACTCTTTCATATCGCTTGTTGATCCCATGTAGAAAGCGGAAGTTACATCGCATATCAATAGCTTGCAAAGCAGTCCTTCCACTTGCGAGGATAAGGGCGTTTTTTCCGCCGGGAGAAAAGAAGCTGGGTAGTGTTGCTCATAAAGTGGCCAGCTATAGAGGCTTCGTCAGATCAAATATCGTCTTCTGAGCCCTGGTCTGGTTTTATCATCTGGCTTTTATGAAAGGTGAACCTTGCTAATATTAGGTGGTGGCGATTAGTCGCATGGAGTCCAAGGCAAAAAAATCCGCGTCCTGACTTCAAAACCGTTGCCCAGACGTGTATAAATACCAAGCAGAAACATGCAACCATATACACTTTTTATGTATCTTTTATCTGGGAGAGAAACATTTTTACCATTTCTTGTGCAAATATACAAAGAAAGATGCCCAACCCCTAGTGATGCAGACCCCTTTATTGATAATTGCACAAGCCTATGTCTCAGTTTTAAAGATTTCTCTATGGTTAGTAAATACAGCAGAGGAAGCCAGATGTTTTTAGTTTCTTTTCCTTTGCGCTCCCGCGCGCCGACCTTCTGTAAAATAGTTTTCCTGGGTACACGTGTCATTGTTTGGGTAAATTACGAAATTGGGCGCGGCGCGATCCCCTTCGATGCAAATCAATCGCTGATTTTGTACAGGTCATATCGCGTCTTCGTTTTGGAACGTTCCCCGCAGTGTGTTGAAAAAACTGAGAGAACCACGGGATCCCTTTATAGCTTCGTTTGCGTGTTCAAGCCGGCGCTTGCGGAAATCAATCTTTTTGCTGACATTTTTGTTTGCAGTCTTTCTCTGAAAGCTTTAAAATGGCGAAAGTCAGAATTGTACTGTGCTCAAGCTACTTTTATGAATTTTGTGCAAACCCGTGGCTTGACACCACTGTTACAACGGAATATTTGGGCGGATCCCTCTTAAGCTCAAGACTGTCCTCACAGCGCGGCTAGATCGAGAAAACTGCATTTATCAACTTCCCATATGGGGTTTTGGCTTGCGTGCCGTCATTCGTCGCAATCTCGGCTTTTGTAGGGCCGAACATTCCTACGGCGCACCAATGCATCTTCCAGGTTGCTGGTTCGTGCCACCAGCATCTGCGCCCCTGCTGCTGCAGAACCCTAATCACTCCAGGACTGCATTCTGAACCTGCGCCCGATACCTCTTCAAACTTCTAGCCGCAGCCTAATTGTGCAAGCCTACATTGTGCCTTCGACCCGCGCTTTTCTGAGGAGAGACGCTCTAAAGACACCCCTTAAATCTATTGATGAAGATTGATGACTTTAAGTATTGATGAAGTAACTCTTGATAAACTATTGACGAAGCATAACTATTGGTGAAGTTTAAGCAGGTTTAGCATAAAAGAACGAGTGAGCCGCACCCAAGACGTACCAATGCAGAGCTCTCCTGGATCTGCATCCTCATCTACCACTTCCCAATAACCACGCAATGATAGATTATCTTAGGTCGTTTACACGTGTGGCAAGGTAGAGGCTCCCTTGCTTCGGTGCACCCTCAGACGAGTGCCCATTTGACTCTTTTTTGGCAGTTGAGAAAAAATTGGGAAACTTTGTGGCCAGCCGAGAGTTAAGTTCTCGGAACTGCACAGCCGGCTTTGCTACGTAAACGTGTACGGCTGAACCACAAGACCTCATACTACGGTTGCTTATTGTAGATAAAATTCGCGCATCCCTTCGCCTGATGACGATGACGACGGTTGTTGAATGCCGTACATTCTCTTGGTGCGTTGGATGGTTGGCCAATCCCACAGTTCGGAAATGATCTACTATAGAGGTACGCACCGTTTTTCTAGTATAGCCAAAGCAAGTACCAGGTTGGATAGTCCAATCGACTAACGTTTTTGTGTGAGGAGTACGACTCGAACCGGCAGTGGCTCCTTGGCTTTCAGTCAGCAATGTTTTTAGGGGGTGCGGGTTTAGGTGCAAAACCGTAAACCTGATGGTATCCTTGGGAAGTTGGCCTATCTTCTTTTGGCGCACACATATACAGAGCAGCATAGCAACGCTTCTGTCAGCCTACGTTGACTTAAGGGCAGGAGCTGTCGATGTTCACCTCATCACATAACTTGAGTCATAATTATATCGCGCTGTCGCACCCCTGCATCCGCTCCTCCATCTACTGCATATGAACCTTTAGCGGAGGGTTGGTAACAGTTATCTTGCCAAGCTTCCCAAACAAGTGTTTTATTTTACTACACTTCAGTCATCATCACCATCACAATTCGAGAAACTTGGCATTCCTGCAGGGCTCAATCGCGTTACAGATGCCATCGTTCTCAACATAAAGCTTCTCTTTACAATCTGAAATTTGACACAAAGGCAATGCGTTCTTTGGCCATGTTGAACATACCCTTCGACGTTCCACGGAAAACATCGCTAGAGGCATAAACAATTACGCCCAGCATCTGGACTGAACTCACATACTTTATGTCTTTAGCAGGGTCCGCTGGAAGGGCTCCATTGTGTACGGCTCTAGAGTACCCCTGTTCAGATGCGATCCGGATATCTTACAATACCACGATACAATCTACAGGATTGCTCGATAGGTGTCATTATCCAGGAGAAAAAAGAGAGGAAATCTCCATGATCTGCAGAATACCTAATTGTACCTCAAGCAGGTAGCGGCAAACAAGCAACAGCAGGGCAAGCTGTCATACAATGCCGAAGTCGGTCAAGGTATACAGAAAAGACTAAGGAGGACTAGGAACAACCTTACCCAACTCACGCGAGGCTGTGAAGTGCTCAGTGAGACTGCCATTAACAAGTATACAGGCAGTGACGTTCGAGCAAGCCAGACTGAGGAGCGCTAAATATTCTGACAGGAGCCGTAGAAACCTAATACACCGCTCATTAACAGCGCACCACTTTATCAAAGGCTTTTGCCTGATAGTCGAACGTCATGTAAACGGAAAGCACATTTTGGCATGAACTGAAATAGCTTTGGGTCAGTTTTAAGGATGAAGACAATGATATCCCCAACATGGTTAATGGTGGCACACCTATTTAGTAGTACAGGAGCACGGGAAGTATTCTGGGAGGATAAATGCACAAGACATTGGTGTAACTAGTGTTGAAGAAAGTCATTGGTATATACGTAGCTACGGCCGAAGGGGTCCCTCCCGGCTATATCAGGACGACACGCCCCTTGTGATAGGATTTCGACTGTTCTTCGTTAAAGAGAATTGCCTTCACCAAGACGAGAAGTGCGGCTCCAAGGACAGAAAAAAGGGTCTTCTAAAACTTTGCACCGATACTTGCAGGACGTGGTGCCGCCGCGGGTGCTGACGCAATCATAAAGCACTTTTTGGGCGATCACACGTGCATAGCTTGCTTACTGGGGCGTCGGGTACACGAGGCAGTGCTCACAAAGAGTGAGGAGGCGTTTCTCAAAAAACACGTTCCTGAACGTATTCTTTGATCTCAGGAGGCGAGCGGCATGTGCCGTGAACTCCTCACAGCGCTCGTTTGACTTTGAGCTTTTTGAGCCTTCCGAAACAGAGCCTTTGGCACATGCGTCAGTCTTGAGTGTCAGGCGAGACGGTGGTGATTGCCGTAACACAGATTAAGAGGTACCTTCCGACCTGATAACAGAAAACGACTAGCAGGAAGAGAAGAATGTCGTAACACGTGTTCACTTCGCGCAATATTATATTTACATAGTCACGCAAGGCGAACGTTAGGGAGACACAATTTTTGCCGTCCCACTGCCTCCGCTAGTATCGCTTAGGGAAGCTGTGATGTTGCCTTTACGCACTCGCTATTTTGTACTAACGGCTCGCGCCAGGAAGCCTTTATTTCTTCCACTGGCTATGGGCTTGACGAGCCGAGACACGGTGAGTGCCACGTTTTGCTTGAAGCGGCTACACTTCGTCGTCCGTCAGCAAACTCATGTTTATACTTAAGATATCGTGACAGGGAAATGAGTCGCCTAAGTTGATTCACTAAGGCCGGCTTGTGACCACAGATACTTAGAGTCGCCACTGAGAAAAATAGGAAATAACTGCGCTCGACATAGTGGCTGAGCTTTGCCAGCCGGGAAAGCTTATTCAGCCAGCAGCCACCCGTCGCCTTCTTCATGTGGTGGCAAAACTTTCATCAAGCAGCTGCACCGTTGCGTCCCGAAGGTTGAACTTCCCAACGAGATCATTTAGTACCCTTACACCGACATAAATTGTGGCATGTCCTTGTGCCCGCATATCTCCCTGGGCATCGGTAAAACGTTTAAAACCCTCACTACGATTGTTGGATAGTGCCTAATGGGTGATCATTGTGCAAATGCGTAATAAATGATCATTCGTTGTTTGTCAGACTGGCGAAAACCTAGAGCGCACAGGCAACAGAAATGGACCATCATGATTATAAGTGCGCAAATGACATTTACTATGACGCCTACAATTCGTTGTCCTCACAGGACACGTGAACGCAAAGTTTCTCACAGTCATCCGCGTCACCTGAGTTCAATGAGGAAGGCAGGCTCCGCTACTACGCGTATGGCGAATCTATGATGGATGGGAAGTGCAGTAGGTAGGCGACATGGCAGATAAGGCAGTTTGGAAGCTTCCCTAGAAGGGCTCGTTGCTTCGTTGACACTCGTGCTAGGATTTCGTTTCTCTATTTCGACATCTGTGCGAGCACCGCGAGGCTGTGCAAAGGGGGATCTATTTTACGGGTGGTCGCCCTTCGTCGCGCAGAGGCTGCTCCGCGAGGTGGCGGTCGGCGAGGTTGTGGCTTTTTAAACAGAGCAGTAGGTCGAAGACGGCAACGTCAGGAGCAATCACATCCACCGAATATGATGTGGAGCCATCCAAACCTATATCTTGTTTGACGCCCGCTAGGGTCGTTCCAATAACTCCCTGATGTTCTCGAGATTCTGCTTGCGTCAGCAGGCGGTCTTGCACAGTCTGACTAGGTGCCCTGTCTGGCAGCTGTAGGCGCATACCCATACCACACAGGTATGCGCGAACTGCGCCTTAAAGCTTCGAGTAGTTGTGAATTTGGGTACGGCAATGGCAATAACCATCTTCAAAACTCGCATACCCGCAATCATATGCATACTTCCCCGCAGGTCGGCTGGCTGATGTTGAGGAATTTCACAACCTCTTTCAGTGGTGCGGCCAGTTGCACATTGCTAAAGTTGGGTCCCACATGGTGCACCATCACGTACATGACTTGAAGGTCCATAAAGCCACATAACGCCAAACACCGTTCACAATGAACGCTCCTTTTGCAGTTATTTGCGAGCAGCCATAGCCGCTACTGTAGCCGCCACTGTGCAGAACCTAAAACTACCCCAGTGCAGCACAGTGTCGAAGCCATAAGGGCCCAGGATCCCCTGGAGGGCACCCACAGTGTCATCTATCTTACATTCTTCGGGCTGTGAAAATGAAAACAAAAACATGGGCCTTCGGCGGTGGCTAACACAACTATCCATTACCCTTGAAAATCAAGGTATCGGGAACGAACAAAAAACTGGAAACCCCAAACACAACAATACGGTATTTCTAAAAGAAAAGCGAATGCTAATGTGATTGAATATTTTGTTGAACAGCTAAACATAAATTATTACAGTGTCGTTTTCATTTCGGGCGGTCAGTTTAGGTATTTCAGTGTGCATTCAAACTTCCTTGCCGTGAGGTATTGCTGCCGGTTCTCTGGCATCTAAAATCTCCTGCCGTTTTGCTTGCAGAATGTTTCTTTCGGCCAGTTTGCTCCTACTTCCTTACCACGCGCGTCGTTTAAGGTGTATCAAATATATCTAAAGCACTACACATATCTTTCCATTGTGAGATTTTAGCTCTCCATGTGAATGCCTGCCTCAATTGGTAGCAAAGCAGATGTCGCAGCCATGTTTACTTATTGTCATTATTTAAAAATTGTTTCTTGATTCACTCATGCGTTCATTCCTTCATTTATATAATTATTGATATTTATGCCTACTCCTAAAGCACTCTTTTGAGTGCGGTATAAGCGGATATTAGCATAAATTTGGAAACATGACGGAATAATAGAGACAAAAAAATGGAACATTTGGTGTGAGACATGCAGCAAACAACGATTGCACCAAAATTAGCAGATTTAGCGGCAGACTATAAAGCAGCTGCACGTCATGTAGCGCTTGTAGGCAGGTTCTGCCACAGGACCGCAAAAATTCAATTCTGAAATTCTCCTGCAGGCTCACACAAATGGTTTTGTACCATAACGAAGAGTTCTCTTCTTGTTTTTGTAGCTGAACCGGAACAGAACTTTTTGCACCCTGGTCACGATTACGTGCCCTTAGATGCGAAGATGGTTTTGCTATGGTCGGCAGGGTACATGATGTCAATTAGTGAGGGACCGCAAAAGAAAACGTGAAGCCATCCCACAGGAAAACTGGTTACCAATATGATAACTAAGTCCATTTGGCAAACCAGTCGTGGTTACCAAATGAAAACAGATGACTTCCCGCCTTAGTTAGTGGTGGAGCTCTGACACCTGCAAAAAGCGGCGAACGTGACAACCTGACGGCCGGGATCCTAGAAGACACCTAATCAACTCGCGCAGCTCTATAGAAGGCTTCAAAACCTAACCCGTTGGTTCCCTAATTCCGCATTCCGCCCAAAACGTTTTGTTTCTTATTGCCTGCCTGCCAATAACACAAAAGGCGTAATGAATTAAACCTAAACTTCTTAACTGTACTAGAAAACTCAAAATGTGTATCCGCTTAGGTGCCTTACTGCACGAATTTATAATGCCGCGAACTATGTATGGTTTCGTTTGTTTATTTAGTGTTTGTTTTTACCGCCCCTAAACCCCCGGCTCTGTTATCTGCGTCAAGACGAGCGCGTCTTGAATTCTTTATTTTTATGCCACACAGGCTATCTCATTCAGATAAGCAGACTGTTACGTCTTAAAGTCACTAGCCCCGAATATTCTCTGATATACAATATTCTGGATGTAAATCGACTGGTTCCAGAAACACTGACGCCGAAACATAAAAGTCTGCAGAGCAGATGCCAGGACATTCCGGTCGTCGACGATCGCCCGCACACGTCAATTTCTTGGCTGCTGCTTCACCGCCTCTGTATTCTATGAGTTGTTAGGGCAGCACAAGTTCGCTGCCATAAAGGTGTTTCCCTTTCAAGTCAACTGCGTCGTCTCTGGCCTCGTGACATCTGTTGTAGGTGATGTATACATGCACCCTCAAGGCTCTTCAAGCCGTCAACCAAGCCCAAATTGCCGGCCTCCTGCCAGAAAGACCCAAGACAACGACTGCTGCAACCACCACCATGGGGCAAGAACCAACGTCGCCAACCGGGCTGCAGCAGCCCCGGGAACCACCAACATTCCGAGGAGCCATCGCTGAAGACCCAGATGAACGGTTGGAGAAGCTGGAGCACCTTGCGGATCTTCAACATTTTAGACGATGAAGTAACCTTCCGGCATGTTTTCTTTTACCTAGACCGTACAGCTCAAACTTGGTTCGAGAACCACGAGAGCGCTGTCGCGGATCGCGACGCAAGAAAGGAGTCAGACAGCCGGTCGTCCCGGTTCGATGGGCTCATCACGCAGATACAGCTCGAGCAGCAGGCGCGAGCTCGGCCCGTGCCCCCGTTCTCGTACAGCGGCCTCTTTATTGCTATCATCATTGCCATTCTTCAACACCCTCCCCTGCCGCCAATTCTTATGGCCTTGGCGGGTTAGCCACAAGAATATAAAGGCGCTGAACTGGACGTCTGATTTCTTGTCCGTATGAGACGCGCAGACGACACGACCGTACGACCCCGTCCCGGCCTGAAAAGTTTCCCACACTCGGGCTAGCTTCCACTGAATTGGGGACGAGGTGTCGTCTTGGATGACCACAAAGTCGCCAATGTGCACCTCTGGTCCGGGTAGCGATGCAGCTTCGTGTGCAGAGCGCAAAAGAAGCAGGTATTCTCGGCGCCTACAGCGCCACAGGTGCGCCATGATTGCGCGTCGATGTCGTGCTCGACGTTGTATTTCTCCGCTGGCGGACGTCGGCTCGGGCAGTACCAGCCTCTGTGGCAAAGAGTTAGTGCGCCTGCATGTTAGGAAGAAAGCCGGGGTCAGAGGGGAGAGCTCTTCAGCATCTGCTGCTAACGGCGTCAACGGACGGCTGTGACGGCCGCCTCTACTTCGCAGAGAACCGTCTCGAATCCCTTCCGGGGACAGACGACTACTTCCAAGAGCCCTCCGGAGCGTTTCCTTTGTGATCCTTATGAGCCGTTCCCAACATCCGCCCTACCACGGTGCACCTTCGACGCTACACTTCCACTAAATTCGGCGGCCGCTGCAGAAGTCGAGGACCGTGGCCTCAGACATGGTGTGCAGAGACCTGGCACAGTGAAGTGGAATGTAAGGGCATTGTGGGAGTATATCGTTGTTAGAACTCCACACCGGGATATGAAGCGTTTCAGAGCCAGCAGACACCTTGATGCTGTCTTACCAGAGAAGAGCTCCAGGTGGATGGCCCCTGTGATGGCGCAAGAGAACACGACGATGTGAGCCTTCTCATTTTCCGGATGCGATGACTGGCAGTATAAGGGTCCGCAGAAGTCAATGCCAACCACGGAAGAGAGGTTAGCTTCGGTAATCCGATCTCAGGGCCGAGGGGCGACAGGCGCTGTTTCAGCCTTTAGCCTACGTCGGCGGCATGGAAAGAAAGCATGTAGAACACTTTTCACAACCTGACGCCCTTCAATATGAGAAGGTTCTCCCGAAGCTCAGCGAGTGTTAGATCTACACCGGAGTGGATCAACCGCTCATGCTTGACTGCTATTACGAGACGCGTGAAGTCCCCTCTGTTCGGCAAAACAACTGGAGGACGGAGTTCATCAGGGACTGCAGTTCTTGCAGGCGGCCCCCGATGCGGATAAGCCCATCTTCGTCAATAAATGGGCGAAGCAGCGATAGGCGGGTTGTCGCCCTACTGGGTTGGTTACTTGCCAACGCCTCCAGCTCCTCAGAAAAAGCTTCTCTCTGAACATGGCGAATCCTATATTTCCCTGCTTGGGCCAACTCTTCAGTCGTCAGCGGCCCGGCTGTCGACTGTCTGGCTGTGGTCGCATTGTTGATGAAGCGGCGAACCAAGGCAGTTACCCGGAGCAATCGGGAGTACTTACTGTAGCGGTTAATTTGAAGCAAAGCCTCAGGATGCACGCTGCCGATTGCACATGCAGCGTTTGGCATGGCCTACCCCTCATTTCTCTCGCCTAAGCTTTCGAAATGTTCCACTGGCCATACCTCTTCCGCCAAAGTAAGCCAAGGTTGCCCGCCTCACGAAAGTTGAGAATTTCTGATAGCGGATGCTGGTAAACCGCGTGTGAGAAGGTCAGCAGGGTTGTCATTGCTTCGGCATTGTTGCCAAGGGTGACCCTCCGTCAGCCGCTGTACCCTTCTACGCGGGTTCGGATGAAAGGCGGCCATCGACTAGATGCCGCGGAAATGCACAAGAGGGTTCTCTGGGTGACCGTCCAGAAGTACACTTTTGCGGTGGCCCAACACGGAACCTGCCGCAGATAGTTACACAGCCTCGCTGTAACGAGACATGCCACCAACTCAAGTCGTGGTAGAGTCATAATCTTGATGGGTGCTATGCGGCTCTTGCTCATGAGGAGGTTCGTTCCTGAGGTTCGTTCCATGATCTGAGGGGTAGCGAACGTACACAGTTGTTTCATATGCTTTGTAACTATCATAGGCGAAAAAATGCAACTCCATGGCATCCCTGGGATCGCTGTTTCTGATGCACACCTTTCGTGGCAGTCGGATTCCCACTATATCAGGGATCTCGCTGCACCAGGAGTTCCAGGCAGTGAGTTGCGCCGGCGGCAAGAGTCCATCCCAAGGGTGGTTAAGCTTCCCCAAATCTTAGAAGATAAGCTTGGCACGCACTGAATATGGGGGTACAAAGCCGAGTGTTCGTAAAGTCTGGCAAGTGACTGCAACATTGTTCTCTTCGTTGCCGGCTTCGTCGAAATGAAGGCCGCAATCTTGTTAGTGTTCATCACTATGGTGTCGTCCGATCTCTCCCATGGGAGCCCAAGATCCTTCATTCTATTCGGATCCCCCCCTTCGGTCTCGAAGGCAACTCCATCGGCAACAAACTGGTCTCGCAAAGATGATGCGTTGGATTCCCACTTGCGTAATTCCTTGACAGCATCGGTCATGATGGTTTTCGCTTCCGTGTAGATTTTGTGCCGTGCTGCCTCGTTGTCAGCACCGACGACCAAATCATCCACATAGAAAGAACGGAGAAGGGTTGCCACCGCGTCTGGGAACCGCTCTTTGAGTGCCCGTAGATGATGACGCAGGGTGGCTGCAAACAGGAAGGGGCTGGAGGAGGCGCCGAATGGCACCCTGGTCATTTGCCACCTTGCAATAGGCGGAATCGGTTCATTCTCAGTCTGTCTTCTTCCCGTATCACCATTTGCAAGTATGCCTTCTTTATGTCGGCTACTAGCGCAACGCGCTGACCTCGAAAAGCAAGAAGACGTCGTAGGAGGTCCGCATCCAACTTGGGTCCCTTTAGGAGAACGTCATTTAGTGAAGGATGGCCCGGTGCGTGCGACGAGGCGTCGAAGACGACTCGACGTTTAGTCGTGACTGCATCTTGTCGGACCAGTCTATGATGCCGCATGTAATATGTATTCGGCGTCCCGCGCGTTCCTTCAGCGGGTACTCGCTCAGACTGGCATTGTCTTGTCGTACTGTGACAACAAGTCCGGTCGGCTGCGGAAACGCCTGAGCTGCATGCGCAATCGCTGCTCCGCAAGTGCGTGGTTGTCTTGGTGGGCCTCCAGTCCTGGCTCTTAAATCAGGAGTGGGACTTCGTAGCGCCAGTCCTGCTAGCTGGATTTCCCGTTGAAATTGCTTCGTGGCCTCGGCGTCCAGCCGAGGACCTTCTGCCGTTTCCTTGATGCCAATTGCTTCTAAGCGCCACAGATCTGACGGGTTCATCTCCTCGTCGGAGTTGTTTCCGGATGGGTCCGCGTGAGCGATGAACATTGGGCAGGATGGTTCGGATGCGCCATGGCTGCCGTTGTCAAGATCGGCTTCCTGGACAGTCCACCCGAAGATTGTTTCGGCTGCCGTGAGGTGAGGGGTAAGGCATAATATTCTTCCCGACGACACCTTCCAGTGCGAATCGGAGCCAATGAGGACGCTGACTCCATCCTCCATGTAGGTCTCCGTCAGCCGAACGTCTGCAGCCGTCAGGTTGCGTCCTGCCATCTTACTCAGGACTTCTGCGTTTGCAGGTGGACTTGTCACCGCGCAAATTTCGGGGACCTCCAAAGCCTCTCTGGTGATGCGTCTCCCGCCATGCTGACTCTTCAGAGCGATTGCGACGGGATTGCATCGCACGGATGACCTCGGACGGGAGACTACAAAGGTAACGAGCGACAAGGCCTCAACACCCCGAACTGGGCAACGCAGCGTACGCGACAGGTCACGCCGAATAAACGTCCGCCGACTGCCGCAATCCAACAGTATGCGGACTATCAGCTTGTGGCTGGCTCCAATCGCCCACGCCCTCCCGGTTTGCAGGAAGATTCGCGCCGCGCTGCAGTCCCCGGACGATGCGGACGTGACGCTAGGAGTTGCCTGTCCGTCGTTCGGCGCGGTGACCTGACCCCCTCCGGCCATTCGAACTCGTCCATTCGCAGCTGCCTGCGACGGGTGCGCTATGTCACATAGAACTGTTAGGTGCCCTTGGGAGACGGACGCACACCGATGAGTTCGACAATCTGCAGCACCGCGAAAAGTAACCCTTCGTGCCACAACGGAAGCAGCGTCCCCCGGTTCGTAACTTGCGGCGCTTTTCTTGAGGCGACATCGGTACCGTGCACTCTGGTATGCGGTGTTCTGCCAGCACATAAAGGGCACTGCCGCTTTGATGGTTGTGACCGTGGTTCCACCCTCGTAGGAGGCAGCGAAGCACCCGATGGTAAGGCCACAGCCGATGGAATTCCCGAATCGGAAGTTGGGGCCTTGCGCTTTTCTGGAGGGCGCCGCTCTGGAACCCTGGGAAGGTCGAAGTGGCCTTCCTCGCGGACTTCTATCTGGATGCGCAGGAAGTCCAGTATTTCTTCCAGTTCCTTCGCCGTTTCCTATGAGCTCGCTCTCTCGCTCACATGCTCCGAACTTCCGAACGAGCTGGCTGCTCCGTCCGACGAGGATGCCTCCTTAGCACTCTGCCGGTACAGGATCCCGAGGTCGGGTGGCAGGGCCTTCATCAGTACACGATGGAGGACCACCGCGTTCTCCGTCGCCGCCACTCCCAGACTCTTCAGAGCGTTTACACGGAACGATATCTGGTCCTAGAGGTCTCGGAGTTTTCCGAACTCTGAAGAGATCTGCACAGGGGCCAAGGCGAGCAAATTGTCGATATGGTCCTCAACGAGCAGGTCGGTCCGCCGAAATCGGGCGGAGAGGGTGGCTATCGCCACATCGTAGTTGGCCTCCGCGAGTCGGATCCCTTCGATTGCCGCCTTCGCCTTGCCCGTCAAGTACGATGTTAAATACTTGGATTTCTCGATGTGAGCCAAGGGGGGATTGCTGTGAATGGTGGCATCGAAATGGTCCCAAAACGCTTGCCAGCTCCGTCGTTTTCCCGAAAATGTCGGAATGTGCAGCTTGAACAGCGCGGCAAAGCGCGTGCTGGTGATAATGGGAGAGACCGCCGGCTGACGCAGGGTGGTCCTGGAGGCGTCGTCCGGGCGATATCCCGTTTCCGAACCCCAGCGACGGCGTGTGGGGTATCAGCGGGCCTTGTGGCAAACTCGACAAGCGCCCGAATGTCCACCACCTTAGCGTCGTAATCCCACGCGGCAACCATATCCGCCTCGAAGTCCTCCTCGTTGAGGCCCTCCTGAATCTCCTGGTCGAGAGCCTTCATCTCCTCAAACCTCATGTTGACGAGGTTCAGAGGTCCTTAAAAGCAACGGCAGGCGTGGCCAGATTCAGAAGCAGGGATTCAAGGGTGGCAATTCCTTTGGCTATTGTGGCCCGAAGCGCCCCAAGGTGGCGCTGGACCCTGTCCATAGCAGGAGACTCGCCAAAATCAGGCGACCCTGTGTCCTCGGCAGGAGCAGCGCCAGTGGACAGCATTCGATGACGACGCAGGCGGAATGGCGCAGCCTCCCGGGAATCCCAGGACTTGCATCCTCGCTGTCTGCGCCGAGTCAAGTCAGGTCTGCTCGTGGGTCGGCTCCATGACCAACTTTACATCGGACCTGACCAGCCAGCGGCGCTCTATGGGAGCGCTTGCGCCGAGTCTCGTTTCGCGCCCGGCCGCTAGGGGCGCTTTTACGCACTGTTGCGGAGAGCGGCTGGTACGCTGGGGCGGGCGTGCTCGAGCGCTTGTGGGAGCCGCCTGGCGCCGGAATTCATTTTTAATCACATTACAGTTCATTGATTTCAGTAAATCCGAATGAAAAAGTAGCAGTTTTTCGGGGACCAACTCTGAATGAATGTTTTTTTTTCTGATTAGGCGTGTTAAAGCGGGGCGGGGCCTCCTGATTAGCTGACCTGTTTTGAGATGCGTTGCAGTGCACGCGGCGCATTTAATTTCGTGGTCTTATATGAAGTGATGACGAAAAGAAATAACATTATCTCACGTACTGACAACTGAACTGGCTGGCCAACCAAAGTGTACAGGTTCATAATCACAGGCGGAGGTTATTCCCGAGTATTATGTACATTGGGAAGTTCATTGCATAAACCAAACTTAGGTCATAAAAGCTTCCCAGGAACTGTTTTTGTCATAGTAAATACAACAAAATTGAAAAATTGAAGCTTTCTGTTGAAATTCCTCATGAAGTGTAGCAGTAGCAGTTCTTTCTTGCTATAAGGTTGCGGAGGAATTTCATCCGCTCAGAAAACAACATCGATATACAAGCTCCGAAGATGCCAGTTGCGGCCTTTCACGCACTAATAAGCGACGAAGGTTTGGCCCCTTCTTTACGAATGAAATGAAAATTTTTATTGGGAGTGCATGTTAAGTGCTACAATGACCTGCTACATTACTGAATCAATAAAGATGTCATTTTAAGGTTATTTACAGGCTGATTTTTTACATACACAATGTCACGGTTTAGGCACACAATGCCATACTGTAGTCAGGTTTTCAGAACAATAATGGACGCTGGTAGTGCACAATCGTTTTCACTTTGGCATTCTTTTCAAGAGTTAATTTTCTTTCATAACCCTACACTTCACTTGAACAGTGAAGCACTGTAGTCACACTTTAAGCTCTTTTATGAAGTCTGGTTTTTTCGCAATCCTTTTTCCTTTGCACACTTGGCCGTTTTCTCCGCAGCGAAATTTGTGAAAAAAGGTCGGCTAAACTTCTCCAGCATGAGCTCAACCACTGCCCTCGTATGACTATCAGATGAGCCGTCGAGGCTGAAAAGCTTGTTTTCCAGTGCAGCTTGTAGCATCATCTTAACGGACAGCGCCATCGGTTTTTTGTAGGATATCGCAAGATCTGCGAATGCTTGGGCCACTCTCTCCAGTGCACAGACGAATTCTAGGAACTCAAATCTGGGATAATATAGCCCACCCAGGTCGAAATTGAAGATCACCTCAGTGGCAGGTCCAGATGAGCGAGGCGCCTTAAGCCGCTCCAGGCCGAGTGAGCCCTTAATCTGTTCCTCAACGGTTCTCACAAGGAAGCCTCCAATGAGGCCCAGTGTGCTGGCCTTGATAACTAGAACTGGAAGGCCTAAAAAAGCACGAATTCTGTGTAAACATGACAAGACCGCTGCTCATTTCTATTTCACACCAGTCGACCATATTTAAATACGATAACTGCACAGCGAATCATGCTAGCTTCAATCTGTCACGATCAGTCGAGCGATTAAAGCGCATAATTACATAAATCAAACACGATTGTGAAGGAAGAAAATAAAAATAAAACCAAGAGTTTTCTCAGCTTTCCTTGAGACTGTCTTTATTCATTTGTTTAGAACTTCAGTGACGGGAAACTCGTGAAAGGAAACATTTGTCACCTTACCTTCTTCAGATCTACAATAAGGTACGAAACTGTGTACCATCGTGCTCCTTCAAAAGAAGTACTCGGTTCAGAGGATTGAATAGGCTGTGTTTTTTATGCCTGAAACTTCGTGCTTTACATACAGCAGACGCAACTTACGTTTAACGCCGCGTCTGCAATCGCGTGTTCTGCATGGCTGCGCCCGCGCGTGTGGCGGCCGCGGCCGAGGAACACGGGCGGCGACGAACGACAGGGCGTAAGTAGCGTCACACCACTTGCAGCGGCAAAAATTTTCCCTGCGACGGCGGTGCTGGGGCTGCGCTCGCTGGGCTGGTCCGAAGTATAGTTGGTCGTTGTCGGCTCCCAGGTTTCGCGGCACCAGAATGTCGCGGATCGCGACATAAGAAACGAGCCCGACAGCCAGTCGCCCGTTCTATGGGCTCGTCACGCAGAAACAGCTCGAGCACAGGCGCGAGCTGGGCCCCTGCCCCCGTTCCCTTGCAGTGGCCTCTTTATTGTTATCATCATTGCTATTCTTCAACAAGCGCCTTGATCGACTGGACGCAATTCAAAATGGAATTCCTTAAGACCTTCACGACCGTGGTGAAAAAAGAACGAGATGCGCTTTTACTAGAAACTAGAATGCAACACCCGAACGAAGCAGTCGTGAACTTTGTTGAGAAACTGAAGCGAATATTTCGTCGCGTGGACCCGGATATGATACAAGAAAAGAAACTGAGGTTTCTGATGCGCGGAGGTTCTAACGGCCAAAGCAAGAACTTCTTGCCTTCTCCGCAACCCCCCAAATCGGCGTCCGAATTCGCGTCCGAGTTGGGCGCCATGGAGAAGACGTTGGAAATTCGCACGTGGGAGTACGACCGTCCCAACTATGTGCTAGTTGCGGACACGATCGATGCCGGGGCTCTTAGCTCTGTCACACTACGTTCCCACGTAGTGTTAACCCAGGCTGTGGTCAGGGAAGAATTGAGGAAAGTCTTCCAAAAAACGCCGCCACTCCAAGTCACTTCTATGAGCGACGTGATCCTCAAAGAAATCAAACTCGCCTTGGTGATTTCTATCCCGTAGGAAGTGCCACGTGAGGCTCAAGCTAAGAGCTACTCTACGGCTGTTCGACGACCCCGCCATCTTCCAACCCGTCCTCAGGAAGTCCCGCCGTACCACCGTCCACTGTGGCCCACCCGACCCCCTGCAGGAAAAAACCAGGCGCCGAGAGAGACGGACATGTGGCGAACCACCGATAATCGTCCGCAGTGATACCACTGCGGAGAGTCCGATCACATCTACGGTCGCTTCCAGTACAGGAGAATCGGACTGCGTGGTTTCTCCATCGACGCCCCACGTACCAGACCGGACCACCGCCCTACTGAGACCGGCAAGTATCTGTTCAATGCAAACCGAGGACCAACCCGCTTCAACTGATCGCCATCGCCCCACCCATACCAGTCGCCCAACCGCCGTAGCAATGGTGATTTTGCACGTGGAAGGCCCCCCAGCCTACCCGGGGGAAACCAAAAGTAGCAACTTCTGGAGGTAAAGTTGCACGATCGCTGAAAAATTTAAACCCTCAAACGACGCAACGACTCACGTAAGACGATGATTCCCGACATGCCCTAAGCCGACGACCTGATCTAACCCAGACGTGACTCTCGAACACGACGGCAACCACACGGCGCGACGCATACCGAACCTTCCGAACTTGACCGAACCTTCTGCTGAGAAGACGACGACCACGACGAACAGTGCCCGACCGTCAACACGCACAAGCCAAGATACGACGCCACTACGCACGGGGAACTCGAAGAAACCAACGTCCAACGTTCAACTCTTCATCGACGGCTTTGAAGTAGTAACCCTCATAGACACGAGAGCCGACTACTCAGTCATAAGCGGATCATTTGCGCCTAATCTGAAGAAAGTTATGAGAAGATGGGACGGTTCGCACATTCGCACAGCAGGAGGCCACCTCATGATGCCTAGTGGAACGTGGACATCGTGCGTGAGTATAGACGGCACAGCGTACCCTTCGGCGTTCGTCAATTTTGCCTAACTGCTCCCGTGACATAATTCTCGGTGGAATGGACTTTTCGGCGGACAACGGAGCAATAATTGTTTTCCAGGCCAAGTGTATACCGTTTTCCTAAGATCACTGCATGACGCCGGAACCAAACCATGAAAACCGTGCTGCGGTTACGCTCGCCGACGACCGTGTCACCCTGCCACCCCGTACAAGCTTAATGATCAGTGTCTACTGTGAAGATGCGGTTCATGACGTCGACACTATCGTAGAGAGTGACGAAAGCTTGCACCTCGACCGTGGTGTCTTCGTCGCAAGAGGCATTGCGCGCTTTGTGGAACGTAATCATAAGTTTTTGTAACTAATTTCGGCGGGGAATACTACAATATAAAAAGGGGCGCTGCAATCGCGTTTCTCGAAGAAGCGCAAAAATCAAGTGACATGATCGCGGTTGCCGACTTTGAACGCGTACCCGAAGATACTTTCAAGCTTCCGAATCACTTCGACGTGAATCCGGAATTATCGCAAGAAGAACGGAAGAAATTATTGGACTTGCTGCGTCGCTACAGCGAGTGTTTTTCGTCGAACTCAAAAGTACGTCAGACAACTCTAGCGAAGCACCGAATAATAACCGAAGATGGAGCCCGACCTACCCAACAGTCACCGTACCGCGTCTCTTCACACGAGCGGGAAGCCATTCGGACCCAAGTCGACCACATGTTCAACGACGACATTTTACAGCCCTCGAAATGTTCCTTGGCTGCGCCGGTCGTCCTGGTGAAGAAAACAGACGGGCATTAAGGTTTAGCGTTGGCTACTGGCGACAGAGCAAAATCACCGAAAAGGATCTGTACCCCCTGCCACGAATCGACGACGCGCTCGACGACCTCTGCCATGCGAACTACTTCTCATCGATGGATCTGAATATCGGCTACTGGCAAATTAAGGTGGATGAGAGAGACCAAGAGAATACCGCATTTCTAACTCCGCACGGCCTATGCGAATTCTAGGTGATGCGGTTTGAGCTGTGCACGGTACCAGCAACGTTTCAAAGAGTCATGGACACTGTGCTAGATTTGCCTGAAGTGGCACACCTGCCTCGTATACCTCGGCGGCCTTGTGGTATTCGCACGGACTTTCTAAGAACACCTTGCATTCTTACGTTGGGGTTAATGCTAAAGCCTGAAAAGTGGCGTTTTGAGTACGAGGAGCTCAGTTTTCTGGGCTACGTCTTCAACGCCACGGGAGTCCTACCTGACTAGCAAAAACTTGAGTCATTGCCAACATCCTAAGGCCGAAAGACAACAGGGGTGTGCGAAGATATCTATGACTGTGCGCATACTACCGGCGCTTCGTCGCAAACTGCGCACGCATTGCAGAACCACTGACGCGCTTGACGAAAGATAGCACCCCTTTCAGCCAGGAAATCGCCCAAGAAAACACATACTGCCAGCTGCAACAATGCCTGAAAAGCATGCCCGTGCTCGCGCATTTCGCCGAAATTGCCGAAACGGAAATGCACACGGACGCCAGTTATATAGGCTTGGGTGCCGTCCTCGTCCAAAAAAAAATCCGGTGTGAAAAAGTAATCACCTATGCCAGCCGCTGTCTGTCCAAGTAAGAAAGAAACTACTCAGCCAGTGAGAAAGAATTTCAAAATTCCAACCGTACGTGTATGAAAGAACTTTCAAGGTGGTGACAAACCACCTTGCGCTGTGTTGGCTCGCAAATTTGAAGGACCCCTCTGGCCGTCTTGGCCGGTAGAGCTTGCGCCTGCAAGAGTTTGACGTTACAATTGTCTATAAATCCGGCAGGAAACACTGCGACACCGACTGCCTGCCCCACGCTCACGTGGACCCACCAGCACAAGACCCTGATTAAGACAGCGCGTTCTTCGGAGTCATGACGGAGAGAGACCTAGCCGCCAAGCAGCGTGCCGACCATGTCGTACGCTTCATAATCGACTACCTCGAAGGATACAACATCGCCGTTGTCTTGGACCTTCACACGCAACCTACCAACATTCAGCCTAAAAACACCGTACTCGTGAAGAAGAATTTCAGCCCCGCAAGTACTAATCACGGACCGCGGAACGCCCTGCGGCGCTGATGCGGTGAAAATTACGCTACAGCAACACGGATCACAGAAGAACGACGTCGTACCACCCCCACACGAACGGACAAACATAACGTCTGGTCAAGAGAATCGCAGATATGCTGTCAATATACGTTGATGTTGAACATTAGACTTGGGACAAGGTGCTCCCGTATGTCACGATTGCGTACAATACGGTTAACCAGAAGACTACGCAGATGACGCCGTTACAGGTTGTCTACGGAAGGCGGCCAACTACGATGCTTGACGCCATGCTTCCGCATGTAGAACACGACGACCTCAACCCCGACCCCCAAGGATACCTTCAGCGTGCGGAAGAGGCCCGCCAGCTGCACGAGTTCGTACAACGGAACAGCAGCTCGTGAATTCCAGGCACTTCAACCTCCGACGCCGAGATGCCGAGTACAACCCAGGGGATCGTGTTTAGGTTTGGGCTCCCATCCGACGACAAGGAATCAGGGAGAAGCTTCTGCGATGGTATTTCGGACCCTCCAGTATTCTACGACGTGTCGGCAAACTTACCTTCGAGGTGATCTCTGATGGTGACTCCGGAACATCCCGACGACGCAAGCGGCCTGAAGCTGTCCACGTGGTTCGCTTGAAATCTTACTTTGCAATATGACGGACTTTTTTGTTGTTTGCTCAGACTGTGTTTTGTTTTAGCATCTGGTAGATGCACCCTTAGAGGCGGGTAATGCCGCGAACCTTGTAGGCATTTGTTTTTTGTTTATTCTTTATTTTACTTCCCAGCCACGTCCGGCCCTGTTATCTGTGTCAAGAGAAGCGCGTCTTGCAGTCTTTATTTTTATGCTGCACAGGCTATCTCAGTCAGATAAGCAGACGGTCGCGTCTTAACGTCACTGGCCCAGAATATTCTTCTCTGGTCTACAATGCTCTGGATGTAAATCGACGGTTCCGGAAACACTCGCGCCGAGATATAAAATCCTATGATAGCAGACGCAACGGCATTCCGACTATCGACGCTCGCCCGCACACGTGACTTTGTTGACTGCTGTTTCGCCGCCTGTGTATTCTTTGAGTTGTTAGGGGAGCACAAGTGCGCTCCAATAAACGTGTTTTCCTTCAAGAAAATTGCGTCGCCTATGGCCTCGCAACAATATACCTCTTTAAATACGTATCCTCGAGGACATGTTAAACTGCCATTCCAGTTTTTATATATAGAATGCAGCCTCGGCATACCATATGGCCCTAATTGCAGGTCTTACCTAACGGAGTTCTAACGGCCAAAAAATGCCCTCAGTCGTACAACAATTTTAAATTAAGAAGCAGTCAAGGTTGCAGCGGTGTACTTGTACTCCCTTTTTCTGTACCCACGGTTCATGGCGCTATGAAGCTTGAAATAGAAAGTTTTAAGGGATCCAGACAGTGGCATTTATTCCAACTTCTTATAACATTTCTTTAGAGACCTACTGTATAGACGTGGCTACGAATAACGGGAACAGTTAGACATACATCAATCATATCTGTGTATAAATTGTTCGGCGGTGCACTACGGAAACACTCCAAAAAAACCTAAAATGAATCGTCGTTAAACCATAGGGGAAAGGCAGCAATAAATACTCTAACACATACAGAGTGAATTTGGGAGGTAGAAACAACATAGCCTGCCTTCACATGACGTAGTGGTGCTTGCACACAGTTTGTAGAAAGCAGTCTCTCTGATCTTCCAAAAACAAATATATCAAAACTCTTTTACGTATAAACAAATGAGCAATGTGTCAAGCCACTACTTATCCTTCTGGCGAAAACGTAAAATAATTTTGGAAGAAAATATTTTGATATGCAGAAACATGATATACTCCTTGATTCGCTATCACTGGCCTCCATTATTAGTGCATAGAAAACCGTACGTACATTTGAAGAAAAATATGTACTTATTTGGCAGTCCCCATGTCTATTTAAATTGGGGTGGTTTTTACGAGAGAAAACGGGAAACGGTGCCAAAAAAAACAACAAGCCACTGAAAATGCGTAGAAAGGTTCCACCACGTACCAGTTGAAACAAATTACAAAAACAGATCTCCCACTTGTGCGGTTCTAGAAAGAACAGGTCCTAATATTTTTATATAAGGAGAGATAGTTTGCTGTGTTAACTACAGAGTTTACCCAGAAGAAAAACATACCACTTTTTCAACCTGAAAGTCCCCCAAAAAGTGTTATAATAAGAATTTTATAGAGAGCAAAAGGGCTGCTGATTTATATAGTCATAAATTTGTGACAAATAAAACACATATAAGTAATCCTGTTTCCTTTACCAGCCAACAATTATATCTCGTGAAACTTTTGTACTCCAGGTAATCACTGAAACATTCTGTGCGGTCGCCAAAGCCTATATTAGAAATTTAGACTCTGTGTTATACTGTAAATACAAAACAAACATACACAACAGTATATATATATATATATATATATATATATATATATATAATATAAATATAAATATATATTAGAGAAAATGGTTCACCCAAGATTAAAAACAAAATCAGTTGTTTACTGACGTTTCTACTGGAGAACCTGTCTTCATCTGAGTTGGGCAATAATGGGTAAAATTGGACAATAATGAAAGCCACAAAAGCGAAGCGCACCAAATTGGTGCATCATAACTTTTCTCGAATCAAGTAGTGTTTTTGAATGGGTTACATGTAGAAAGAAAATGGAGAAAGACAAGCCCGCCGTGAGGTATCAAAAGCTACCACTTCCGGAATACGCATTTGGAGCCATGAAAACTATGTTAGAAGCGAAGCTATGCCTCCCTCAACTGTTGTTGTTTTTAATGTTTGGGCGTGTGTTGCCAGCGCCATTACGTGCACTCGGAGTTGTGTGGATCTTCTTTTACAGCCAGGCTGGATAGCTCTAGCCTGAAGGTTTGACGGCCGGGAGCAAAACCGTTCACCATGGCAAAATGTGCCTAGACGTTGAGGCATAACACACTCAGCGCATGCGTCAGGCTTATCAGGCATAGATCATAGAGCACAGAATTTGTTTAGGTAAACCACAAAACAAGCATGAAAACCGCGTTATGGCTGACAAAGCGCGTGTGAACAACGGGATCTCCCCGCATACGTTCCTGGTGAATTGTACGTTTTCGCATTTGCTTTCAAGTGTATGCAGATTGAGCATACCTAAATAGTGCATCACTTGCACAACACGCTCTGCTCATGCGTCATGCTCGCGAGGAACCAGCATTTGCCCAGAGAGTAGCCGGTTGTAGGATCAATAGATATGACGTTAGAGCACCACGAGTGAGGCACGCAAGTCAGCAATGCTTTCCATTTTGTTCTTCTCTAGTGTAGCGATATTTTCCCATCTGCGGCCTCACTAATAATATCCAACCTGATCATTTCTTAACAGCACTTCCGAAGATGCAGCAAAGTGGCATTTTTGGAAGCACGTACGCTGCTGGAATGCAGTAGACACGTAATCTAGGATTTCCATTGCGAACGACGTCAGTCGGGCGAAGCCGCAGAGCAGAGAGTACATGCTAATTCTACCAGATTTTACCAACAAAAAAAGGATAAACAACAAAATGGCGGCGCCAATAAACCATGGCAGTGTAAACAAATGTCAAGTCATGCGAACTGAACAATAAGCATAGCGGCGGCACGGAACACCAAAAAAAAAGAGTGCCCATACTCTGTACGCTATTTAGTGACGCTAGCCTAGCGCCACCGACTAGTAAGCCGACATGACAAGAAACCTTACAAATCCTGCTCGCTAACCATTTGTAGTGGTCTCAGCGTTTCTGGACAACCAGTTTGACACGGCGGGTTGGATAAACATTCTTAGTTCTCTTTCATCACCAGTTTTTTTTAATTGACTGGATACCTCCCCTAAGCGTATAAAAGAATACCGTTAAAAAATAACCAAGAAACAGCAGAGGAGCCTTACCCCGCCAGTAGCGTACATGTCATCGCACCAGGCGCGTATTCCGGACTTTACGTATGTAGATGCGACCTGACGGCAATGTATTTCTGTCATTTCAATCTCTCCTACATTGTAAAAAAAACCCTTTCTTACTTTCTAACTCCGCAACTGTTGCAACAAAAACCGGAAACATGTCGGTGGACTTCTTTCACAACTTCTTTAACTATATTTTTTATATATATAGCGAATCAGAAATGAGGGGCTCGGCGAATTAAGACAGAATCAGGGTTGGCAGACAAAAAAACCTCGGAAAGCAGAAAGAGGAATTCGGGAGGTCATAGAAACAGATGAAGAATTTTTTGGGTCAGAAAGAAAGTGGTGAAAAAATAAATAGCCACCGGGCGGGATCCGAACCCACGACCACCAGAATTCTGGTCTGGTGCGATGACCACTAAGCTACCGGCGGGGCTGTCTCCCCAGAACTTTCATGGGTATTTATGTTAAGGAATTTTTTTGTTTCCTGCCCTTGGGGTGGTAGCCAGAGGCACTTGAACTACATAGTGAGGGCCTGTGTTATGGTAGTCTTGGTGCCAAAGGTAGCTTAAGAGGGTTCAACGCTGGTCGACCACTCTCGACACGTCGGAGACACTCTAGTCACGGCCCCGGGGTTAAAAAGAAGGTTCCCTTCACCCCGATTAATGCGAGTGGCGCTGGCTACACCTCCAAGTTCAGGAAGCCAAAAATGCCTTAACATAAATACCCGAGAAAGTGTTCGGGAATCAGCCCCACCCGTAGCGTAGTGGTCATCGCACAGGCTGGTATTCCGGAGGTTGTGGGTTCGGATCCCACCCGGCGGGCATTTTTTCACCACTTTCTTTTATTACTCAAAAAAATAATCAACGGTTTTTAGGACCTACCGCATTCCCCCCTTTGCTTTCCGAAGTTTTCTTGACTGCCAATCCTTATTTTCTGTCTTATTGCATAAATCCCCTCATTTCCCATTTTCTGATTCGCAACACACTTAGCGAGGGCCTCTGTGCTGGCAGTCTTGTGCAAAAGGTAGCTTAAGAGGGTTGAACGCCGGTCGACCACTCTCGGCATGTCGTAGTACTCAAGTCACGTCCCAGGGGTCAAAAAGAAGGTCCTCTTCACCCCGAGTAGTTCGAGTGGCGCTGGTCACCACCCCCAAGTGGAGGAAACAAAAAAATACCTTAGCATTAATACCCGAGAAAGTTGTGCGGAAACAGCCCCGTTGGTATCGTAGTGGTCATCGCACCAGCCCGCCATTCTGGAGGTCGTGTGTGCGGATCCAGGCCGGGGGCATTTTTTAACCACTTTCTGCCTCACTGAAAAATTCTTCATCGTTTCGCATGACCTACCGCATTCGCCCTTTGATTTCCGAGGACTGCTTGACTGCCAACCCTTAATATATAAAGAGATATATATAACATTTATATATATATCTATATCTCTATATATATATTATATATCTATATATATATTAGATATATATATATTCGTGAAGTGAGTCCTTAGTTGCTGCAGGATACCGCACAAAGTAGAAGTACGCTCTTCGGAGACTTTATTTCCCAACGTTTCGACCTGAGACAGGTCTTCCTCAGGAATCCTCAGGAAGACCTGTCTCAGGTCTCGATACGTTGGAATAAAGTCTCCGAAGAGCGTACTTCTACTATATATATATATAGATATATATATATATATATATATATATAGTATATATATATATATATATATATATATATATATATATAATATATATATATATATAATATATATATATATAATATATATATATATATAAATATATTACACATAGGGAGCAGTAGAAATTTGAAGATGGTGGCAAGCACAAGAGAAAAAGAAAACTTCGAACAAAGTACAAGCACGATTGTGGCCTACGTTTTAGCAAAGGGACTTGGTTTCGTCAGGGCAATCAGGCGAGAAATTGCCCTGACGAAAGCAAGTCTCTTTGCTGAAACTTAGACCAGAATATGCTTTTACCTTGTTCGAAGTGTTTTTTTTCTGGTATATATAGATATATTTTATATATATTGTAAGAGGAAAGCAGGCTGGAACAAGGGAACGGTAATTCCAAGGCACGTCTCTTTACTCAGCCCGCAGGGAACTCAGTGACTCGGCAGAACAAGCCCAGACGATGATGATAATCCACAAATGATGATGATAATGGGTATGTACAGGTGAGAGATTGGTCCCACTAGCGAATGGCAATTAATTCATTCCATGAGTCTTCTTCATGAGTCAAGACACCAATAAACGCTCACACTTTCCCCCCCTCGCTGGGAAGCGGCCGCCTGGACGCTTGTAGCTAAGGCGCACGCTGGGTAAAACGCTTCATACGAGAAACATGGACGACTTCACTTCCACGTCTGCGACGGTCGTTGGAGGCAACTGCAGGAGACACTCTATAGTTGACAGGTGAAGTTTGTATAATGACGGTGTATGGACCAATATAGCGGCTCAGAAACTTCTCGCACAGGCCCGGCGATCGTATCGGGTCCACAAAAGCACCTCTTCACCGGGATGAAACTCGATGTTGCGGTGCTGAGCATCGTAATGAGCTTTTCGTTCCTGTTGCGTTGCTTCAGTGTGGATGCGGGCTAGGTGTCGACAGTGGTTAACCCGGGAGATGAACTGGTCAGAAAACGGGGGTAACGGGAGAGACCGGTGCAGATAAGGAAAGCGGGTATCAATAAAGAAGGAAGGGGAACGGCCAAAAACCAAGAAAAATGGTGAGTAGCTAGTGGTACGCTGAATTGCTGTGTTGTAGGCAAAGGTTACAAACGGAAGAATTTGGTCCCAGTGGTGTGGTCTGGTTTTGATATACATAGAGAGCATATCAGAGAGAGTCCGGTGAAAGCGTTCAGTGAGAGGCCGTTCGTCTGAGGATGATAGCTGCTGGTTGTTTTATGAATCGTATCTGCCGCTTGAAGCACTTCAAGCCACAATTCGGGACAAGAAGGCTTGCCGCGGTCGCTTGAAAGGGACGCGGGGTGCACCGTGGCGTAAGATGATATTCTGCAGCAGAAAGTCAGAGATTTCTTGGGCGCAGCCAGATCGTAGAGGAGCCGTCTCGGCGTACCTGGTTAGATGGTCGACAGCAGTCACTACCAGCGATAGCCGTTTGGTGTGCTGGGAAGCGGGCCGTACAGGTCAATGCCCACAGCTTCGAAGGCGCCGAAGGACAAGGTGCCGGTTGTAGCAACCCGGCTGGCGGAAGTCGTAGTGCGTTTTCGGTGCTGGCATTTGGTGCATGAAGAAATGTACTTTGCCACGCATGTCGAACATCCCAGGCCAAAAGAAGCGACAACGAATGCGATCGTAGGTTTTGTCAACCCGAGATGTCCTGCTGTCGGATCATCGTGAAATGCCTCTAACACAGTTGCGCGTATAGCTCCCGAGGTAGGACAGGGACCCACCTGGCCCCTGTAGGGTGGTGGCTGTAACGGTGCAGAACCCCGTTTTCAAGCCGAAACTTCTGGAGTTGGCGACGTAACCGGCTGTTGGGAGGTCGCGCGGAACCGTCTATCCGATCAATTATTCTTCGACAAAAAGTATCGTCGCGCTGTTCGGCCGGGAGACTGATGTCATCAACCGTGGAGTAAGCAATGGGCGCCATGGAAAGCAGGCCTGCTTGCCGGCGAGAAGCAGGCGCCCGATTGCGATAAGGGACAGCGTGAGAGGGCATCTGTATCCAAATGCTTTTTGCCGGACTTGTGCGTGTTGGTAAAATGATACTGCTGTAGATGGAGAACCCAACGGCCGAGGCGGCCGGAGAGGTTCTTCAACGTCGACAACCAACATAATGCGTGATGGTCAGTGACGACATTGAAATGTCGACCGTACAAGTAAGGTAGAACTTCTGGATGGCCCACACAACAGCAAGGCATTCCTGCTCCGTGATTGTATAGTTTTGTTCTGCCGACGTCAGTGTGCGGCTAGCATAGGCGACCCACTCGCTCCCTCTTGCACGAATCGAGTTGCAACAGGACTGCACCGATGCCTTGACCACTGGCGTCCGTGTGTAAAACCGTTGGTGCAGCGTCATGAAGTGGCAAAGCACAGGGCTCGACGTGAGTGCGTTTTTCAGAGCTTGAAAAGCCCGTTCGCAATCTTCACTCCAAACAAAGCTGTGCCAAGAACGCAAGAGGTTATTGAGAGGAGAAGCAACTGTTGCAAAATTTCGTATGAAGCGGCGGAAGTACGATGCTAGTCCGAGGAAGCTGCGAAGGTGTTTTTGCTGTAGCGGGCGCGGAAAATTTAGAACTGCAGAAATCTTCGCAGGGTCTGGTGTATGCCGGTTTGCTCACGATGTCCCCTAACACCTTTATCGATTTACTGGCGAATGTGCACTTTTTGTATTAATCTGAGTCCGGCATTTGAGAGACACGCCAGTACCTCGTCGAGACGTTGGAGATGTTGCTCAAACGTGGTTGAAAAAACAAGAATGTCGTCGAGGTAGCAGAGGCAAGTTTTTCCATTTGAGGCCGCGGAGCACGGTATCAATCATGCGTTCAAATGTCGCGGGCGCATTACATAGCCCGAAAGGCATAACATTGAATTCGTAAAGCCTATCAGGAGTGGCGAAGGCCGTCTTTCTTTGTCATCTTCGTGCATAGGGGATTTGCCAAAACCGGAGCGTAAATCAAGGCTGGAGAAGAACTCCGCTCCTTGAAGCCGGTCGAGAGCGTCATCGATGCGTGGCATCGGATATACGTCTTTCCGTGTTATCTTATTGAGGGCACGGTAATCAACACAAAAGCGAACTGAGCCGTCCTTTTTTCTCTACTAGCACGACTGGCGATGACCACGGGCTCGATGATGGACGTATAACATCACGCTTGAGCATGTCAGCCACGTGGTCTTCTATGATCTTCCGCTCATGCGTAGAGACACGGTAGGGGCGACGTCGCACAACCGCCGAGCCATCGACCTCAATCCGGTGTGCGGCCACAGACGTTCGTTTTAGCGTGGATGAATTCACATCAAAAGATGCAATGTGCTTCTTCAATACCTGAAGCAACTTTTCTTTCTGTGTGGTTGTCAGGTCTGGGCTAATGGTAGCGGTAAGAGCTGACAAACCATCCGAAGTAGTGAGACCGCACATGCCTGAAGACGTTAGGGAGCTAGAGACGACAGACGGCGGGCGCGACATCGACCACTGAGGCGATGGTCATGCCTTTTGGTAATGGAATGGGCTCACCGTGGTGTTGATGACGGCCAAAGCTGCAAGTCCCGTGAAAAGCGGAGAAGGCACGCCGACATGGCAATTCCTCGAGGAAGCAAGCGGGTGACGGCGAGGCCACCACATCCCCGTCAGAAATGCTGCTTGAGAAAACCATCAGGACCTCTTCACTACCGGGCGCCAGAACGTGGTCAGCATGCAAAGTCAAGAACTGATGTCGCCGGACTAGGAGCAGAAGGTTCGGTGTTCGTAATGTGAATTGCTGGTTGAGAACAGGAGATAATGGCAGAAGCTGACGAAAGAAATCCCAACCGAAAATTAGTTCGTGAGCACACTCTGGCAGAACCGCAAATTCAATATGGTGTCGATCATCCCCGATGAAAACACGTGCTGTACAAGTTCCAATAGGCTTTATAAGATGTCCATTCGCGCTGTATAGTGCCGGGCCAGTGTATGGGGTTCGCACTTTTCGTAAACGTGAACACAAATCCAAATGCATCACAGAAAGACTGGCCCCGGTGTCCACTAAAGCTTGCACAGACACACCTTCCACTATACTGGCAAAATATTTGATGGGCGCTCTGGAGGAGTTGTGATTAGTTCAATCGATGCAGTTTCGCCTCCATAAACTGCAGCATCTACTTTTCCGATTGGCTGCCAGGGTAACGCAGAACGGGGCGGAGAGGTGACACAAAACAGCGCAGAGGCGTGGGCGAACGGCGTCTCGTCTGATCACGGTAACCGCGGGAAGGGTCACCCGAATCCTGAGGAGACGGAGAGCGCTGTCGAGGTGGATACGCACGTTCCCTAGGACCGTAGTTGTAGCGAACGTCGCGTTCGTACGGAGCGTAGCCTCGCCGTCATCTCGCTGGCGCCGTCGACAGAAGCGTGAGATATGGCCTTGAATACCACAGTAGAAGCACACTGGGCGGTTATTACGCCGAAGATCCAGACGCGGCCGCCAGTGTGTGTAGCCAGTCTGACCCTAAGGCGGTGAAGAGACGGCATGCGACTCTACCGAGCACGGACGGAGGCACAGAAATTTCCATGCTCGAGACCGGCGTTCGGGAAGCTGCTTCCGCGTAAGACGGCACGTCGAAAATAACTGGGGCCTATGGCGTGGATTTCCCGTTATCGACGCCAATTCATCCTGATAATCTCCCGCAAGTTAGTCGCAGGCTGGGAGCCAGCGGTCTCCATGAGCACAGGGCGAAGCTTGTAGCTGGAGTTCCTCTCGGATTAGGCTGCGTATTAAAACACGCAAGTCTGGTTCTGCAGGAAGACGAGCTTGTCCATGAGCTGGCTGGAGGGCGCATTGCTTGAAGCTCATCAAGACGCTGGCATGTGGTCCGTATGTCGTTCACGGTGGATGGGTTTTGCAGCGCAAGTGCATTGAATGCGGACTCTGTGATGCCCTTGAGGATATGGCGAACCTTGTCAGCCTCCGACATGTCTGGGCTGACCGATGGCAAAGGGCAAGACGTCCTCAATGTACGATACGTACGTCTCGTCAGAGCGCTGCCAGCGGGCTTCAAGCGCACGCTTTGCTTCATCGGGAGCGAGCAGATGGCGTGCCGAAAATCCGACGCAGCTTCTCAGTGAAGTCGGCCAATCAGATATGCCACCGTGGTTGTTTCTGGTACCACGTCTCGGCAACCTTCGTCAAGTAGAACCTGACGGTCTGTAGCTTAAAAGTGTCGTTCCACCCATTAAATTGGCTGACCGCGGTTGTAATGCCTCAAGCCACTCCTCGACGTCGTCACTGCGGAGGCCAGCGAAGAAAGGAGGTTCGCGCTGGCGGCAGGTCACCATCCATGCCGGGGCAGGAGCGGCGGCATTCTGCGCTCCTTCTCGCTCCATCGGGCGGGTTGGGGGTAGCACAAGGCGTCCTGAACGAAGATCCAGGGGTGCGGCCCGGGTTCAAGTAGAGGTCGGGGTCGAACGCAACCTCCACCACTTGTAAGAGGAAAGCAGGCTGGAACAAGGGAACGGTAATTCCAAGGCACGTCTCTTTACTCAGCCCGCAGGGAACTCAGTGACTCGGCAGAACAAGCCCAGACGATGATGATAATCCACAAATGATGATATAATGGGTATGTACAGGTGAGAGATTGGTCCCACTAGCGAATGGCAATTAATTCATTCCATGAGTCTTCTTCATGAGTCAAGGCACCAATAAACGCTCACAAATATATATATATATATATATATATATATATATATATAATTTAGTTATTTCTCCTGCCAGTATTCTGAAAAAGAAGTGAACGTCCTCGATTCTACCGTCAAAATAGACAACGATAAACTTAAAACCACGCTTTTTAGAAAACCGACAGATGGGAAGATGTACCTACATTATAAAAGCGAACACCCGAGACACTACAAGCAAGGACCTTTGTAGGACAAGCCACCAGGCTTAGAGGAGTATGCAGTGATGACAGTGACTACGTAGAGCATATAGACGAACTCAAGGCCAGCCTTATTAACCGGCACCACTACAAAAGCTCCTCTATTAGACGTACCAACGTGCGTTTGTTCTCAAAAGGGATGACGTGCTCAACAAACAGCGACAAAACTAAAGCGCCAGGCCGCCTGCTCTAATAACCAAATTTTCAAATGCCCTCCCAAACGTAAACAGTATACTGCGGAAGTTGTACCCCATTTTAGCCAGTAACGACCGATTTAAAACGACTTTCCCGGAAGCACCAAGGGTTACCTACTGAAGAAAGATGAATCTAAAAGATATTTTAGTGGATGCTAAAACATGGCCTTCAAAGCAACCAGTCATAACCAGCTGCTTCCCTCCCAGATGCAACATTTGCAGGTACCTGCAGACAGACTGCATTGTAAAAAGCACAGCCAGTAATTATGTTCACAAGAATATTTCAAGTTATACATGCACTTCATTTAGCATTGTGAATTTGTTGGAATGCTCAATCTGCGACAGACAGTTTATAGGCGAAACGAGTCAACCAATGATCCTACGTAATAATGGTCACCACGCAGATACTCTCAGCAATTCCTCCATAGCTGTAGCGCAGCATTTCAACTAAGCAGACCACAAATTTGATAACCTTAATTTGTATATACTTCAGTAAAACTATAGGTCTCCTACCGACAGAAAATACCGAGAATACTATTTATTTCACTAATTCAACTTCATTACCTGTTTGAATTATTGTGTATAGGGGCAACGTGCAATCCTTGCGATATTCACCGTGCATACAGAATTGGGCATTATCTTGGCCAATGCCCAATGATATTCAGTAATTCCGGGAATATCACTCCCCCGCCTGACTTCCCAGTGACCTACCTGGGAGCTCAAACTATGCAACCTTCTTCCCCCTGAATATCTTCCCCTAAATACTCTCAAACTGTTTCGCTTTCTCAATTTCACTTTCTTCTTTCCTTCTCTCTTCTCACCTGGGGACCTACACCTATATAAACTGTGCCTGCAAGGCGAGAGATTTCCCTGACAAAACGGAAGTTTCTTTGCTGAAACGTAGGCAACAATCGTGCTGTTACCTTGTTCGACGTTTTTCCTTTTCTTGGGTTCTGTACCATCTTCAAATTTCTTCTGCTCCCTATATATACATATATATATATATATATACGTGAGTGGTGCTGGCTACCGCCCCCAACCACAGGAAACAATTACTTTGACATAAATACCCCAGAAAGGGAAGTGAAAAAATAGCCCCGCCGGTGGCGTAGTGGTTATCGCCCCAGACCGGTATTCTGGAGGTCGTGGGCTCGGATCCCACCTGGCGGGCATTTTTTCACCACTTTCTTTTCGATTCAAAAAACTCTTCATCTCTTTCTATGACCCACAACAACCTCCCCTTTGCTTTCCTAGGTTTTCTTGACTGCCAACCTTAATTTTCTGTCTTATTTCATGGAGCCCCTCATTGCCCATTTTTTGTTTCGCTATATATATATATATATATACATATATATATATTGCCACAGTACAATCCCCCCTATCGGGGTATGCGCCTTAGCGCCTGTGTAAAAGGACTGAAAGGAAGACGACGAAGAGGATCGAGACGCGTTCTGCCTGTTTTCGCCAGTGCTATCGCATCGCGGCCTAGTGTGTTTTCTCCCTGTGTTTCTACACCATTACCACTCTCCTGTTTCATTTTTCCCGTTGACATCTTTTGGTGGAGGTGCGGGGTACCAACCCATGCACTTCGACCCCGAAGAGAAGAACCGTCGCCTTCCAAACCAAGCGGAGTGGACACAACACCCGTCCCACAAGGTCAGCCGCCGCCTGCGAGGCCTTGAACCCGAGTTGAATGTCTCCATTGGAATGTCTCCATTGGATGTAACAGACGTCAAACTGGTGGACCATGTCGCCGCACTTCAAGCACACCTAGTACCTTTTCCTGTAGAGGTAGCATTTTATTGGTGGCCCGAAGCAGAGCATCCACCTGGGGATTTGGGGGCCGGGGAAGGTGATGATCACCACGGCGGAGATTCTAATCCTTCGCACCCCAATGATTGTGGGTTTGCGCGGTTGGAAGAGGCAGTCTCCAGATTTTCTTCAGCCACCCTGGGGTCTAGTCCATGTACCACTCCTCTGCTGCAGTTGTCGGGTGCAGCCATCTAGGTCAGAACTTAAAAGTCTTTGCCTTGAATTTGCAGTCGTCTTAACGCAAGCAGTTTGACGGCGCCTTCTTCTTTAGGTGTGCTGTAGGTTACCCTCCACTCCTTTTGAATTTCTATCCGACATCTACTTGTCCTTTCTTTCACTCTATGGTGGCTGATAATCTCAGTAGCCATCCGACAAAGGGTAGCTAGAGCTTGAATAGTGCGAGTCCTTCCGTTGGTCGTATAATCACTTTGTAATCCACGTGCGGCAGACTAGAAATGTTCGACGCGATCAATTTTTCTGCCCGCTGCTTGCCAGTTTGCTTCATCATATGTTCTTGTTTTGCGGTCACGTTTGTAAAAAAACACTTTTGCATTTCGCTCTATTGCGACCGCAGATGTTGCGGCCGCACCCGAAACACCAGCTTGACTTTCTCGCTGCCCGTTTTGTTTGAGCTGCTTGACTTTCTTGGCCACTTTCATCACTCAATTCGACTTTTTCAGCTCCGCTGAATCAATGTCCGTGCTGTTGATTATCACTTATATACGATGATGGTGACCGGAGCCGCCACCAATGCTCGCGGCGGCTGCCCTCACTGCTCGGCCGCCAGTCCTAACGTAGGTTCGGCGAGGCGTTCGGCGTGTTCTACAGCGGAAGATTGAATAAACTCTTAAAAAGACCACTCACAGGCGTGATTTGGTATACACAATATCCTCGTCACTACTGGAGAGAACTCACTCCCCTTTCAGGCCCAAATTTGCTTAGTTCCGCTTGAGAAATTTATCATTTCAAGGAGTCCGCACGGCAAAAAGTGGTGAAAAAATGCCCACCGGGTGGGAACCGAACTCACGACCTCCAGAATACCGGTCTGGTGCGAAGACCACTACGCACTGGCGGGGCTCTTTCCCCACCACTTTCTCGGGTATTTAGGTGAATATATTTTTGTTTATTGCACTTGGGGGAGGTAGCTAGTGCCACTCGGACAACTCGGATTGCAGGGAACCTTCTTCATGCCGAGTAAACACGAGAAGTGTGAAGAAACACTGGGACCTGCAAAGATCATATGTTTGTGGAGAGACCGTTACTCCTGATGCATTAGTATTATGCGAGGCAAACCTCGCAGAATCGGAGTGCGGTTAATATACTATGAATGGGTTCATACAGTACTACTTCTCAAGGAAGGAAAGGAAAGGTGGAGGAATTTTGGTGTTTAATAATGTAACCACATATGCGAGCCGCTAAGTTACACCTTTAGTTCTGCAGAATCGTTAATACTGTCGGTAAACACCAAGCCAGATAGTTACGTAATCTGTGCCATATATAGGCCCCCTAACAATCGCGCGGACACATTTCTCTTAGAACTGAACAAAGTTTTTAAAACGTTTTTAATAGGAATCCCATATTTGTTGGAGATTTCAATAAAGATGTAGCAGTCGCGAAGAAACCATACGTTCATACGTACTTTACCTTGTTAGCAGGATATGGAATAAGTAATGTAATCGACGACTATACGAGAGAAGAATGACGAGGAGAAACCTTTGCACAAACTTGCATTGATCATATTGCAATACCAACGTCTATACAAAGCTTGTCTGGTGTAATACAAACAAAAATTGCGGACCACTACTTCTTTTCTCTAGCTTTCCTTGAGAAAAGTGCTACGAAACAAACAGAGGAACAAAAGGTGACTCAAATAAGAACTTCTATCGTTGACAAGTTATAAAAGAATATGACTGGAATTCCTGATTGGAGTATAACCAAGTAGAAATGCACCACAACCGGGTGACGAAACTGAACAATATTTACTCCCAGGCTTCTAAACAGAAAGTCTTGAAGCGAAGAAACACCAAAAGCGAATTGATAGATGGAGAAATATTTAAACTTTGGGACGAAACAGAACAAATATTGAAAAGCTGCAACAAAGAACGCGGAACTCAAATTTTGAAAGAAGATAACAGAATAGTCCGTAAGAAGTAACAGCAAAGCTGCGGCTCACGAAAAACCGGTACTATTTGGAAAATGTTTCCATTAATAAAAAAAGCCCCGAAAAACACCTGGGGAATGTTAAATAAGCCCTATAGCAAACAAAAAAGATCTATTGACGACACTATTATTATACTTTGTGGGGATTGTGGCTGCCCGCGATCCCGACTCGGTACGCGGCAGCGCTCGAAGGGCCGCGCGGCTTGCGCGGGATTGCGCAACAAGACGGCAAGAACGTGGCCTCGGCACCTCTATGCTCGGCACGGCCACGGCAAGAATAGAGGGGTTCGCTTGCGCGTCGCGAGATGGCGCCACCGGCGCGCGCGGAGTGGCTTCGGCGGAGAGGCGGCTGCGGAGAGCGGGGGACTTGGTCTGCGGCGCTCGGCGAGCACGGCGGCGGCGGGCGGCCGCTCCGAGCGAGGACGAGAGGACGAGACGGCGGCGGCGGAGCGACCTGGCGCCTTCCCCTTCGAGCCTGGACCGACCATCGTCCAACGGTAGCGGCGGAGTCGAACGACTCCGGCCGCACGAGCAACGCGGGATCCGAGAAGCTAAGGGAGGCTTTGGGAATAAACCCCCCTTGGAGGTTGGCGTCGGTTGCCTTTGTGTCTTGCCTGCCTCTCACGCCGGCGCCGTCTACACGGCAGCCGCGTGCGGAGGATCGTCGGAGTATGACCCACACCGGCAGCCGCGTGAGAGGCAGGCAAGACCAAAGGCAACCGACGCCAACCTCCAAGGGGGGTTTATTCCCAAAGCCTCCCTTAGCTTCTCGGATCCCGCGTTGCTCGTGCGGCCGGAGTCGTTCGACTCCGCCGCTACCGGTGGACGATGGTCGGTCCAGGCTCGAAGGGGAAGGCGCCAGGTCGCTCCGCCGCCGCCGTCTCGTCCTCTCGTCCTCGCTCGGAGCGGCCGCCCGCCGCCGCCGTGCTCGCCGAGCGCCGCAGACCAAGTCCCCCGCTCTCCGCAGCCGCCTCTCCGCGCGCGCCAGTGGCGCCATCTCGCGACGCGCCAGCGAACCCCTCTATTCTTGCCGTGGCCGTGCCGACATAGAGGTGCCGAGGCCACGTTCTTGCCGTCTTGTTGCGCAATCCCGCGCAAGCCGCGCGGCCCTTCGAGCGCTGCCGCGTACCGAGTCGGGATCGCGGGCAGCCACAATCCCCACACTCCTCCTCCCTAAATACTCGACGCCACCCGCATTGAAACGGCGCCGCGAAGCACAAGAGTCAATCCCAAAACCTCAAGTTACGAAATACGCCAACAAACGTCACCCCCATGCCAGTTCACCCCCAATGTTCGCCATATGATGCCGTAACCGCGAAGCTCGGCCTGATGAGCGTGCCACGCGTTGCACTGGTCCGAGTCTCTCACGGTTGGGAAGCACAGCAGGTTGGCAGGTCCAGAAGAAGCCGGCAGCCGCAGCCGAAGAATGCGGAGGTCGCTTGCTGACGCGACCTCTGCTCCCAGTGCAAGGCGTTCTCCCCAATGGCGGGTCCCTCGGCCTCCTGGGTTCCGTGGCTGCTTCGGCGGCTGGTCCTCCCGAACGGCTGAATGGTTGCCCCGCAGGGCGCTCGCCCGGGGGGGCCGGAGCAGCAACTGGCGACAGCTCAACACGCTGCGCTCGGTGCCACCTTCACTGGCCGGCCCCGCCGGGTGGTTCAGCTGGTCCGTCCTCGCTGTCCATGGCGGTGGCGACTGGCAACTGGCGTGACTCCCGCTGCCGTCCGTGTGCCGAGGGCTCCGCTCTCACCCCTCAATGCGAGCGATTCCGATTACCGAGGAAGGGAGCAGCGGATTTCCGCCAACTCCTGTCACTGGCGAGACAGCCTACTCGGATGCAGCTCGTCTGACATAACACGGGTGGTGGCTTCGAAATACCCGTTCAAGTTTTCTTTGCCCGGGTGCGTTACTCGGCAAAGCTGCGTTAGCGTCAAGCAGGCAGGGCTCCTACAACTCACTTGCAGCAATATCAGCTGCCGGCGCCAACCGCCATATTAGCGGCTTACAGGCGCGCACTCCCACACGCATTCTCAAACACCCTAGGTCGCAACATTACCAGCTGCACTAGACCCAGCGCCCGCCGCAATCTGAGCGGCTTACGGGCGGTCGCACACACACGCACACATTCACTCCCACAGTAACGCTCGCCCACACACACGAACTATCCCCGATCGCAGCATACAGGCTGTCGTAACGCCAGCGCCCACCGCGTTACAAGCGGCTTACGGGCGCGGCTCTCCGGTGATAGTCGCCTGAGGTCCGTCTCTTACAAACACTGACGATCACCTCCCGAAAAAAACGAGCCCCCTGCCGAGCCACGCGAAGCTCTTACTGCCTGAATGCAATCTCGGGCGGTACCTTCTCCACCTTTCCGACAACGAGACGCAAGCACCCACTAGCGTGGAGACGGTTTCGTCTCCCTTCGCACCACCCGTAGCAAAAGAAAAGACTGACCTTCAACGTCCTCCTCGCTCTTTGTCAACGTCGCATCGGCCAAGTCGAAGAAGCTGTAGTCGCGGGTTTATGGTGCGCATTTGCGTACTCCCAACCGCTGCATCCTTGTAGGCTTAGTCCGCCGCACCATTCGGTGCTTGGGGGGTCAATTCATCGCTGCCGCCGGCGCGTGTGCGCGGGCACGGCGCGGCGGGGGAGCCAACCCGCCGCCATGTTGCCAGTAGGCCTACGTGCCTCCAGCCTCTTCCCGTCGCTCCGCTCGTTGCGTTGCTTGCCATCTTGCCTGCATGCGCCTCAACTGCGTTTGCAGTCGAGGCCCCACGTTGGTGCGCCAATTTGTGGTGTGGGTCATACTCCGACGATCCTCCGCACGCGGCTGCCGTGTAGACGGGCCGGCGTGAGAGGCAGGCAAGACACAAAGGCAACCGACGCCAACCTCCAAGGGGGGTTTATTCCCAAACCTCCCTTAGCTGGCTCCGTCTTCTCGGATCCCGCGTTGCTCGAGCGGCCGGAGTCGTTCGACTCCGCCGCTACCGGTGGACGATGGTCGCTCCAGGCTCGAAGGGGAAGGCGCCAGGTCGCTCCGCGGCCACCGTCTCGTCCTCTCGTCCTCGCTCGGAGCGGCCGGCCGCCGCCGCCGTGCTCGCCGAGCGCCGCAGACCAAGTTAAAAAAGAACGTCCGCTCCTTGAATGATACCTTCAATGACCACTTTATACAGGCTAATGAAGGCGTAAGGGTACCAAAGAAAGTATCATCTTTGGATGAAATAATTAGTACGTCCACATGCTCACAATCGGCTTATTTGCCATAAATGACTGAAGAAGATCTTTGGTTTATTGTTCACCATATACCAATATATAAACCTGCTGGTGTGGATTGAATAACGCCGAGAGATATTTACAGAAATTTAAGGAATTGCGAACTGTGGTCCAGGCTAATAATAAAGTAATACTGAACACGAGTATAATACCCAATGAAATGAAAGTATCAATTGTTAGGCCACTGTACAGAGAGGAAAAAAAGACAGCGTTGATAATTATGGACCGATTTCTATTTTGTCTGTTATAACACACATAATAGAAAAATATCTGTTAAAAATATAGGTCAGATTTTGTGAAAATAATTTTTTTATTGACGCCGACCCAATATGGTTTCAAAAATGAGAAAAGTACCCTGACGCTGCTAGAAGATTTCTGTGACCATGTACAAGCCAAAATTGTCGAGAATGAGGTTACCTTAACTTTATTTCTGGATCTCGCTCGAGCGTTTCCTACGATTGACCGCGACTTTCTAAGATGTAAACTTCAAGGACTGGGATTTCGATGGCCATTCACTGCGTTGTTTAAAAGTCACTTGTCCGACCAGAAACAAAATGGGAAAATTGACGGTAATTACAGCGAATTAAGATTGGCGAAATACGGCATACCCCAAGGTTCTTCAATGGGACCTTTGTTATTTAATTTGTATGTGAATGACCTCAGAATGCAGAACCTTCAGTGCAAAATGTTTGCATTCGCTGGTAACACTCCCCTTGTCGTAGCACATCAGACTTTACAGTGCGCAACAAATTATCTTCAATCTTACATATATAAAATTATGTGATGGTATGAACAAAACTACATACACCTGAATGCATCGAAATTAAAACTGGTTTGTTTTCACAATCCTCATAAAAACTTTATAAGTTGAAACCTGTATTGCTGCTTGTTAAAAAGTGCAAAGGGTGTTCGTGTGTTCCACTGGAACCAAATGTTACTGCGACATATTTGGGATTAGAATTAAATGTGACTTTGTCGTCGCGGGTTCATGTCGAGAGCATATGTAAAAAGTTACTTTATGTTGCCGCTCAGCTGTATAAAATTAAAAGCAGTACAAGTGTAAAGGTAAGAAAGATTGTTTATCAAGCACTTGGGGAGTCGCTTTTAAGACTAAAGAATTTCGCTTTACGGGTTTTATTCTGACACACTCGAAACACAAATAAATATAATACTGTGCAAGTGCAAAGAGTATAGGTTACGGTAACAATTTAAATGATCCTGACAAGACAATCCTATTGAAACTGGGTGATCTTCTTACAGTGTAAATTTACCACTATTACGATAATCGGATTAAAGTGCTCAAACCAATGAGTACGTTTGGTTGAAAAAAAGGGAATAATATAGAGTTCCACGGATTTTCACTAAATATGGGAAGCGATGCCGAGTGTGTCCCGCCCTTTTTATAGGCTGCCAATGTACGCACTGTATATTCCATGCTTGAAGCGAGCGAAGCGCACGTTAAAAAATGTATGCCTAGAAAAGATATGAAATGTACTTTCTTTGTGCCGCCATCTGGAAAACCGACAGCCGCCCCGCAATCTCGCCGCCACGCCGTCGCCTTGCTAGGCCTCTGATCATGCCTAGCGAGCCGAGCGATTTTGCGCCGAACGCGCTGGGAGGCACGCCGGCTTCACAACCAACCATGGTCACGCCAACCAACATGGAGAGTCAATTTAACAGCCTCAGCGGACGAACTCTACCACCCGACAACCCATGGGAGCAATTTCATCATCATCATCATCATCATCATCATCTTCTTCTTCATCAGCCTATCTACGCCCAGTGCAGGGAAAAGGCTTCTTCACATATTCTCCAATTACCCCGGTCCTGTTCCAGCTGTGACCAAATTATCCCTGCAAAGGTGTTGATTTCATCTGCCCACCTAACTTTCTGTCACCCCCTGCTATGCTTGCCTTTTCTAGGGATCCACTCTGTTACCCTTAATGACCAAAGGTTATCTTGCCTGAGCATTTGATACCCTGCTCACGTCTATTTCTTTTTCTTAATTACTACTGGTATGTCCTTACACGTGTTAGTTCCGTGACCCACTCCGCTCTCTTGTCTCCTAGTGTTACACTTATCATTTTCCCCTCCATTGCCCTCTGAGGTGTTGTCAATTTCAGTTGAAATCTCTTACTGAGCCTTCAAGTTCCTGCCCCGTAGGTGAGTACCGGCAAGATGCAGCTGTCATACATTTTCTTATTCAGGAACAATGGTAGGCTGCTAATCATTATCTGAGAATGCCTGCCGTATGCGCTCCACCCCATTCTTATCCTTCAAATTATCTCTGACTCGTAGTTGGGATCCGGGGTCACAACTTGGCCCAAGTAGATATATTCTTTTACCCCTTCTACTACCTCTCCCCCTATCCTAAACTGATTGGCTGTCCCGAGGTTATTGATCATTACTTGAGTTTTCTGCTTATTATTTTTAGGCACACGGTTGTACGGTAAGCTGTTTGTTCCCGTGTGAGCTTTTCGCTTTCGAATGAGCCGGTAGTGGGCGCGGACCAAGGGGCGGCTTGCAGATCTGGTCCCTCTTGTGCACGGCGGCAGGAGAACAGCAACCCCCGAATGAGCGCGGGAAAAACAGTGGACGCGGAAGAGTTTTTGAGGAATCGAAAGCGGGAGGTCGACCAAGACTCGCCTCCATCGTATATCCCAAATCTAGACAAGTATCCCGAATCTAGACAAGAAGCCTCAGCGTGTTTCCACTGTCAGTGACGACCGAACGACGACCCGACCGATCGACAACGAAAGACTGACTGCTGATACTGTTGTACAGCACCGACGGGAGAAGCAGCGCGGGGGTGAGCAGAAGCACTCTACCCCATTAAAGTGTTGTCTGATGCGACCTCTCGCACTCACCTGATGGTCTCCAACCTGACTATCAGGACCATCACAGCCACACAACATGCGTTCATCGCCGCCGAAGGCTCGGCTGGCATGCGCAAACCAATGACGAAACAGACCGCTATACAGCGCAAAAAGCGGCATTTTCCTGCTTATCGTATTTGTGGTAATTGTGCTGCAATCGGAAGTTTGCGATGCGTGGCACGTCGGAGCCCCCCCCCCTCCTGCCACCTCCTTCATAGGCGGCGCGTGTTCTAACCGCCACGTGTGTTCTCGTCTGCGGGGGTAACATAGAGGATTTTGGCCCGTAAGCCGTTGCGGCCAACTGTTTGGCCGATTGCCTATAGGTGACAGCTGCCTGCATAGACTTTTTGCCCTCCTCTATATTCAGGTGGAGAACTGGACGAATATTGCAGAAATACCGAGATTTTGCCATTAGGAAGTTTATTGGCTGACCATTCGAGCTAGACAGAATCCCGTGAGACTTGGTGTCGCGACCGTTGATGCTGGCAGATTGAGAAGGCATCGGTTAAAGATTAAGCTGTGTTATAGGGTATCTGACGGTTGTTGTGGCAGGAAAAAGAGTCCCGGTCATTGTCGCTTAAGCGGTTTGTGTCACCGTGTAAGAATAGTCATTTCTTACACCGTGGTTTGTGTACACTAGGCACATGCGAGAGAGAAGAGTTGGAGTTTGAGGCCCTGAGGGGGCGTTCACGCATTTCGAGCTAACGTCTAACTGCAGTTTTAATTTTTTTTTATTTTATTACTCTTGTAGTGAGGTTTGCTAACATATATAGGTGTATGTATATTCTTTATTTTCCTTAATCATATCAACAACATCTACAATTTGCCACACCAGCCACAATCTCCGAAACTTTCAACACCACCTCAATGCTGAGCCCCCTGCCTAATCAGCCTGACCAAGGAGTTTGGGATCCTGCTGAACGCCGCACTTCCGGAAAAAAACTTTACTCCGTACAGCTTGCGAGAATACAATTGTTCTGTTGATTTTTACGCGTATAAAACTAAAACCTTAAATCATTTTCAAATGTACTTCTTGTATGGAGAATACTATTCTGTTCTATAAGCGTGCGCAGGCCGACGCGGCACTTCGATTAATTGTTAAATTGTTATGAAACGGCAACAACATAATGCTACCTTTTACGCCTGATAAAATTGATTATATAATACTAGACCTCAATCCAAGAAATTTCTTTCCGGAAACCACAAATTTATGTATAAGTTATTACTGATCGGAGAGCATAACATGGGCTTCGAAAATTTAGGCATATGAAAAAAATTTAGGCATAATAAAGCGGAATCATCTCCGCTGCCCCCACCACCACCACCATCATCATCATCATCATAATCAGGGCCCCAAGGACGCAGTAGCCCCAGGCCCCCAAGTTTCCTAGTCCGGCACTGGGCCGACCCGTCAAAAGTCTGGTCTCTGCAAGTTATAGTAAAGCGGTACCGTGAGCTGTGGCTGGCTGCGGATGCTGTCCCTTCTCGACATTAAACAAAACGTTTCCCCGATTTTCATTTCCCTCTTGCTCCTGTGGCTGTATGCCACTGCTGTCCTGGTGGCTACGCGGGCTTTTTTCCAGACATTGCGCGCGGCAGGGTGTCGCCCATGCCTTGTTTTAAAGATGGGCTGGTAAAATGATGTAAGCACGATTGATCTCAGTGAACTACTAGATTAGTGTTTTCAATATTCTAAGAACCTTGGGTACTTCGTTAGGTAGGACCTTTATTCAATGACGCAGCCGTCTCCGAACACCGGTCCACGAACCAACAATGATGGTTGTCAGGCCAGAATTAAACGAAGTGTTCCTCGACGTCTTTCACGATTTGAATAATGTGGAAGTAAGGAGAGGAAGGAAAAAACGTTTCTTGCTCCCATTGAATGGGAAGAAAGGAGCGCGGGATGGTTGTCGGTCATCCATGGTGGGTAGCGTCCCTAGTCCGGGATGCCCTGGCCAGCTGCAGCTCGAATGCCCTGGTCACCAGGCCACGCTAGTTTTCCAAGACAGCGCTTGTCAGCAGTGCCTCCCACTGCTCTTGTGTCGGGGCGATGACTTCAGGTAGTTCAGTGACGCCTTTACACTCCCACACCATGTGGTACAGGGTGTTGGGCGTCCCACAGCAGAAGTTGCAGTCGTAGCTGAAGAACATGGGGTGTATTTTGAATAGCTATTTGCCGTGCGGAAATGAATTTTTTCTTCAGTCTCCGGAATTGTGTGGCTTCCGTTTTGGTTAGCTTCGGGTGGGGCGGCGGGTATCTTCTTCTTGATAGTCCGTAGTGCTGTAATATGTCTCTGCTGTGCGTGGGGATGGACGGGTGGTTGTCGGCAGATCGGTGAGTTCCTACGAGGGTTGAAGCCCGGTGTGAGTGGCCTCGGGCTGCGCCATCTGCCGCTTTATTACCCTCTAAGGACTCGTGAACTGGCGTATGCACCCGGTTTACCACAATGTGGAAGTAAAATTAATTATTTTAACGCCTCGGAGCTTCGCGCTACAATATTGCCGTCCATGAAAACTGAGCTCACCATTACTAAGTAGCATGTGTTCGCTTTACTTACACGTAAATTCCGACACGGAAACCAATAATTATATAGCCTCGATGAGCCTACGACACAACCCCGAAGTTGTACTTATGAAGAGACTGCACATAATGATCTTACGATGCGGTCATTGCCTGGTTTCTATTGTTTCCCTTAAACCTTCGTTTTGACAACAAAATATCTTTTGTGCTACTGTTCTAACATCTGCGATGAATTTGCACACTTTACTTATAAGTAGTACTGATCAGTAGGATGCCCTTTTTACCTGCCCACATGATTTTTTTCATCTAAACCTATACATTGATACCCCACGCACCCTGCCCGCATTACTTTGAATTTTCACCCAATTTATCACTTACCTTGATTATCGCATGACGATAACAAGGAAGCATCTCTTATTCGTCCAACGTGATTCCCCTCATCAAGACTATCAATTTCAGTCCCCATACCTCGCAGCGGCATAACGTTGATTTTTAACACGACCGATGACTTACTACGACTATGTCATGATTATCACGACTATGTCATGAATATAACCAGGAGAAATTTTTTTTTTGTCTCACGTGATTTTCCAAAATGATACCTTCAGTTTGACACCATACACGCCCTAGCAGCAATCGCAATAAATGTTAACCATATCCTCTACTCACTATGACAGTGACACGATATAACGAGGAATCACTTTGTTGTCCCAAGCGAATCAGCTCGCCGACATCTTCAGTTCGATACTACACACACAGTAGCGGCATATTAATGTATTTGAAACCATTGTATGACTCAGCTTGAGCATGTCATGATTACGACCAGAATGTATTTCTTATTTGTGCAACGTTATTCCCCTAATCAAAACATTTAACTAGAGACCCCACATGCCTACGAGTCATCAATATAAAGTCCAACCTTTATTATGACTCACGACAACTAAGTCATGATTATGACCACGAGGCATTTTCATTTGTTCCGCGTGATTTTCCTCCTCTACACATTGAATTTAATACCAAACATGCCCTAGCGGCAGATAACTCTGAATTTTAACCCGTTCTGGGACTATTCATGACTACCGCGTTACACGGTTCGCCATTTTCGATATTATTTTCTTTTTTTTCCCATTTTTTGAAAATATCGTTTGATGAATATTCTACGTTTCCACATTTATAACAATTACAGGTTGAACTTGCGTGATAGCTGCATTTTTGCGAAAATGAGGGCGTCACACGATCCATGCCGGGGAGGTAGGTACTACGCAAATAATACTACGCATTAAAAAGGCAAAGGCAAATCCAAGAACTACTGGCGCTTCAGAGATTCGTGGGGACAGTTTGCTTTGACACAAAGCGTTTATTCCGGATGCTGAATAGGAATTTACGAGACCGAAACCCTAAACTGCTTCGATGTAAATGAAGTGAGGAGTTAGAGCACGTCACTTCGCGCAATGTTGTCTGTTTCACCCAAAGGACGCAGCAAACCACTGAGTCTGGACCGCCCTTGTCATGAACACGACCACGGAGCCTAAATCAGGAGTTTTGTATCTAGTATATAAGCACAATTGCTTGCAAGCAGCGCTAATCATCACGGCGGGCCGGCATAGCTGTAAAAAAACTTTAACAAAATTGTTCCTGACCTCACAGGAGTTATGTTATCATGTCGTACTGATGTCAAGAGCTTGAGCGCACAAAGGTTCGCCCGTAATATTTTTCAAATGCGTGAATTTTAAGACTCGTGAATGTTAATAAAACAATACTCCATCTGAGCCAGATTAAATTCCTAGCACGTGAGAGTTGTGAGTCCATTCAAGATCTGGATTCATTTTGACGTTTGAGTACATTTTGAGTTTTGGTCCATTTTGAGTTTGAGTACATTTAGAGTTGTGAGTGCATTTTGAGTTTTCAGTCCGAGTGAGTTACGAGTTTTGCACTCACTGCGGATGGGGTTTGAGTCAGCGCGGATGTGCTGCTCAGCAATGAGTCGAAGTTTGAGGGAGTGGTAATTCAAAAATAAATTTTTTTAGTGAGCCTAATAGAACCGCGCCAAATTTGCGTAGGCAGGGTTGCCGGTAAAGACTGCATCCTGAAGCCAAAGGGACATTGCGGTACGTCGTTGGATCAATAAATATGAAATACGGAAAGAATGTGCAGAAAAATGCCTGCCGGCTGGGATCCCAACATACTACCTACAGAGTCAGCGTCAGTTGCGATAACCATTAAGGCATCGGCGGGGCAGTTTTTGGTTCACTTTCTCGGGTAATTAGGTTAAGGTATTTTTGTTTCTTGTGCTTGGGGGCAGTACCACGCCAGTCGGACTACCCGGGGTGAAGGCAAACCTGTTTTAACCCCTGGTCCGCACGACGGGCGTGTACGACATGTCGAAAGTAGTCGACCTGCGTTGAACCCTCTTACGCTACCTATAACACCAAGACTCCCAGAACAGAGGCCCTCAGTATTCATGTAGCGATACACATAGGAAATAAGGGGATCGTTGAATAAAGACAGAAATAATGATTACAGGTCAAGAACGCCTCGGAAAGAAAGGGAAGAATGCGGTAGGTCATTGAAACAGATATAGAGTTTTGAAAGACAAAGAAACTGAAGAAAAATGCCTTTCGGGTGGGATCAGAAGGCACGACCTCCGGAATACGCCTCTTGTTCTGTAATCACTATGCTACAAGCAGGGCTGGTGCTTTTCGCTTTCTCAGGTATTTATGTTAAAGTAGTTGTGTGTTCTGTGCTTGGAGGTGGTAGCCAGCGACACTTGGACTAATCGATGTAAAGAAGACCTTCTTTTTAACCCCCCGGGAATAACTTGAATGTCTAAGACATGAATAAAGGGGTCGGCCATTGTTGAATGCTCGTAAGCTACACATGGCCTCAAGACTGAAAGAACAGAAGCCCTCGCTATGCATATATTGAACCAGAATAGGAAATGAGCGTCTACTTGTATTAAGGCAGTAGTAAGGGTTGTCAGTCAGTAATGCCTGCAAGAGCAAAGCGGCGAATGTGGTAGGTCATTGAAACTGATGAATAATTTTGACAGACAGAAAGAAAGTTATAATAAAATTCCGGCCGGTTTAGATGCCATCCCGAGATCTACAGAATACGCTTCTGACGCGGTAACCTATATGCTACGGGCGCGCGTGTTTCCCCTCCTTTTTGTCGGGTATTTATGTTAAGGTATTATTGATTCCTGTTCGGTGGGGTGCCTCCCAGCGCCACTTGTGGTATTCGGGGTGAAGGGGAACTTTTTAACTCCAGGGCTGTAACTCGAATGTCTACGACTGGTCAAGGGTGGTAAACTACCGTAGAACTCTCTTACACTACCTATGGAACAGAGACTGCCAGAACAATGGTCCCCGCTATAAATGTAGGTAATCAGAAAGGGAAATGAGGTTCTTGTTTATTAAGGTAAAAGTGAGGTTTGGAAGGGAAGAATGCCAGGGAAAGCCCAGGTTAGAATGCGGTAGGTCATTGAAACAGAGAAATAATTTGTTTAAACAGAAAGAACGTTGAGAAAAAATGCTCGCCGTGTGGGATCGGACCCATGATCTCCAGAATACGCGATTTGTGTGATAACCACTATCATGCCGTACTGGCAGTTTTCCTACATTTTGATAGTATTTCGATTTTAATTGCTCAAGGCCGACTAAGGGCAAAGAGCGCCAAATGTGATTTCGTGAGAGCGACGTGAAAGTAAAAGTAGGGAATTTCCGTAAAAATACACGAAGTAAAACACAAGCTAATGAAGGAGACTGGTGTAAAGGGCCAGGTTGCCATGAGGCATAATAAGAGATAAGATGTAAACAATTGACATCGGTGAGAAACTTAAAACAAACCTTTGGTGGAAACTTGGGCTCGTCTCCTAGAAAGTATGATGGGTGACATGGGGCGTCTTGTCTGTATAGTGGGAAGTGTTTGCGTCGTGTTGTGTCAAGTGCCTTGCATTGAGTGAATATGTCGATTACGGATAGAACATCTCCACACCCGCGGCACATGGGTGTTGGAGATCCAGTGAGCAGTTGCGAGCGTGTTGCGTGTGTGTGGCGTATCCGTAACCTTGCTAAGGTCACTTAGGTGTGCCTGTTGTGTGAGTCAGTTGTGTATCGTCCCAAGTGTGGCTTTATTACATGTAGTTTCTTGTCTGTCTGTTCAGTCCAGTGTGTATGCCACGTTTTACGTAGGTTTTGCCTGATGAGTGGCTTGAGGTCAGTGTAGGGGACTGTTGCTATGTCCAGAGTGTTTCTGAGTGCAGCAGCAGCGGCCATTTCATCGGCCAACTCATTGCCAGCGATCTCGTTTTACAAGAAGAACACCAACCAGGTTTCGAGTCAAATATATATTCATTGGGTCCAGCACCGAAAACGCTATTCGTGGAGAAGATAAACTCGCTTCAGGGGATAACGAAGCACCTGCTCCTACGACGCTCCACGAGTGAGCTTCGACGCCCGAAGTGAGCTTAGCTCGCGCTCATCCATGCCCAGTGGCGAGGCTGACTTGTGACAAATCAGAACATGTGCTTTGATGGTGTCCATTCCTTCTTCTGTATGCACATGTCGACGCTGTATGCCCCTTTTTACAGTGTTTACAGGTTCCTTAAGAAACCAGATGTTCTCGAGGGCCACACAGATTGTTTCACGGAAGCAGTATCAGACGGGGACGCAACGGCAATGCTACGTTGTTCGCCGGATATTCTGAAAATCTCACCGCCCGGGTAATATGCTCCCGGTCGATCCCAGTGGCTACCTCATGACGATTGGCCTAAAGCGTGGTGTGGTCTCTCTTGTGTGCCTTGCAGCAGTTGTACTGGTTTGTGACTTCTTGCCCGCACCCGCGGCGCCTTTGCAGCAGGATGGTATGGCTGTAGCTAATTGCTCACTAACTTGGTGGTGGTGCGAATAGGCTAAGAAATAAAGATGGGCAGGCAGGCGGTGACAGTTGTAGATGAGAGAGAGGAGTATCGAGGCGCTCAGGACCTCTCTAATTGGCTCCATTACTATAACGGAAGCCTGACGCTGGTCTTCTTTAGCCACACTAACTTTGCCACCAAGACTGCCGGAACAGGGGACTTCGCTAAGGATATACGTAACCACACTAGGAAAAAAAGAGGCTCGTTGAATTAGGACAGAAGTAAGGGATCACAGTCAAGAATGCGTCCAAAATCAATGGGGAGATTGCGGCAGGTCATTGGATGAAGAATTTTGGAAGACAGAATGAACAGCAGTGAAAAAATGCCGCAGGGTAGGTTCCGAACCTACAACATTGTGGATAAACGTCTAGTTCGGTAACGACTACGCCACCGGCGGGGAAATTTCTCTCCACTTCATCAGGTATTTATGCCAAGGTATTTTATTTCCCTGTGCTTGGGGCGATATCCGGCGCCACTCGGACTGCTCCGGATAAAGAGGGCGCAGCAACAAGTACCCCGCGTGCGAGGTTCAATTCTACCTGAACGTATGAGCACTCCGAATCCCACCGCTCCAACCTGAGTCCATCCAACGAACGACATTACACTCACGTCGACAGGTCGGTCAACGACAGGTTCGTCAACTATCAATCACGCTGACAGGGCTTGCGGCACGCACAAGACAGAATGTTGAAGATCAACAGCTGCTCCTTTCGAGACTGACACGACCAACTCCATTTCCTACAGGTGGATGCAACCGCCAGCAAGCGGACTTGGGGTAAACGGAACGCTTTTGAGCCTGCTCGTAAGGGAGAGAGAGCGATTTTAGCATTCTCAAAACAACGGAACAAGACGAGAACTTGAGTGACGACACGGGCATGGTCAAAACGGTAACGAATTAGCCCAATCCAAACGAAGGCATTCAACGCCATACCGACAAAGTGACGCTTACGACGCAGGTAATGAGGGCCGAATGGACGAGATTAGCTACTACCACTTCCCCACCACAATGATTTAACTTCCGAAGCAACCACGGAGAACGCGAGCACGAAGCCGCAACGATTTGGACTCATCCGCCACGGCATCTTGTGAAAACGCCACGCCGCCGCACGCTAAACGAAAAGCCAACCAGCTTTCGCACCCTCCAGAGCACACAGCTTAATCAAACCAACGTCCTCAATGTGCCCCACTATACCATTCCTACCCAGCTCAGCTCGCCAGCGGACACAATTAACGTCCACGCGCCCCCATGCATCAACCACGCAACGAGCTGCAGGAACACGATCGCAGACAGAAGCGACGCGACTAACGCAACGCCATAAAAGCTGTCAAGTACAGGTCCAACGGTGCAAACATAAAAAACAAGACGATTTATATTCACCAAACCACTTCAAGACAAACACCATGTAACGAAGTTTTTAGTATCCCGAACAACAAAAAACAAACGCCACCATGGAGCAACTGTGAATGAGTGGACTGTCATCTATATACAAACGGACGTCAATATAGCCGGCCACCTAATGGTGCCTAGGGGTATTGACTATTGAGATGAGTACTCGTGAGTAATGCGATATGAGTACCCATTAACACAGATTTAGTACTCATGAGTACTCCCGAGAAGAAATTGTTTACTCGTGAGTACAGATTATTTGGTACTCATGAGTACAGATTAACTAGTCATGAGGAAAGACTGAGTACTCACGGGTACCGACTGAGTACTGATGAGTACAGACTGAGTACTCATGTGTACAGATTGAGTACGAGTACTCTCGAGGTTTAATGAGTTTGAGTACAAGAAGTACGATTTAAACTCAGTATGTGTTGAACGAGTATCAGTGATTTCGAGAAAAGACTAGCTTTTTATTCGGAGTACAATTCAGTACAGCGTGAATGAAAAAAAAATGTGAATGAGTTTGAGTGAATTCTTTGTGTTTTGCTGACCTATGCCTATGGCACCAAGACTGCCCGAACGGAGGCCCCTGCTATGCATGTATCGAGTCAGAATAGGAAATGACCGCCTCGTATAAATAAGACAGAAATAAGGGGTGGCAGTCAAGAATGCTTCAGAAAGCAAAGGGGAGAATGCGGTAGGGTATTGAAAATATAAAGAATTTGAAAGACCAAAAGAATGCCTGCAGAGATAAAAGGCCTGCCGGGTGCCAATCGAACTTCCAACCTCCCGAATGCACGTCTGGTGCGAAAACCACTAGAGGCGTGGCGGTTTCCCTCAACTTACTTGGGTGTTTTTAGTAAGGAATGTCTGTTTCCTCTACTTGGGGTTGCCGGCCAGCGCCACTGGGACTACTCAGGGTTCAAGGTATCTTCTTTTTAACTTCTGTGCCGTGACTCGAGTGTCTACGACATGTTGAGAGGGTTCGACTAGTGAACCATATTAAGGTACCTATGGCAGCAGCACTCGGAAAACAGAGTCCCTCGCATCCATGTGGAGAATAAGAATGGGAAATGGGGGGCTCACTCAATTGGGAATAAAATAAGGTTTGGCAGACAAGAGTGCCTCGGAAAGCAAAAGAGAGAATGGAGTAGGTCATTGAAAAAGATAAAGAATTGTAAAAGACTAAAAGAACGTGGAGAAAGAAATGTCCGCAAGGTAGGACCTAATCTCACGACCTCCAGAATATGCGTCTTGTTCGATATATCTCACGCTAGAAGAGGGACTGTTTCCCTCCTCTGGCTACTCTCAGGTATTTACCTGAGAGTAGTTTTTTCCTGTGCTTGGGGGTGGTACAGAGAGCCACTCGAACTACTCGGGGTTAAGGGAACCTTCATTTCAATCCCCGGCGCGTGACACTAGTGTCTACGACATGTCGACAGTGGCCAACCGGCAATGAACCCTATCAAGATACCTATCGTTCCAAGAATGCCAGAAGAGAGGCCCTCAATATGCATATACAGAATCATTATGGGAAATGAGGGACTCATTGAAATAAGATTCAAACTATGGTCGGTAGTCAAGAATCCCTTCGAAATCAAATGGCAGAATGCGTCCGGTTACTGAAACAGATGAACAATTTTGAAAGGCAGATAGAAAGTGGAGAAAAAACTCCCACCGGGTTGAATCCGACCCCACGATCTCGTGAATACGCGTTTGAGGCGATAACTACAGCGCTAGAGGAGGGTTCTTTTCCCTCCACTTTCTGGGGTATTTACCTTGAGCTAATTTTGTTTCTTGTGCATGGGGGTGCTAGCAGGCATCGCTCGGACTACTTGGGGTTAAGGGGTCTTATTTTTAACTCCACGGCTGTGTCTGGAGTGTCTACGACATGTCGAGAGTGGTCTACTAGCGTTGGATCGTCTTAAGCTAGCTACGACCCCAGCACTGGCGGGACAAACACTCGCCATCTATGCAGCGAATCCGAATGAGAAATTCGGGCTCGTTGCATTAGGACAGAAATAATAGTTGCAGGTCTCTAATACCTCAGCAAACAAAGGGAGCCTGTTGAACGTCAATAAAGATGATGATTTTTGAAAGACAGTAAAAAAGTGGGGAAAAAATGCCTGCCGGGTGGGAACCGACCCAACGACCTATTGAATACGTGTCTGTTACGATTACTACTATGCTACCGGCGGGGCTGTTTCCCCTCCACTTTGTCAAGTATTATTGTTAAGGCATTTTTGTTTGCTCTGCTTGAGGTGCTAGCCGGCGGCCCTAGGACTACTCGGGGTGAAGCTGATATTTTTAACCCCCGATCAGTCACTCGTGTTTCAACATGCCGGGGCCTGGTCGGCCAGCGTTGAACCCTCGAAAGCTAGCTATTGCACCAACACTGGTACTACAGAGGTCTTCGATATCTATGTAGCCAATAAGATTGGGAAAAGAGGGGCTCATTGAAATGAGACAGAAATGTGGATGGGCTCTGAAGAATGCCATGCAAAGCAAATAGAAGAATCCCGTAGCTGATTCAAACAGATGATGAATTTGGAAGATAGAAAGTATAGAAAAACCCCCGCCTGGTGGGATCTGAGCCCACGATATCCATAATACGCGTCCGTTGCGATTACCACTACTCAACAGGCAGACATGCTTACCCTCCACTTTCTCGAGTACTTATGTTACGGTACTTTTGTTTCCTGTGATTGGGGGTCATAGAAAGTGCCACTCGGAGTAGTAGGGCTGAACGAGACCCTTTTAACGCCCGGGCAGTGACTCGAGCGTCTGCGACTTGTAGACAGTGGTCGACCAGCGTTGACCCATCCTAAATTATCTAAGCCTCCAAGACAGCCACAACACATGCCCTTCCTATCCACTAGCGAATCACAATGGGCATGAAGGGCTCGTTGAATTAAGACAGAAATAATGTTTTGCAGTAAAGAATGCCTTGGAAAGCAAAGGGGTGGATGTGGTAGGTCATTGAAACATTTGAAGTATCTAGAAGAGCTGAAGAAAAGATTAGAATATATGCCCGCCGTGTCGGGTACGATCCCACGACCTCCAGAATAGGCGTCTGGTGCGATCACCACTGCGTCCCAGCAAGGCTGTTTGCTCTCCACTTGCTCGAGTATTCATGTTGAGGGATTTTTTATTACTGTACTTAGGGGTTTTAGCCAGCGCCACTTGAAATATTCTTGGTAAAGTGGACCTTTTATTTTACCTCTGTGCCGTGGCTCTAGTGTCTACGACATGTCGAAGTGTTCGAACCAAATTGAAACCTCTTGAGTGACCTACGGAACCAAGACAAAAAAACACAGCCCCTCACTAAGCATGTATCGAATCAGAATAGGAAAATAGTTGTCGTTGAATTAGGACAGAAAAAAAGATTTGCAGTCATTAATGCCCGGGAAAGCAAAGGGGAGAATAGAGTGAGTAATTGAAACAGACAAATTTGAAAGACAGACAAACTAGAGAAAAAATGCCCGCCGTAGGGATTTGAACGCCCGACCTCCAGAATACGCATATGGTGCAATAACCCACTTAATCGGCGGCGCTACTTCTTTTTCACCTTTTTTGGGTATTTATTTTATTTTTATTTTATTTACTTATTTTCAATACTGCCAGTCTCGGGCGAGACCATAGCAGGTGGGCATTCATACAATTCCAGCAGGAACAACAGCGATGGGCCAAACATTAGCCAACAAGCAAAAACAACAATACACTGTACAATAAAAGGGTACCACACACTTTCACTTCACGTTCAGAACCGCGGAGTTGTGCAGCATCGTCAACGTTAAGGTTTCCCTCAGGGAGCCCTTGCGGGGTTTTACATAAGGGGAAGGTCAAAACACCGGTATAGACACAACAATGGTGTAGACACAAGAATACAGACAACAATACGGATGTACAGATATGTAAACAATGTAAAGACATAGACATACAATGTCTGCGTAGTGTAGACCACCGAAGTTTAGTTTAGGAAAAGCATCAAATTCCCTCCCCCCCGACATCCAGTTCACGCTTCAAAGTGAACGCGACGGCTTGCTTCTCTCCCCTCCTACCCCTTCCTTCTTTAATGTCCAAGTGACGAGTAGAAGCAGGAGCTCTCCGCTCACAGGAATACGACGCACACCAGTCGGCACCCTCAGTTTATTTCGGCTCCCCCCCTCGACCGAAAGGCCTCAGCTGTGTCCTCTCTATTCCCATAGCGGCGACTGTTTGTTTCCCGGATTATGCATGCAAAGAGAGCAGAATAGGGTAATTTCGGACCCAACAAAAATAAAGAAGAAAAAGAGAACCCCTCTTAAGGTTTATCTTTTCCGTGTCCACCACCGTAAGCAAGAGAGGGCGGCTAACTGCGAGAGGGCATCGACCGTCGGAGACCTGGAACACCGAAGCCGCTGCCCAGCGTGCCATGAGCAAGCGAGGCGCCAGACGGCTTATTCAGAAAAGAGGGGTGCAAGTCGTCCATAACCACCAACGACGAAGGGCTACCCGATCCCCGCCCCAAAGAGAGCGCCCAGAACGCAGAAACGAAGACGGCGGACAGAAGAAAGGACGCAGCGGCGTCGCCGAACAATGCGCGACGGGATACCAGAAAGTTGACCTTGCCGGTAGCGCCGTCCTTGAAAGGGGAACGAACTGGGGGAAGCAGCCACTCCCTTTGTTGCCCCACAGGGCTGAATCATTCGGCTCAGCCCAGCCGACAGGCGCCCGTCCGTGTACGAAAAAGGGCTACGTTCCTCAGCGAAGATCCCCGAGAGAGGTCAACCGTGCTGAAAGAATGCAAGGCGGCGCTAGAGTGCGGGCACCGACATTTACGAAGCCTCGAGGCTGAGCCGGCCTCGAAACGTCGGGTTTGTTTTCCATGCGCTATTGGTTGGGCTGGGGTGCAACCATATCCAAAGGACATGTAGAAAAAACCGCAAAATGAGTTCATTGCGTGGACAACAGATGTGCTTTACAAAAAGAAAACAAAACAAAACAAAACTGGCACTGACCGGACTGTAACTTTGAAAGGAAGGCACTTTGTACTTAAAGCAGGTGGCTATGGGAATGACTACAGATATAAAGGGGTGTAAACATGTTTAAAGTTCGCCATTGTGATCGGTTGAGTCGTTATCCAGTAATTTGCAGAAAGTTGAAAAGCATACTGTATTTGATATAATTGGGTCCAGTTCGTTCTATTCTTTCACTGAAAGCGGAAAAAGCGAGTATTGAAATGTATCATTATGGAAAGAGTACTCTTTTAGTGTGTACGGGTGTTTGCGGCGAGAGAGGCGTGAAGTCGAGAGTGATATATATTTGGAAGCATCTATTTTGAGCCGACGGTGTAGTACCTGGTGTAGGAATTTCAAGCGCGCTACTAATGCTCTGTCCGATAGTGTTGAAAGACCCGCAAGAAGTAGCAAGTTTTTGGGCGAGTCGTTACGGGTGTACCTGTTGTAGATTAACCTGTTGGCTTTTTTCTACCCTTTCTATTTTATTTCTGCTGGAAATTGTGTGCGGAAACCAAAGAACATTGGCATACTCGAGAATTGGGCGTACGTACGTGGTGTAGGCCAGCAGCTTGGTACGCCATGGTGCGATTCGCAAGCGGCGTCTAAGAAATATTAACTTGCGCAGAGCACTTGAAGTGATGATGTCGATGTGTGAATCCCACTGAAGGGTTGATGTTAGAGTGGCACCTCAATATTTGTGCTGGTTGACTTTGGTAAGGATGGTTTCTTCAAGAACGTAGGAGAAGTTAGAGGGATTCTTTTTCGCTGGAATGGTCATACACACTGATTTTTTTGTTGATGGACATTTGCCCCGTGTTACACCATTCAGCATTTTTTTGGAGTGAACTATTTAGAGTGCAGTGGTCATTAGGGCCCTTAATGTCTTTGTATATGATGCAGTCGTCTGCAAAAAGTTTGATGTGACAGTTTAAGTTGCAGGTGATGTCGTTAATAAAAATGAGGAATAACAGAGGTCCTAACAATGATCCCTGGGGAACGCCTGAGTTGACGGTAACTGTATCGAATGGTGCTTGGTCGCAAACAGTGTATTGCAATTACTGGGACAGAAAGCTTGTGATCCATGCTGTAATAGGTCCTTCCCCGATAATGGCCCTCAGTTTCGAGACTAACTTGGCGTGGGATACACAGTCGATTGCGTTTGTGAAGTCTTAAAGAATTATGTCTGTTTGACCGTGGTTGTTGATCGTTAGCGCGAGATCATGTACTACCTCGGCTAACTGGTTGATGGTTGATAGGCTCCTTCGGAATCCGTGCTGGTGAGGGGTAAGAATGTTATTGTTTTCTAGATAGGTGGTTAAGTGTTTTAGTATGATGTGTTCCATGATTTTGCAACATGTGCTAATGAGAGAAATTGGTCGGTAGTTACACGGTGTGTCATCGCCGGATTGGTGAATTGGTACAACTTTGGCTATTTTCCAGTCATCTGGTAACTGCGCAGTCTCGAGAGATTTTCTGAACACAATTCCAAGGTAATGACTACACAAGCATGCTCATGCTCAAGAAGGAGGCTTTCAAAATCTTCTGAATTGTTGACTATGCTTCAGGCGTTCACGTTTAGTATTGTTAGTGCGCTTCTTTTGTTCGGCTGCGGGTTTGTGGACAGCCTCTTTCTGACATCGACTTTATTAGCAAGGACACTCTTTCGTTCTTATCTTCTTCCCAAATGAACGCGCAGTCGTTGATGAACAGCTTATCGAAGGAGAGAGAGACCTTGTCGTTGTTTTCTCGGTTTGGTGTAGCAGTGTCCCATAACTTCTTCCTAACATCTAGGATTCTTTGGCTGAAGTCTTCCCCGATTGAAATGTTTGTTCCTTTAAGTTTTTTGCAGATTCTCAGTATGGGCATTTTAACTTGAATCCAAAAGTTTGAGGATTACCGGTTCTGTTTTCTCCGTCCCCGGTTGTCCTATACGGTTGATGCGCTCGATGGTGACCGGTTCTAGTTCGAGTTTACCTTTAATTATGCTGTCGTTAACGGCTGAGTCGAGATCTTTGCTGGTCTCTCCCTCTCTTTCTGTTAAGCCGTACACAATGAGGTTTGACCTTCGGCTACGATTCTCAAGGTTATCCACGCGTTTTCCAGTCTCTTAATGACCTTTTTTGTCACTGCGATTTCTTGCACGCATCACTCGATATTTTGCTCGAGATTGCCAATCGCGTCTAGTTTTCTGTCGATGTCTGCTAGTCTTGTTTCTTTAAGTCATAATATCTTGTGCTATGGCTTTAAGTTGATCAAGGATTTGTTTCATTTCAGGGCCTGGGTTGGTTTCGACGTCCCGACATAATAAGAGCAGCTTTCTGATTAACATGCAAACACCCGCACACAAGAAAAGCCGTGGACACGGCAGCACCAACAGAAATGGGTCACTAGATTGGTAGCACAGGCCGTAACGCCGTCTTACCTGTGCAATGAGAGTGAACAGGTAAGCGACCGTCATCGCTGCGGTGAGACCGTGCCGAGTGGTCTCGGGGAGGGGCGGAAGGTCTTTTGTACTCTCGTAGGAGAGCAGCGCTGTTGGCGTCGAGTGACACGGCCAGGCTTCCCAAGGGGGTCCCTTCAACCGGTGCAGGGCGTCGAAGGTGGCAGTCTCGAGCCAATGCAGCGGTTTGGTCAGCGCAGGGGATCCCGCGCGCACGCTCTCCGTGTGTTGAAGCAGGACGAGGCAAATCTGTGCAATGAGAGTGAACTGGTAAGCGACCGTCATCGCTGCGGTGAGACCGTGCCGAGTGGTCTCGGGGAGGGGCGGGAGGTCTTTTGTACTCTCGTAGGAGAGCGGCGCTGTTGGCGTCGAGTGACAAGGCCAGGCTTCCCAAGGGGCTCCCTTGAACCGGTGCGGGGCGTCGAAGGTGTCAGTCTCGAGCCGATGCAGCGGTTGCGTGAGCGCAGGGATCCCGCGCGCACGCTCTCCGTGTGTTGAAGCAGGGCGAGACAAATCTGTGCAATGAGAGTGAATTGGTAAGCGACCGTCATCGCTGCGGTGCGACCGTTAGGGTATTAGGACATTAGCGCATAGTACGAATTGCCTTTCGTAATGTAGTACCTTATGACGGCTGTTTTAGGCTGTAGCTCTGGCTGTTGTTTGAACCGCTTTTTCTGACGATCTAGGTAACCTTCTTCTGCTGTTCGGCTATTGCTGGACGTGATACCAGGAGCCTTGATCAAGAGCGGTACTACGAAGCTGCCTGTGATCGTGTGTACTGCTCTGTGAAATTGCATGGACGTCGGTGGTTGCGTGATGTCAGTCCTCGTGCCCATCAAGATGTTAGATGCTATTGCATCTAACCACCACTTCTCCAGAGGTTTCCCGCCCCGGGCCTCTGTTCGCCAGTCAAGCCTGAAACTTAGCAGTTGTGTTTCCATTATGTGCAAGCAGAGGATATCAGATGTTATCGTATGCCTCCTGGATGACAATTCCGTACACTGTCTCAAACACCCACAGGATGCCATTAAAAACCTTAACGCACCTAATTACAACCCGACCACATTGAACCCGAATACCACACTAACATTGGATTTGTTTACTTGTTGCCCCTGGTGCTGATAGTGTAAGGTCAAAATATGATCCCACAGAATAGTAATAATTTTGCACTCTATTTTGGTACCTCTTAGGGTACACACCTTTGGCACTTCCAGGGCTGAACAGTGAACACCTGCAATTCAACGCGGCCACAGAGCGTGGTGATGATATTTCGGTAATGATACTGAACTTAGCGGTTGCACTTTTGCAATGTTAATACGTGCAAATCTTCTTTACTAATGCATTTTAGAAATACGTGCTGCGACATTTCGTGCCGACAAAAGTTTCTTGGCTGCTTGTGTCAACCTGTCACTGAACCGGCGCGGGTGCACAGTTCGCCATGGCTTCATAGAGCCCGTTTGCAGTGCCGCCGATGACAAAGACGTCCTGCTTAGAGGAACCCTTTTACCTCCGCTACTCGCTCTGTTCCCATCTCTCCGTTTTCGGTGCCAGTAGGAGTAGGTTGTCGCGCAGTGTCCGCTGTTGCTCGTTTACAGATATTGCACAGTGGTTTTATGTGTCTCGCGGAGGAGTGAAAGCATTTGAAGGGGAGTGGATTGTGGTCCTGCTTGCCACACTGAACCAGAAATAGACTTAGAGTGCCGCCGATGCTATTCCTCACCCGGTATTCGGTCCCGGCTGTGCTAGTCGGGTTTCCATGAATGTCGCAGAGGGGCGCGTAGTCTGCGCAAGCATTGGTCAATTGGCGCCGTTTAAGGTTGAACGACTGTCACGGGCTGAGTCGCTCACAACTGTGCCTTGAAGGGCAAAGCGATTCTGTTGAAGAACACGCGGTCGAAGTAACTTACACATTACACATCGACTGTACTTATATTGCAAAATATAAAGTGATATGGCAAAGCATACATTATTTAGCTGATTCCGAGCATCGTGAATACGTTGTTGCAGTAGTCGTAGCCACTGAGTGGGTGAAAAAAGCTTTGCCATCCAGCTTCTCATGAGCACGCTCCGGATTCTCCACCACTGTTAAAGCTCCTCGCGTTTCTTTTAGTGCCCAGACTATGACCTTACGTCTCTTCATTGCCAGACTTCTCACGCTGTGTCGCTTTCTTTTTTACTGGCTCAACAGCCGCGTCACATCTACTGTCTCACAACCACAGCTGCTGCGTACAAATCGTATTCACCAAATCAAGGACTTGATTCTGACCCAAGGCTACGAATGGCATCAATCTTCCGGCGCAAACAACTCGGTAGGTCTGTTGGGGCGGGTATAAGAAGCAGTAGTACTGGAACAAAAAAAGACGTTGTAGACTGGGACTTATGGTTGGCCCAAACTGCCCACACAATGAAATATGCATCTATTGACAAGCCTAAAAACTACACCATCGAGCAGTCGTTCATGTGCCATTCCACAGTTTTGCATCACTCTGCCCATTCCCTAATTCTCTACTGAACATTGAGATCTACAGTCACACTCCATACCGCTCAGCATAGCTGCCCCGGTTACTACTTCTGTTCCATGTGTTTGTAACGCTTTCCTAATCCACTCAATCATGTCTGGAACGAACGCCCGTAGCAATAAATGTCTAAGATGTTTTGACTACAGCTTGTGAAGAAAGCACGTTCAAATCCGAGATCGCCGCAGGTAATGCCGGACAGCCGTTGCCAACCTGCTGCACCGTCTGGCCTCGTGGCCAGAGTTTTAACGAGATAGCTCGTTCAGAGCTCGTGGCCACCTATATTATCATGATGAGACAGAGTCTCAAACATCCCATTCTTTACCATGTGACTATTTGTTTACACCGCCACATGCAGGTAGGTCTCCTGCTTGTAGGAGTTCCATTTATATTTGTGAACCGGCGGTCGATATTGTACATTTTATAAGGAAGACCAACAACTAAGAAGGTTCTTGCGGCATTCCCGCCATCTTGCGGAATGCGCTTTCTTCCTGCGTTGGTCCCAGTGGCACCATTACCGATATACCGTAAAGCAGAGTTATCGCCGTTCGATATCGTGGAAGTAGACTTCAGAGCAATTTTTTGGTGCCGCTCTACGTAACACTCTGTGAACCGCTTCATAGCCGTTTTATTCTGTGCAGTGACCGGCGATGTTCATTTTGAAACTCGATGTTCATCTTGAAGACATGAAACCACGAGCATTCGTCATTGCTTGTTTGCGTATTCGGTCGGGACGTGTCATCTAAATAACCGTTTTTAATAGACGGCATTGAATTGCGCACCTGATTAAAGGAGTGCAAACAAGACCCTCCCCGACTATGTAAGTTTTCACTGCAATAACCACAAGTTCATCGCCAACCGGTCTGTGGACGAATTTTTTGTTTTTTTGAGAACGCGTCAGCCAGACAAACCTAATAGTTGTTCATGTGCTGCCTTGGATAAAACACTCTAAGCTACAAGGAGATGATCCCTGTGCTGGCTCAGCTGAAAGCTTTTTTTAACTTCCACCCAATAATGGAACGGTGCGAATGTATAAATAACGCAGTGGGGCCCACGATATCGCCGTTTTTATGAACAAGCGCTCTTGGAGACTTCAGCGCAAACTGCTGACTGCCTGCCTAACCCTACGGCGTGTTAGTAAAGACGGGGGGCGGGAGGACGGTTAAGCACCATGAGGAGCCTCTGCGCTGGATATGGGAATGATAGAAGCAAGGCTATTTGCTTCCACACGGCTCCTCCCCCGCCGGGGTAGCAAGGTGGCTAAGGTGTTGCGCTGCTGGGCATGATGTCGCGGGTTCAATACCCAGCCGCAGTGGCCGCTTGTGTGATGGAGCCAAAAAGCATTAACGCCCGTGCGTAAGAGACTTCAGCTGGCGTTTAAGATCCCCAGGTGCTCAAATTTAATCCGGAGCACACCACTACGGGGTGCCTCAACGCCTGTGTTGCGTCGGCGCGTTCAACCGTACAATCAATCACTAAATTACACCGCTCCTCTCAGCACTCTGCCCCGTATTCATTGTTCTGACTGCGTATTGGCGACAAAGAGTTTGTAAAGAATGATAATGTACCTACAGCAAAATGGTAGCTTGGAAGAGTGGTTTAGGCATTCCTGGGCGGTGATGGCATGGAAAGTTATTTCACTAGCCCACTCACAAACGCCAAGCAACTTTTAAGTCACATAGCGCTTGCAGCCACTGGACGAAAACGCCCATTGTTCGGCCCCAGGAAGGTGTTGAGTTTACCGTTGCATAGGGCAAGCGAGAACTGCCATGCAGTATTCAGAGTACAAAAAGAGAACAAAGCGGGAAGCGCAGCTTATCGTTACCACGCAATCAAGGGAAGATGCCGTTAGATCTTGCTGCGAGGGTGTCGGCCTCTTCAATCTCTCTGCAAAGGGTAAGCACTGTGAGTTACCAAAATGAAGTATGCGGAAAATATTCTTGATGTTTTTAGATGTTCAACGATAACGTACACATGACATTGCTTAAAAGGACGGTTTGCAAAGATTTGCTACATATATGAGCAGTGTGCTACCTACTCGTAAATTATTCAAAACATACCTCATTATATTGCTGAAAGCCATTAAGAGAGCCATTGTTTTAGGGTTGCAGTTTTTAATGAAGTTCTTGAGTTTAATGGCTATAATGCGGATTCGTTAAAACCTAAAATAGGTTTTTTTTTAGTTCCGTGGTACGAAACTATTATTTACTGAAAGACCGCCTTGCTTGAATCCATGACAAATAAAAGTTGCAGTTTTGCAGCCGATAAAAATCCTAAATATTTATCTTTTAAAAAATGATAAATTTTTTTTGTTACGGTGTTAGTTTCTTCCGAAAATACAAGCATTTTTTAACTCTATTTTACGCAAGCGAAGTTCCGTAACAAATGACTATTTTGGTACAGTTTGGGTACATGTAGAATTTCTAGTTTTTACAAAATATTAACCGTGTGAAAATCATACGGTGACACTGCAGTGATCCAAAAACGTTCTTATGTGCGGAGTACCTTAGGACCGCGCAATGTCCGTCCGCGTCACTCGGCATAGAATTACCAACCTCAAAAAATCACTCAGGAACCAGCTAGATTCGAGGCTGTGTTTGTTATACAAAACAGAATTAGTGTCATTCATCTTACCCTTTTGCCTTCGACCGTGAGTGATTATTCGAGCGTGAAACAGCTTACTCGCTCCCCTGTAATGGTGCGGAGCACATTAGGGCCTCCCAATGTCCGTCCTCGACCATGCTTGCGCAAACCACCATGAAGCGAGAATCAACTGAAATAATATTTCAGCTATGATTTGCAGTTTTATTTACAAAATAATCAATGTGCCACTCACGGCTCAAATCAAATGACGGTTCTGGCCCAAATTGGATTTCACTCGGTGGGCAACGTGGATGTCATTTCAAGTTTCCGTATTCCGCACCCTCGCCATCATCCCCGACGTGGAGATGCTGCCATGTTTCTAGAATAGCCAGCTTCGCAAGGCTCTGTATTAGTGTTGACTTGGACAGTGTAAAGGGAAATATGAACATATATACCGAAAAACCTACACGGGATAGCTTCCGACTGTCCTAGAAACGTTTCATATACTAGCGGGGTAGGTTCATTTCAAACTGGATTTTCTTCTAAAAACCCAAGGGACTAAAGTTAGGAACCAGTTACATGCAATAACTGCCGTCCGTATGGCGTGTCGTGGCTTGTTTATTTATTTTAAGTTTGCTGATTCATTTTAGATGCGCAGCATCTCATCCTCGGGGCTGTGTTAATCCTTCCTTTGTCGTTGCAATCTGCCATCCGTGCCCCACTGCGCATGCCTGTCCAAGCACCGCTGATGATAATTGTAGCAGGATGCCCCTAGGGATTGGCCCAGCAAAGAATTCATCACAAGATAGCTTCCCCTTCGCCCACCGTCGTCATCTTCCCATAGGGAAAGGCTGAGTACCACACCACCACTGCGCATGCCTTGCCAGGCACCGCTGATCACGATTGTGGCAGGATGCCCCTAGGAATTGGCAAACCAAAGAATCCGACACAAGAGAGCTTCGCGTTCAACCACCGTCGTCATCTCCCTCTAGGAAAACTGCTGAAGAAGAAGGAGAAGATGACAAAGCTGTGAAGAGGAAAGAAGAAGAGACAAAGCTGCGAAGAGCAGGGCGTGTACGTTGCTCTAAGCCAGTGCACCAACGTCAACAACCTTTACCTTACTAACGCTGACAGAGACTACAGTTTCTACCACAGCGACGACAGCATCGACGAGAACATGCCGGACGAGTTTCCGCGCATCGAGAATCACCGCCTATTCTCCGTTCCGGCTTCGACATAACCGCCGACATCGTCGCACGGTGACGAGGACCGCACATTCACTTTTAACCTCCGGGCAATAAATCACAACAAGGCTACAACACACCGCCGGCAGGTTCTCTGATGTCAACCTCGGCGGGAAACTCCCCTTCTATAAACCTCGCAGGACTTCCAGAGACCGGACCTGCTCCCATTCCTACCCTTCTCTCTTGTACCCCAATGTGCTCTGCTACGCATGCCATGGCACATCGAAGCCGGATCTTCCGCAACTCCTCTGGTATTGCCCGGGCCTTACCGTGCTTCACGCCCAACACCGCCCGGCGTGGGTTCACTCAAAAGAAGAGTGAATTCGCCCTCTGGGCGCCTGAAGGACACCTTGACGACACTCTGGAGCTTCGTCTGTGCGGCGTCGATGGCTGGACATTACTAGCGTCCTTCCTGCGCTCCCCTTCCTCTGCGGCTTTGGGACATCCTTTCTTGATAAAGTTTTCTTCCTTCCTTCCGCCGTCCGCACCCACACAGCGCATGCCTCGCCAGACACCGCTGATGCTGATTGTGGCAGGATGCCCTTGGGGATGGGCCAACAAACCACTGCATCACGAGATAGCTTTACTTTCAACCACCGTCGTCATCTTTCTGTTGGGGAACCTCTGAACAAGAAGAATTAGAAGACATTGCTGCGAAGAGCAGGGCGTTTACGTGGCTCTGTGTTCATGCTCGGGGCTGTGTCCCTCCCTCCTTTGTTGTTGTCGTTGTTGTCTCCCTTCCGCACTCCCACTGGGCATGCCTCGCCAGGCACCACTGATGATAATTGTGGCAGGATGCCCCTAGGGATTAGCCAACCAAACAATCCACCACAATATGGCTTCTCACTCAACCACAGTCGTTATCTGCCCTTAGAGGAACCGCTGAAGAAGAAAAAGCAGAAGACAAAGCTGTGAAGAGGAATGATGAAGAGGACAAAGCTGCGAATAGGAGGGCGTGTACATTGCTCTCAGCCGGTGCACCAACGTCAACAACCTTCACCTTACTAACGCTGACGCTTGTTACCGATTTTATCACAGCGACGACAGCATCGACAAGAACATGACGGACGTGTTTCGGCGCCTCGAGAATCACCGCCTACTCGCCGTCACACAACAGTATTTGCATGCTTTCGCCGCCAGTGTGAACCAAGACGCGGAATTTACTCTTGGGCTACTCAACACCACATCACTGAACATAATGGAAACACAACGGAAACACCTGGAACCCTCATAGGTCTTCGCATCCTCATCAGGGTTCCCCACAGAAAGACGGTAGCATTTTTTATATATTTATTTATTTTTTAATTTTTTTATTATTTATTCATTTATTTGTTTTATTTATTTATAATTACTGCTGTGCAGAGCCCTAAGCACGAAGTCATAAGCAATACATGTAGCATTTAAAAAGCACTTTTATGCAGCAGCAACCAAAGAAGAAAGAAAAACCCAAAACGGCAAAATTTTATTTAAAGCAACCATAGGAAAAACTCGCGAAAATGATTTCGGGTGAGTTGTAATAGGAAACAAGTTCACACTTCTCTTGGGATGACCTGGGGATAGTGGAAACTGTGTGCAGGCAGACTGTTCCAATCGTTTGATTCTTGGCATAATACCATGGCTTCGTGTTGAGGGTAGTTTTTGTTAATAATGGTATTGTACGTGATTTCAGCAGCACAAACGCAGGGTCTGCTGCTATAGAGTTCATCGTTATTTCGAGGTGAAAAGAAAAATAATAGTGTCGTCAGCGCATAAAATAAAACTACTGCTTTCCACAATGCTTTCACTGACGTAACATTACGTTTAAATCAGCGGTCCCAGAATACTTCCTTTAGGAGAACTAGCGTGGAGTTTCAATGGTAAAACTGAAGCCAATGATTATTACCCATTGATTTCTAGTGTGAAACAACTTCTTAACATTCCTAGAAATATACAGTGAACGACCGTTTGTGCCACTATAAATTATGGTATAGATGTATATGGTCTCGAATGCCTTTGAGTATTCAATTAATATTCAGAGTACGTGTTCTTGAAGTTCTACGATTCTGAAGTTACTTCTTTAAAAAGAGAAAGTGCACTTCGTTTGGAGCAGCCTTGAAATAAATTAAAATTTAAAACTTTTTATATGGTGGTGTTTTCTTTAGAAGCAATTCGTGCGATAATATAACATTTTTTTTCAAATACTTTAGGTCATAACGGGAGAATACAATTCACAAAATTTATATGTTGCTTTTGCCAGCACAGTTACAATCGATAAGACAACAGCAGCTGGTAGCCTTCTTGGACAGTTGACTTGAAACGGCTTCTATCATCTGCCTCTCAATTCCAGTGTTGGCCACAGAATTTCTGTGTGTTCCCCTCATTCTAGACGAATCTCTGGGTATCCGCTTGGTTACTCTGTCTATGGTTTGTCGTTGCATCTCACTACATTGACGGCCCATGGTTATATCTTTTTCTTTACTGGTGCTTGATACTTAAAAGCTGGATTCTTGTTCATAAGTGTTACGACTATCAATAATTCTTCCATAGCCCGCTGAGCCGATAAAAATTTGAATTCCAATTATTTACAAAGGTATCCGCAGGAGGCATCTTGAGTAATCTCGGTTATGGTATTAGCAACACCGTGCACCCCGAGCGCCACACATAATCTGTACATAGCCATGCGATGTGTTAATGGGTAGGATAAGGAACCATGAGTGATGGCCGCCGGAGCCGCGAACAAGACCCGGCGTATGAGATCCCTGTTTCGTTATCGGGCAGGGAGCTCCGGTGCCTCTCTCAGCATCATCTTACACCATGCGAAGACGGTAACCTTGTACCCTGATTTCTTCCTAAGGCACCTGGTAAATGAATAAAACACCATTACGATTGGCCCCTGAAAAAAGGCCGCACCGAAGGTTAGTTCCCACACGATCTAACCATATCTCTGTCGGAGACAGGTGACTATCCCCAATTGATTATGCAACCCGATGACAAGTCAAAACCTGTTTCTTCCCAGTCAGTGACCTTGTCACTATATTTCTTGAAGGTTTCCTATGAAAGTCAATCTACGGTAAGAAACTCAGATTTGGCGAAGTTTTGGTCCAAGTTATCCCTCCCCAGCAAGTAACAATCCTCATGAGCAAGCCGCACTTGGCAGATCTGGGCATAAGAGTAATACCCCACCACAGCCTTGATAGCTCAGCGTGGGATCTCCGAGACAAATCTGGCCAATAGGATGGAAACCGATCAGCTCGAAAGCAATCAATGTCATGGCGTGACGGCAGTAAGGCGCGAACCCAATCGGCGAGTCAGGAAATCGCAGAAACGCGCATATTCTTTACGTGTGACCGTTCCACAGACCTGGACTCCATCAAACAAATCAAACCACGTTTTATTTATTGTTCCATCTGCCCGCAAATCCCGAAGCCACGGTGCTGTTTCAAGTGCCAACGGGCGGGGTATGTGCCAACTACGGTTGTAGCAAAACAATTTGTACGAACTGTAAACCCCAGGAGCATAATACAGATAATTGCCAGGCTCAACAATACATCTGTAGTAACGGTCGTGAACCTCATGCTGTATACTCCCGCGAGTATGAAATATCCAAAATTAAAAAAAAAACAGATAATCACCCTTAAAATTTATGGAAACATCTCCTTTACAGAGGCGTCAAAGAGGTTCGCCTCTTTCACTTTGGGGAAGCCGGCCGACGCAGCTCGCCGAGGGGCCTGAGCAGAATCTAGTTTTGGCGGTGACTCAGGTCAGTGAGGCTGATCTTCTCTCGTCCCTCCCCTGCGCTGCGTTGTCTACTGCAACCCAATTCATCACTTTACAGCTTTCCAAGTCAGCAGTGGTTGTGGTTGTGACAGTCTCCATCTGGATCGATGCCACTTCTGCCCCTGCTTACCCAGATTCAGGACGCTGGAGGCTAGCGAGGAGATGGACATGAGGTAACTCGCGTCGGCCTTCTCTCCATCCCACCAACTGTGCCAACACCGCGGCATTTCGGATCCAACTGCCCGTGGCGGCTCAGACTAAGCGCACCCTGAAGGGTCCTACATCTAGGGTGCCTCGGCTGCCGGGCACTTCCATTGTTATCTAACGCGGAACTGGAGGTGAGATGCTACATCTCTTCATCGCTGCGGGATCCAAACTGAACGAAAAACTCAAAAGCTCCCTCCCAGCATAACAGGCCCGAAAGACAGCACGTGAACACACGCACTCCAGTTTTAAAGACTATAGCCTTCCTTGGGCTTCCTGAATAAAGAAATGTAGGTCAGTCTGGGTGCATGTGTGTCTGTCTGCCTCTGACTCCATTCATACCAGTGGCTAAACTGATGCAGAAGCTTCGCAATACTCTTATATACCCACAGCCAATCTAAATATATACGTGCGGTGACACGGTTTATCCTTGTCGACGTTGTTGAACAAGAATAAAACATTATGCACATATGAGTCAGATAATGAACCCACAAGTGAGAGAGGCAGTGTTCCTTTTTAAGAAATTCATAGGTGCTTTGTCTGTGCGATTCCTACATCCACTGCAAAAAAAAAAGTTGACTCTCTCGTCTGCTCTCGCCCGTGTCACTATAGTTCCTGATAGCATTTTAAGAAATAAAGCAACAACAGTAACGAAAGGTTCCACTAGATAGATTCCACGTTTGGCTTGGAACGCCAGTGGAGTAGATAACAGTATTTTAATAAAACGTGAGTAGGCTACTTCGATGCCGCACGACAGTACTGGCATCGAGGCACCTGGCCTGGAGCAGTAGAACTCGATAATGTTATTTGACTTGACCAAACCTCTAGCGTGTTTATTATCGAAGGAGCGCGATGAAAGAGGTACAGTATGACAGTTGAGCAGGAAAGCGAAGGCAGGCGTTTACTTGGCCAAAGTCGACGAAACACTATCTTCCTTCGTCGACATTTGCAACGAAAGGAGCAGATACGCAACCATTTTAAATATATGCAATTGGAACAGAAAACATATTTCAATGGAAGTGCAGAGGCCTTCTTAACTCCTAAAGGTGTGTACGAACAACTACATGCTAATAAGCCAAGGGCTATGTTTTGGCAAGAAACTCACCTTGCCAGTAAACATCCAAACATAGTCATAGGTATATGGTATTTAGAAAGGGCTGGGATTGCTGCACACACTCTTCCAGTGGCGTTGCCGTTATATCCCGAAAATTCTCAGCGCTTGTATTGTCACTGTAATCACTGTCCTTGAAGCTGTAGTAGTAGTTACTTTAATATGAATTATAATATTACAGTATGCTTTCTTTACACACGTATTGCTATTCTGCTTTCGAGCTCTGATTTCGAGGCACTGGTTGACCAACTCCGGAAACCGTGCATCCTGAAATGTACATGTATGGGCACCCTGATACCGCACAATTCCCTTCGATGCTCTACCCGCACGGATGCCCGAGCTGGCCTTATAGAAAAGTTTGTAACATTCTGAAGAGCATGCCCTTTCAACGAAAGCCACCTACATACCATAATTTAAATATAAAAGATGTCAATATCTCACGTGGCTATAAATTCTGCAGTATTCTATCCATGGCGAGTGGAGCGTGTGCACGGACCTATATAGTGGCATTCACTTCTAAACCTCGCTGACTTATAGAGGTAAATGCCCAAGCAATCATCTTCTTCTGAAAGGTTCAATGAAGCAGAGTAAACTTCAGTTCATATATAGACATCTTAACTACACCATACATCCTAAAGACCTCTAAATGTTGTAGAGGCATCAAAAATCCCCAGATGATTCACCCGGAATTTTACTAATTGTACAGCACAACCTTCAAAGTTAAATTTCTGTGTCCATCATCTATACAAAATTGCTTAAGTATTGTTCGGGCTTGGGCATGCTATAAGATCGTTGAAAATTAGACAGTCAATCCTTTTTTTATTCTATAATGCCTGCGTATGCTCAAACACTTCCACATAACACCTGTGTACAGTTCCACATAATACCTGCGTATGCTCAAAAACTTCCACTGCTGCTTTGCTGGGTTACCGGCCATGCTGTTTCTTGTACAAACGCAGTGGACATAACTATACTACAACCCATAGACCTCGACGATCACATCAGACAGCCTCTTCGTCACAAATGGCAACCACAGTACAGTCAAAAGATATACAAGAAACATTAGGTAATAAACCACTCCTGGGACTATACAGAAATGACACACCACCGACACGCTGAACTGCCCCTTAGAAAGGTTACAGATAGGCAGCACAAATGCACCACACCCCACCTTCTCACTGGATCACCATGACGGGTGTGGAGAGGCTTGTCTGTAATTCACCATCTCATTTATGCACGTCCTTTGACACAAAACGACAAAACACATGTCAGAACAATACGGACAACACATTTCTTTTCACCCAGGCGATTTGTTTGGCCATCCCATGCTTTCAGTTTAGCGCGTTTTTAAATATTTAGCACGCGTGAAATTTATGGACATGATTTCATACCACGGATAATCACAACCTGGCCGCCTACACCAGGCATCATCATCGTCTTTGTCTGACATAGCTTCGGTTTTTGTTGAGCGATTTTAGTGTTTACGTTCTTATCTCTCAATATAACCAGTGTTTTGGCTATATTTTCTCCAGTTTGTCTTACGGCTATAACATCTAAGCACCATCATCACTGGTTGAGTAAAGCGCCAAGTTTTATCACCATCCGTGTCCACTAATTGTAAATTATTCCTTTCATAGCCAGCACTAGCTTAGTTTTCATTTTTAGGATTGCTTCCGTGTACTCACCAGATATCTATTCTGCACCAGATTTCTCGCTCGACGAAGGAGTCATCCTTATTCATATGGCTGAGGCAAGTATACAATGTTAAAACTGCTAACACTTAGTTTTCCAAGCTGAAGAGGGTGCTTTCGGTCTGCTTCCTTCTCGCTACTTTATATTTATTCGTTTTCATTGTTGCCCCCCCCCGCTGTGCTTTCTTTGTAGTTTGAGTATTTCTTGCATCACTCCTGTAGTCCCTCTCAGAAATTGTTTCGTCTGAAATCGTTAACAGAGCCACATTTTCTTTATTTATTCCTAATCTTGCCTTTTCACGGTCAAGCTTTCTGAATAGCTGCTTCACACATGCGGCGAACACTTTTTTCGTGATAGGTCCTTCCTATCTTACTACATTTTAATTTGGGAATTCATTGCTTTGCTTGTGGAGCGTTATCCTTTCAGTAAAACACTTAGATATGTCGTTATGATTTCATTGGTGATAACTAGTCTTCAAGACTCACGTTACCCTCCTGAGACAGGGGCTTCAGATGTGAGTTTAATACGGACACGAACATTTGTAGAGATGGCAAGAGGTAACGACATGGATGTCGGAGTCACAAAGTGACTGGGCCAATAAGGTCCATCCTAAACTCACGCTTTTCAGCAATTGCTGAAAAAAAAACATATCAACAGCTCACAGTTATTCTAGAAGACACTCCGTGATAGATAAAATGGCTCACGTGCTCTGGGTTAGTCGAAAAAGTCGTTGGTGGTATTTCCCGGATGTCAAGGACTTCTTGCGGTTGGTCACGGGGTTACCAACGTTGCTCCGTCAAAGCCGGCAATTTATTGTGTGGTCGACGAATGGCTGTCACTGCAGCCTGGCTGAGTGTCCAGGCATCCTGGACGACTGCCTCGGCAGACCACGGCTACAGCATCTTTTCAATAGACCTTCCAATTATGGCTCCTCCGATTCCACCTTCTTCGTCACCACTCCGATCTCTTCTTCCTCTTCATTTCTTAGCGCATACCAACTAATAGCGATTGTCCATCGTCCGCTATGTTATCTCCTATATAAACTTCCTCTTCTTCGCAGCCTTGCCTGACACACTCCCCATAATAGCCCGCTAACCCGTCGTGGTGGCTCAGCGGCAAAGCGTCCCGCTGCTGAGAACGAGTAAAGGGGTTCTATTCCAGGTCGCGGTGGCAACTTTTCTTAAAAAGGCAAAAGAGCAAAAATGCCCATTTCTTCGAACATTCTACACGTGAAAGATAACCAGGCGGTGAAAATAATCCGGAGCCCTCCACTACCGCTCGCCACATCGCCTGTGTTGCATCGGCGCGGTAAACCTGACAGTCAACCATTGTTCTTTATATTGCTGCGAACCATGCATTCCGTTTCTTTGCTGATGCTTTTGCCGACCGGCCGCGCCGGGCTGTGTTAACTGGGTCATCCATCACAAACTGAAGCGCGCGTCTCATTCTTTCTGCCGCACGTGTTATCTCATTTGACAGGGAGAGTGTAACGAACTTACGTCACCAGAAGAAATATTCTTGTTTTTTCGGGAATGTCTGGATGTATATCGACGGTCGGAGTAACTTTCGCGCCGAAAAGCAAAGGCGTGCAGATCACAGGCCGCGGTATTCGACTCGCCCACGCTTACCTACGAACATCACTTTGTTGACTCCACCTTCGCCGCCTGTGCCATCTTTGAGTTGTTAGGGGAGCACCAGTTCACTCCCATAAGTTTTTTCCCATGACATATTCGTCATCTTTGGTTTCATGACATCTGGTGAGGTGCGGGGTAGGCACACTTTGTGCTTCCAATGACCTCTGGAAGGGGCCAAGCCAACCCAAGCCGAGCCAGCCGTCGACTGTAGGCTTATCGACCGAGTTGTTCTCCTACCAGAACGAACGAAGAGAAAACCACTGCAACCGACAACTTGCAGCAACACGCCCCTCCTTCCACCGTCCTGCAACAGCGCCGAGAACCACCATCCTTCCGCGGATCACCTGGAGAAGGTCCCAAAGACTGGTTTGCGAAAGTGGTGTGCCTCTGCATCTTTAACAGGTGGGATGACAAAAAAACTTTCCGCTATGATTTCCTCTATTTAGAAGATACGACCGGAACGTGTTTTGAGAACCTTGAAAGCTCACTAACTTACTGGACTCTCTTTGAGAGCGAGTTTCTAAAACATTCGCCACCGTCGTCCGGAAAAAAGAGCCGCCTTTTTGTTAGAAACGCGCACGCAACACCCCAACGTAGTTGCCATGATCGTCGTTGAGCAGATGAAGCAACTATTTCGCAGCGCGGACACCGAAATGAAGAAAGAACAGAAGTTACGCTTCTTAATAAGGGGTGTGAAGGAAAAACTGTTTGCTTGACTTGTAAACAATCCGCCAAAATTCTTCGCCGAATTCATCACCGAAGCCAGAACAATAGAGACGGCCGTTGAATTGAGTGCTAAGCAGTATGACCGCAACTTTGTTTCCGCGACCAATGCGAACTACGTCGACGACATACGGATTCCGGCTGATAGCCTAGGTTAAACAATCAGCGCAGCAGTGAGAGAAGACATAGGGAAACTTCTGCCTATGCCGCCGGAGCCCCAAGACGCTTTCCTTAGCGACGTGATTAAAAAAGAAGAAAAGATTGTGATTAGAAAAAAACAAGACTTGGGAACTTGAACGCCATCCGAAGTACCCCGCGAGTCACAAGCTATAACGTTCAACGCGGCTGTTCGTTCACCCCGCCCTGCTCCGACAAGTCAGGAGGCACTGCCGTAACGCCGCTGTGTTCCAAAACCAGATACTGAGGAAGATGGACGTATAACGAACACGCGATAATCGCCCACTGTTCTACAACTGCGGGAAGAGCGACCACATCTACCGTCGCTGACCGTGCAAAAGACTCGACTGCATGGTTTCTCCATCGATGCTCCTCGCCCTCTCCCGGGTCACGCCCGGGTTGGATCGACAACTATCTATCTCAAACTAGCTGTGACGCAGCTCCTTTCAACTGTTCGTCATCGCCCTTCCCATACGAGTCTCCTAACCACCGTAGGAATGCTGACTTCGCACGTGGAAGGTCCCCTCGCCCGCACCGCAACTTCTGGATATAAAGGTGTGGAACGGAAGAAAAGGAAAACTTTCCAAAGATGCAACGATTCACAGAAGACCGTTGCTCAAGACATGCCCTAAACGAGACCACCATATTCAAATCGGACTGTGAATCCCGAACACGACGGCAGCCACTCGACGCGACACGTACCCCGAAATAACATAGCCGGTGGCTGAGAAGACGACGACAATGACGAGATAGAGTGCCCGACCGCTAATATGCACAAGCAGAGATACGACGCCGCGAGGAGCACGTCACCCTGCCACACCGCGCAAATTGGTGATCATCATACAGAGCGACAATAGTTTGCTTCTCGACCGCAGTGTCTCTGTCGGAGCAGGCATTGCGCGGTTTAAGGGATCCAAATCCCATTTTTGTCATGAATTTCACCGAGGAGTACGAGCATCCACACACGAGCGCTGCAATTGCGTTACTCGAAGACACGCTAGAAACAAGTCAAGTGATCGCGGCCGCCAACTTCGAACACGCACGCGAAAATGCTTTCAAGCTGCCGCATCCTTTCGACGAGAACCCGTTTCTGCCGCAAGAAAACCGGTAAAAATATTGCATTTGTTGCGTCGCCACAGCGAGGGTGTTTAGTCGAAATCAAAATCACGCCAAGCAACCCAAGCGAAGCACCGCATCACAACCGAAGATGGAACCCTACCTTCCCGTTAGGCCCCGTACCACGTGTCTTCACACGAGTGGGAAGCCATACCGGCACAAGTCGAAGACATGCTCAGCGACGACCTTATAGAGCCCTCGAAAAGCCTCTCGGCTGCTCCCGTCGTACTCGTGAACATAAAAAAGGGTACACTGAGGTTCTGCACTGACTACCGGCTTTAAATAAAATCATCGAAAAGGGCGCGTACTTGTTGCCACGAAACAACGATGCCCTAGACCGCCTCTGCCATGTGAAGTGCTTCTCATCGATTGATCTCACGACAGGCTACTACGAAATTGAAGCGGGCGAGAGAGATCGAGAGAAGACTGCATTCATAATCGCAGACAGCCTATTCGAGTTCAAGGTGATGCCGTTTGGGATATGCACGGCACCAGCAACGGTTCAAAGAGCCATGGACACTGTGCTAGCTGGCCTTAAGTGGCGCACATGCCTCGTATACCTCGACGACGTTGTGGTATTCTCCTGGACTTTCGACGAACACCTTGCAAGGTTGGAGTCGGTACTCGAGGCCATCCGTACGTCGGGGTTACCGATGAAGCCCGAAAAGTGCGATGTTGCGGACGAGGAACTGAAGTTTTTGAGCCACCTCGTCAATGCCACGGGAGTCCTGCCAAACCCCTCCAAAACCTCAGCCATAGTGAACTTGCAAACACCGAAGGACAAGCAAAGCGTGCGAAGATTTCTCACACTGTGTGCATACTACCGGCGCTTATTCACAAACTTCACACGCATTGCAGAGCCAATCACATGGTTGGCGAAAGATATCACCCCTTTCAGCTGAGATGTGCCCCAGAGGGAGCATTCTGGGAGCTCAAACTACGCCTGCGAACCCCGCCCATGCTTGCTGAAATCGACAAAAAATCTAAAGACACGAACATTTGTAGAGATGGCAAGAGGTAACGACATGGATGTCGGAGTCACAAAGTGACTGGGCCAATAAGGTCATCCTAAACTCACGCTTTTCAGCAATTGCTGAAAAAAAACATATCAACAGCTCACAGTTATTCTAGAAGACACTCCGTGATAGATAAAATGGCTCACGTGCTCTGGGTTAGTCGAAAAAGTCGTTGCTGGTATTTCCCGGATGTCAAGGACTTCTTGCGGTTGGTCACGGGGTTACCAACGTTGCTCCGTCAAAGCCGGCAATTTATTGTGTGGTCGACGAATGGCTGTCACTGCAGCCTGGCTGAGTGTCCAGGCATCCTGGACGACTGCCTCGGCAGACCACGGCTACAGCATCTTTTCAATAGACCTTCCAATTATGGCTCCTCCGATTCCACCTTCTTCGTCACCACTCCGATCTCTTCTTCCTCTTCATTTCTTAGCGCATACCAACTAATAGCGATTGTCCATCGTCCGCTATGTTATCTCCTATATAAACTTCGTCTTCTTCGCAGCCTTGCCTGACACACTCCCCATAATAGCCCGCTAACCCGTCGTGGTGGCTCAGCGGCAAAGCGTCCCGCTGCTGAGAACGAGTAAAGGGGTTCTATTCCAGGTCGCGGTGGCAACTTTTCTTAAAAAGGCAAAAGAGCAAAAATGCCCATTTCTTCGAACATTCTACACGTGAAAGATCACCAGGTGGTGAAAATAATCCGGAGCCCTCCACTACAGCTCGCCACATCGCCTGTGTTGCATCGGCGCGGTAAACCTGACAGTCAACCATTGTTCTTTATATTGCTGCGAACCATGCATTCCGTTTCTTTGCTGAAGCTTTTGCCGACCGGCCGCGCCGGGCTGTGTTAACTGGGTCATCCATCACAAACTGGAGCGCGCGTCTCATTCTTTCTGCCGCACGTGTTATCTCATTTGACAGGGAGAGTGTAACGAACTTACGTCACCAGAAGAAAATATTCTTGTTTTTTCGGGAATGTCTGGATGTATATCGACGGTCGGAGTAACTTTCGCGCCGAAAAGCAAAGGCGTGCAGATCACAGGCCGCGGTATTCGACTCGCCCACGCTTACCTACGAACATCACTTTGTTGACTCCACCTTCGCCGCCTGTGCCATCTTTGAGTTGTTAGGGGAGCACCAGTTCACTCCCATAAAGTTTTTTCCCATGACATATTCGTCATCTTTGGTTTCATGACATCTGGTGAGGGGCGGGGTAGGCACACTTTGTGCTTCCAATGACCTCTGGAAGGGGCCAAGCCAACCCAAGCCGAGCCAGCCGTCGACTGTAGGCTTTATCGACCGAGTTTGTTCTCCTACCAGAACGAACGAAGAGAAAACCACTGCAACCGACAACTTGCAGCAACACGCCCCTCCTTCCACCGTCCTGCAACAGCGCCGAGAACCACCATCCTTCCGCGGATCACCTGGAGAAGGTCCCAAAGACTGGTTTGCGAAAGTGGTGTGCCTCTGCATCTTTAACAGGTGGGATGACGAAAAAACTTTCCGCTATGATTTCCTCTATTTAGAAGATACGACCGGAACGTGGTTTGAGAACCTTGAAAAGCTCACTAACTTACTGGACTCTCTTTGAGAGCGAGTTCCTAAAACATTCGCCACCGTCGTCCGGAAAAAAGAGCCGCCTTTTTGTTAGAAACGCGCACGCAACACCCCAACGTAGTTGCCATGATCGTCGTTGAGCAGATGAAGCAACTATTTCGCAGCGCGGACACCGAAATGAAGAAAGAACAGAAGTTACGCTTCTTAATAAGGGGTGTGAAGGAAAAACTGTTTGCTTGACTTGTAAACAATCCGCCAAAATTCTTCGCCGAATTCATCACCGAAGCCAGAACAATAGAGACGGCCGTTGAATTGAGTGCTAAGCAGTATGACCGCAACTTTGTTTCCTCGACCAATGCGAACTACGTCGACGACATACGGATTCCGGCTGATAGCTTAGGTTAAACAATCAGCGCAGCAGTGAGAGAAGACATAGGGAAACTTCTGCCTATGCCGCCGGAGCCCCAAGACGCTTTCCTTAGCGACGTGATTAAAAAAGAAGAAAAGATTGTGATTAGAAAAAAACAAGACGGGAACTTGAACGCCATCCGAAGTACCCCGCGAGTCACAAGCTGTAACGTTCAACGCGGCTGTTTGTTGACCCCGCCCTGCTCCGACAAGTCAGGAGGCACTGACGTAACGCCGCTGTATTCCGAAACCAGATACTGAGGAAGATGGACGTATAGCGAACTCGCGATAATCGCCCACTGTTCTACAACTGCGGGAAGAGCGACCACATCTACCGTCGCTGACCGTGCAAAAGACTCGACTGCATGGTTTCTCCATCGATGCTCCTCGCCCTCTCCCGGGTCACGCCCGGGTTGGATCGACAACTATCTATCTCAAACTAGCTGTGACGCAGCTCCTTTCAACTGTTCGTCATCGCCCTTCCCATACGAGTCTCCTAACCACCGTAGGAATGCTGATTTCGCACGTGGAAGGTCCCCTCGCCCGCACCGCAACTTCTGGATATAAAGGTGCGGAACGGAAGAAAAGGAAAACCTTCCAAAGATGCAACGATTCACAGAAGACCGTTACTCAAGACATGCCCTAAACGAGACCACCATATTCAAATCTGACGTGAATCCCGAACACGACGGCAGCCACTCGACGCGACACGTACCCCGAAATAACATAGCCGGTGGCTGAGAAGACGACGACAATGACGAGGTAGAGAGCCCCACCGCTAATATGCACAAGCAGAGATACGACGCCGCAAGGAGCACGTCACCCTGCAACCCCGCGCAATTTGATGATCATCATACAGAGCGACAATAGTTTGCTTCTCGACCGCAGTGTCTCTGTCGGAGCAGGCATTGCGCGGTTTAAGGGATCCAAATCCCATTTTTGTCATGAATTTCACCGAGGAGTACGAGAATCCACACACGAGCGCTGCAATTGCGTTACTCGAAGACACGCTAGAAACAAGTCAAGTGATCGCGGCCGCCAACTTCGAACACGCACGCGAAGATGCTTTCAAGCTGCCGCATCCTTTCGACGAGAACCCGTTTCTGCCGCAAGAAAACCGGTAAAAATATTGCATATGTTGCGTCGCCACAGCGAGGGTGTTTAGTCGAAATCAAAATCACGCCAAGCAACCCAAGCGAAGCACCGCATCACAACCGAAGATGGAACCCTACCTTCCCGTTAGGCCCCGTACCACGTGTCTTCACACGAGTAGGAAGCCATACCGGCACAAGTCGAAGACATGCTCAGCGACGACCTTATAGAGCCCTCGAAAAGCCTCTCGGCTGCTCCCGTCGTACTCGTGAACATAAAAAAGGGTACATTGAGGTTCTGCACTGACAACCGGCTTTAAATAAAATCATCGAAAAAGGGCGCGTACTTGTTGCCACGAAACAACGACGCCCTAGACCGCCTCTGCCATGTGAAGTGCTTCTCATCGATTGATCTTACGACAGGCTACTACGAAATTGAAGCGGGCGAGAGAGATCGAGAGAAGACTGCATTCATAATCGCAGACAGCCTATTCGAGTTCAAGGTGATGCCGTTTGGGTAATGCACGGCACCAGCAACGGTTCAAAGAGCCATGGACACTGTGCTAGCTGGCCTTAAGTGGCGCACATGCCTCGTATACCTAGACGACGTTGTGGTATTCTCCTGGACTTTCGACGAACACCTTGCAAGGTTGGAGTCGGTACTCGAGGCCATCCGTACGTCGGGGTTACCGATGAAGCCCAAAAAGTGCGATGTTGCGGACGAGGAACTGAAGTTTTTGAGCCACCTCGTCAATGCCACGGGAGTCCTGCCAAACCCCTCCAAAACCTCAGCCATAGTGAACTTGCAAACACCGAAGGACAAGCAAAGCGTGCTAAGATTTCTCACACTGTGTGCATACTACCGGCGCTTATTCACAAACTTCACACGCATTGCAGAGCCAATCACATGGTTGGCGAAAGATATCACCCCTTTCAGCTGAGATGTGCCCAAGAGGGAGCATTCTGGGAGCTCAAACTACGCCTGCGAACCCCGCCCATGCTTGCTGAAATCGACAAAAAATCTAAAGACACGAACATTTGTACAGATGGCAAGAGGTAACGACATGGATGTCGGAGTCACAAAGTGACTGGGCCAATAAGGTCCATCCTAAACTCACGCTTTTCAGCAATTGCTGAAAAAAAAAACATATCAACAGCTCACAGTTATTCTAGAAGACACTCCGTGATAGATAAAATGGCTCACGTGCTCTGGGTTAGTCGAAAAAGTCGTTGTTGGTATTTCCCGGATGTCAAGGACTTCTTGCGGTTGGTCACGGGGTTACCAACGTTGCTCCGTCAAAGCCGGCAATTTATTGTGTGGTCGACGAATGGCTGTCACTGCAGCCTGGCTGAGTGTCCAGGCATCCTGGACGACTGCCTCGGCAGGCCACGGCTACAGCATCTTTTCAATAGACCTTCCAATTATGGCTCCTCCGATTCCACCTTCTTCGTCACCACTCCGATCTCTTCTTCCTCTTCATTTCTTAGCGCATACCAACTAATAGCGATTGTCCATGGTCCGCTATGTTATCTCCTATATAAACTTCCTCTTCTTCGCAGCCTTGCCTTATACACTCCCCATAATAGCCCGCTAACCCGTCGTGGTGGCTCAGCGGCAAAGCGTCCCGCTGCTGAGAACGAGTAAAGGGGTTCTATTCCAGGTCGCGGTGGCAACTTTTCTTAAAAAGGCAAAAGAGCAAAAATGCCCATTTCTTCGAACATTCTACACGTGAAAGATCACCAGGCGGTGAAAATATTCCGGAGCCCTCCACTACAGCTCGCCACATCGCCTGTGTTGCATCGGCGCGGTAAACCTGACAGTCAACCATTGTTCTTTATATTGCTGCGAACCATGCATTCCGTTTCTTTGCTGATGCTTTTGCCGACCGGCCGCGCCGGGCTGTGTTAACTGTGTCATCCATCACAAACTGGAGCGCGCGTCTCATTCTTTCTGCCGCACGTGTTATCTCATTTGACAGGGAGAGTGTAACGAACTTACGTCACCAGAAGAAATATTCTTGTTTTTTCGGGAATGTCTGGATGTATATCGACGGTCGGAGTAACTTTCGCGCCGAAAAGCAAAGGCGTGCAGATCACAGGCCACGGTATTCGACTCGCCCACGCTTACCTACGGACATCACTTTGTTGACTCCACCTTCGCCGCCTGTGCCATCTTTGAGTTGTTAGGGGAGCACCAGTTCACTCCCATAAAGTTTTTTCCCATGACATAATCATCGTCTTTGGTTTCATGACATCTGGTGAGGTGCGGGGTAGGCACACTTTGTGCTTCCAATGACCTCTGGAAGGGGCCAAGCGAACCCAAGCCGAGCCAGCCGTCGAATGTAGGCTTTATCGACCGAGTTTGTTCTCCTACCAGAACGAACGAAGAGAAAACCACTGCAACCGACAACTTGCAGCAACACGCCCCTCCTTCCACCGTCCTGCAACAGCGCCAAGAACCACCATCCTTCCGCGGATCACCTGGAGAAGGTCCCAAAGACTGGTTTGCGAAAGTGGTGTGCCTCTGCATCTTTAACAGGCGGGATGACGAAAAAACTTTCCGCTATGATTTCCTCTATTTAGAAGATACGACCGGAACGTGGTTTGAGAACCTTGAAAGCTCACTAACTTACTGGACTCTCTTTGAGAGCGAGTTCCTAAAACATTCGCCACCGTCGTCCGGAAAAAAGAGCCGCCTTTTTGATAGAAACGCGCACGCAACACCCCAACGTAGTTGCCATGATCGTCGTTGAGCAGATGAAGCAACTATTTCGCAGCGCGGACACCGAAATGAAGAAAGAACAGAAGTTACGCTTCTTAATAAGGGGTGTGAAGGAAAAACTGTTTGCTTGACTTGTAAACAATCCGCCAAAATTCTTCGCCGAATTCGTCACCGAAGCCAGAACAATAGAGACGGCCGTTGAATTGAGTGCTGAGCAGTATGACCGCAACTTTGTTTCCGTGACCAATGCGAACTACGTCGACGACATACGGATTCCGGCTGATAGCTTAGGTTAAACAATCAGCGCTGCAGTGAGAGAAGACATAGGGAAACTTCTGCCTATGCCGCCGGAGCCCCAAGACGGTTTCCTTAGCGACGTGATTAAAAGAGAAGAAAAGGTTGTGATTAGAAAAAAACAAGACTTGGGAACTTGAACGCCATCCGAAGTACCCCGCGAGTCACAAGCTATAACGTTCAACGCGGCTGTTCGTTGACCCCGCCCTGCTCCGACAAGTCAGGAGGCACTGCCGTAACGCCGCTGTATTCCGAAACCAGATACTGAGGAAGATGGACGTATAGTGAACTCGCGATAATGGCCCACTGTTCTACAACTGCGGGAAGAGCGACCACATCTACCGTCGCTGACCGTGCAAAAGACTCGACTGCATGGTTTCTCCATCGATGCTCCTCGCCCTCTCCCGGGTCACGCCCGGGTTGGATCGACAACTATCTATCTCAAACTAGCTGTGACGCAGCTCCTTTCAACTGTTCGTCATCGCCCTTCCCATACGAGTCTCCTAACCACCGTAGGAATGCTGACTTCGCACGTGGAAGGTCCCCTCGCCCACACCGCAACTTCTGTATATAAAGGTGCGGAACGGAAGAAAAGGAAAACCTTCCAAAGATGCAACGATTCACAGAAGACCGTTACTCAAGACATGCCCTAAACGAGACCACCATATTCAAATCTGACGTGAATCCCGAACACGACGGCAGCCACTCGACGCGACACGTACCCCCAAAATAACATAGCCGGTGGCTGAGAAGACGACGACAATGACGAGGTAGAGAGCCCGACCGCTAATATGCACAAGCAGAGATACGACGCCGCGAGGAGCACGTCACCCTGCCACCCCGCGCAATTTGATGATCTTCATACAGAGCGACAATAGTTTGCTTCTCGACCGCAGTGTCTCTGTCGGAGCAGGCATTGCGCGGTTTAAGGGATCCAAATCCCATTTTTTGTCATGAGTTTCACCGAGGAGTACGAGCATCCACACACGGGCGCTGCAATTGCATTACTGGAAGACACGCTAGAAACAAGTCAAGTGATCGCGGCCGCCAACTTCGAACACGCACGCGAAGATGCTTTCAAGCTGTCGCATCCTTTCGACGAGAACCCGTTTCTGCCGCAAGAAAACCGGTAAAAATATTGCATTTGTTGCTTCGCAACAGCGAGGGTGTTTAGTCGAAATCAAAATCACGCCAAGCAACCCAAGCGAAGCACCGCATCACAACCGAAGATGGAACCCTACCTTCCCGTTAGGCCCGGTACCACGTGTCTTCACACGAGTGGGAAGCCATACCAGCACAAGTCGAAGACATGCTCAGCGACGACCTTATAGAGCCCTCGAAAAGCCTCTGGGCTGCTCCCGTCGTACTCGTGAACATAAAAAAGGGTACATTGAGGTTCTGCACTGACTACCGGCTTTAAATAAAATCATCGAAAAGGGCGCGTACTTGTTGCCACGAAACAACGACGCCCTAGACCGCCTCTGCCTTGTGAAGTGCTTCTCATCGATTGATCTCACGACAGGCAACTACGAAATTGAAGCGGGCGAGAGAGATCGAGAGAAGACTGCATTCATAATCGCAGACAGCCTATTCGAGTTCAAGGTGATGCCGTTTGGGATATGCACGGCACCAGCAACGGTTCAAAGAGCCATGGACACTGTGCTAGCTGGCCTTAAGTGGCGCACATGCCTCGTATACCTCGACGACGTTCGGGTATTCTCCTGGACTTTCGACGAACATCTTGCAAGGTTGGAGTCGGTACTCGAGGCCATCCGTACGTCGGGGTTACCGATGAAGCCCGAAAAGTGCGATGTTGCGGACGAGGAACTGAAGTTTTTGGGCCACCTCGTCAATGCCACGGGAGTCCTGCCAAACCCCTCCAAAACCTCAGCCATAGTGAACTTGCAAACACCGAAGGACAAGCAAAGCGTGCTAAGATTTCTCACACTGTGTGCATACTATCGGCGCTTATTCACAAACTTCACACGCATTGCAGAGCCAATGACATGGTTGGCGAAAGATATCACCCCTTTCAGCTGAGATGTGCCCCAGAGGGAGCATTCTGGGAGCTCAAACTACGCCTGCGAACCCCGCCCATGCTTGCTGAAATCGACAAAAAATCTAAAAAGAAATGCATACTTACAAATATGTACCGCAGAAGACGAGAGACACAGACAAGTAGACACACACGGCGCTAGGGTGAAAGGGTGAAAGGTGGATATAAGCCTCACCTTTCACCCTATGCATACTTGTTGGGGTTACGAACCACGCAGTAATAGACCGCTTCTTCCCTTTATTTCCGCCCACTTTAAATTAGTCACGAGAGGCATTGCCAACCTTTGCTTTCTTAATGCCCTTCGTAAATCCTGTCCGCACTTGATGTCTGATAGTCTTCTCCAACAGTGAACAGTGCTACAGGCTTTCGCTCGCAGGATATCCCGGCCATCTTCAAATTTCTGTTACTGATGCCTTGTTAAGGAACCTAAAATCTGTAGACCATTCCTGTGTCGCTGATCCTGGTCAAACAAAGAAAAAATGATAGTTATGCCGTACCTACATACTGTGTCCCACAATTTGAAACGTATTGCGAAACGTTATGATGTGCCAGTTGTATTTTCAGCCCCTGAGAAGTTGAATAGGCTTCGTAAGATAAATAAGGGTGATAGGCAGATTTCTAATAATTGTAAAAAGAAACACCAAACTTCGTTCGTTGAATGTATAGATAGTGTTTTCTACCAGATTCCCCTCTTTTGTGGTAAACAATATGCTGGTCAAACCGGTCTTTGTTTAAATGATCGCCTTCGTGAGCACAATCGCAATGTAAAAAAGAAAAATGAACAAGATGGACTACTAGTTATGGACTGTAACGCATGTACAGATTGCAAACCATTCTTTGATAATAATGTTATTATTGGTAAGAGTAAGGACAAGTGTACACGTGAAATCACTGAGGCGGAAAAGATAACCAGGTTAGGAAGCTCTTGTGTAAGTTCGACTTCTATCAAATTATCAGAACAAGAGATTGCCTTCTTGCGTTCGCGCTGATGTACGCATGTGTGTGACGTCACGGGATTCTTGCCTATATATGTGTGTTATCGTTTTCAATAAAGGTGTTGGAAGTTAGCGCCGTTTGTGTCTACTTGTCTGTGTCTCTCGTCTTCTGCGCTACATATTTGTAAGTTATGAACTAACAAGCCCAAATTTTCACGCTACTGAAGAAATGCACACGGACGCCAGTGACATGGGTTTGGGTGCCGTGCTCGTCCAAAAGCAAAGCGGTTGCAAAAAGGTAATCTCCTATGCCAGCCATATTCTGTCGAATGGGGAAAAAACTGCTCTGCCTCCGAAAACGAGTGCCTTGCTATCAAATGTGCAATTTCAAAATTTCGTCCGTACGTGTAAGGTAGGCAGTTGAATGTTGCGTCAGATCGCCATGCGCTCCGTTTGCTCTCCAATTAGAGGAGCCCTCAGGCTATCTTCGGTGATGGAGCTTCCGTCTACAGGTATTCGACGTTACAACTGCGTATAAATCCTGCAGAAAATACTCCGACGCCAATTGTCTTTCTCGCGCCCCCCTCAACAAACAACCTCAAGACTCTGATGCATAACGCGCATAATTCGGAGTCGTGAAGGAGAGCGACCAAGCGGCCCAGCAAAGAGCCGAACCCAACTTACCCGTAATGATCGACTGCCCAGAAGGACGCAATGTCGCCGTTCCTTGTGCGTTCAAATGAAACTTACCGGCATTCAGCCTCAAAAACTCCGTCCTCGTGAAGAAAAATTGAAACCCCAGATTGAGAACGAAGTATTTTTTTGTTATTCCTGATGACCTTCGTGACAAAATTTTAGAAGCGCGACACGACAACTCGTCGTTCGGACATCTCGGGACAGAACGCCCTATTGGAAAAATCAAGACGCAGTACTACTGTCCCCACCTTATAACCGATGTGTTCTATTACGTCCGTAGCTGCCGTGATTGCCAGCGACAAAAAACGTCGCCTACGAGACCCGCCCGACTTAAGCAGGTGATTATCGTCCCACCGACGCCCTTACAAGAGAATGAAATGAGCTTCGTTTCACTACGTCTCGATCCGAGAACAAGTGAATTGTCGTGGTGACAGGACTACATGACGCGCTGCAGAGCGACCACCGCTATTTCCACGGGGACTGCACATGAAGTTGCGAAGTGCTTCATAGTCTAAGTTGTGCTGCGACATAGAGCCCCTGAAGTCTTAATCACAAACCGCGGAATGGCCCTTCACTGAATGGCCATTCAAGAAGTTTTCACCAACAGCAACACAGATCTTCGAAGAGCAGCAGTGGAACACCCGAAACGAAATGACTAAAGGAACGTCGCAACAAGACGTTCATGGGTATGCTCGGTATGTACGTCCAAGTTGAAGATAAAACTTGGGACGAAGTCCTTCTATATATCCCTTTTGCATACTGCACGGCTATACACGAGGATATGTAGATGACACTATTCGAGCTTGTCTATCGAAGACGGGCGACAACGGTGTTTGACACAATGCTTGCGCACGTACAAGACGACGGTTCAACGCCGACGTCGAAGCATAGCTTTAGCTTGCGGAGTACACGCGCCAGCCCGCTCGACTTTGCACAAGCGACCAGCAGCTAGTAGATACGGGACTCTACAACCTCTGACGCCAAAATGCCGAGTATCGTCCAGGGGATCGTGTGTAGTTTTTGACTCCAATTCGACGACGTGGACTCAGTTAGAAGCTTCTGCTACGGTATTTCGGACACCACAAAATTCGAGAATGCGTTGACCAACTTACCTACTAGGTGATCCCCGATGGTGATTCCAGAACATCTCGACGACGCGCGCGCACCGAAGTCGTCCATGTGGTTCGCCTGAAACCTTACTAGGCAAGATAACGAACTTTCTTTGTTGTGTTAGGACTGCCATTTATTTTAGCATCGGGTCGATGCAGCACCTTTTTGGTTTCTTTAAGCTTCTGTGGACCGGCTGCACCAGGCTGTTTTCTGCGTTATCTCTGGGCCAATAGAGCGCACATTCCGTTCTTTATGCTGCACGTGCTATCTGATTTCTCAGGGAGAGTTATTGAACAAAAATAACCAACCTAGAACACTCTTTTTTGATCTGCAATGTTCTGGATGTAAATTGAGGGTTGGAGAAACACTGGCACCAAAAGACAAAAGCCTGCAGAAGGGACGCCGCGGTATTCAATTTGCCGACGATCTCCTGCTCACTTCACTTTGCCTAGTGCTACTTGGCACCCTGTGTATTCATTGAGTTAGGGGAGCACAAGTGCGTTCAAATAAACTTATTTCCCGTGAAGACAACTGCGATGCCTTTGTCTTCGTGATGATATCACAATGCTTCCCGCTTTAAAAAGTTGCTGGGAACAACACACTTCAAAAGAAAAATTCGCAACAAGGGATGAGAAATAACGCAAATTCACACAATGCACAAAAGTCAGGTTGCGCAGTTGGAGATGAATCGCACAGTCAGTCTGTGTGTAGTCGCCGCTTTTGAATGTTGTGGTTCGCAATTTTTTAATTTAGCACGCGTGCCCCAGAAGTAATCCAGTTCTTGGCCTTTTCATGTCGTGATAAGCGGATCGGCTCTGCCCTTTATCATTCTTTCTGTATTTCCACAAAGGCTGGCAGTGAAGCTTTAGACGCCGCGACCTACTCGAAAACAAGTCAGTCCTCTTGCTCACACAGTGTCCTCCGGGATCTGTTCGGGCACCAAGAAATCGGTGTAGCTTATACCAGTTCTTGTAGTGTTTATAACCTGGTCTGGGCATATGGATGCGAGAGTAGGAATTTCTGGTCGCGTGCGTGAGGAAGATCGGTTGTCCAGTTCAAAGGTCATCTCTCTTGGGCCATCCGGCGATTGTAGCAGTGTGGAGCGAATCTTGCGCTGCATCTTGATACTTGCTTTAAACTGCAGCTGCCTCTACTCCAATTAACAAGGTAAATATATTTTTGTCTTCCGAAATCTGTGGCTCCTGTTCGTCTGAAGCACCTTCCAATTTCCGCACCAATAGGTAAAAGAAGGCCTCTTCTTAACCTTGTGTTCACGTTGATGCTTTTTGCTGGCCAGTACCGGAAGTTCTGGCTTTCTATGTGGAAACTCTGATTCCAGATCGGAAAACTCACAAGCTGATGCTCCATTTTTGGGGGGAACCATGGAAAGTGACGTATCACTCTCTTAGGATGTAGCAGTGCCCAGATCTCCTGCAGCTTCTTTCAATTTGAACTAGGGTGGCTATGCCTCGTCAATGAGCAGCAATGCGCTTTCATGAAGGTTGCCTGCAACTGTGTGGAGTTGTGTTCTGCTCGATTGAGGTATGAATGTTTGTTCCTCAGAAGGAGATTCTGCTTGGCGTACATGCTCGTTATTAAGCAGATTTTGTGATTTTTTTACGACATTTCATGAAGACTACGCAAAATGTGTGCACCTGATCTGCTGGAGGGAAGTGAGGTGTACTACCTGAGTCCGCAGTGTCCGCCCCCGTAATACGCCGGGCCATTGCGTCTCTTACGATAGCTGGTTAAATGGCTCTTCTTTGTCTCATGTCATCTAAAACTGCTAAACGCTGCTGTAGCTTTTCTATTTCCTTTCGCTGTGCTTTTTTTCTGCTCCATACTCGTCTCTCAACCGTTGTATTTCTGTCTTTCATCTTAGCACGCTGACCATCCACCACATCGACAGTTCTGTTTCTTGATTCCTGATTTATTTTTTCAGCAACAAGCCTTTTCAAAACTTCAATTCTCAATTTTTCAAGTCTCTAACACTCGTTAAAGTGACCGTGTCCGAGGTGCAATGACGGATCATGTTTGACGTCCGACTGTCGGTATCTTCCGAAGTTTCATGTCTAGATTGCGATCCACTGATACCGAGTTCTGGTTTTACCACTTCTAAATCTTAGAGAAGAACGTCGTGGCGCGGACAGCTTATGATGGTATTGTTTATACCTAGTCTTCGATACTCGCGTTACCCTCCTGAGACAGGCGCTTGAGATGGGCGTATAAGACGGAGACCCACATTTATAGAGACGTCATGAGGTAAAGGGATGGATGTTACAGTCACAAATTGAATCCGTCGCTAAAGCCAATCCAAAACTCTCACTCTTCTGCAATGTATAAAACAAGCTATCAATAGTTTACAGTTCATCGTTGAAAACACTCCCATCATTGAGTAAACGGCTCGCGTGGTCTGGTGCAATTTAAATCGTTGCTGCTATTGCAGGGTTGCGCTCGACATCTTCCTGTTCGTCAAGGGATACACAACGCTGCTCAGTCGAACCGGCGATTAAATCCGCAGTCGATTACCGCCTGGCACTGGAGTCTGGCTGTGTCTCCAAGCGTCCTGAACGATGGCGTAGGCTGAGGTTTGAAATAGCCCTACGACTCATTGCTCCTCCATCTCTACGTGCTTCGTCACCACTCCGATGTCTTCGTTCTTCTCTTCCCTGTCTTGTACCACTCACTAATATAGACCACTATAGGCCCATTATGGATCCACTAATAGCAATTGCCCATGGTTCGCTGTCTTATCTTTTTATTAAACTGCCTCAGCTTCATCTGGCCCATACGCGCTAACAGCAATTATCCATGGCCCTCCGTCTTACTTCTTAGAATTCTGTTCTCCGCAGCCTTGTCTGACATACTCTCCATCGTTATCCTCTGTCTTAACACAGTTGTCTAGAAGTCATGGGTATATATTGCCCCGAACCATGTACGGCTTTGTTTATTTATTGTTTGTTTTTAATGCCCGGCCGCGCCCGGCTCTGTTATCTGTGTCCCATGCGAAGCGCGTGTTCCATTCTTTATTTTTTTATGCCGCACGGGCTATCTCATTCAGATAAGCAGAGTGTTTCGCCCTAACGCCGCTAGCCCAGAATATTCTTGTGTGATCTACAATGTTCTGGATGCGAATCGACGGTTCCAGAAACTCTCGCGCCGAAATATAAAAGCCTGCACAGCACAAGCCGCGGCATTCGGTTCTGCGACGCTCGCCGACGCACGTACGTCACGTTGTTGACCGCTGCTTCGCCGCCTCTGTATTCTTTTCTGTTGTTAGGGGAGCACAAGTTCGCTCCAATAAAACTTGTTTCTTTTTCAAACAACTGCGTCGTACTTGGCTTCGTGACATCTGGTAGAGGTGCTGGGTAGCACCCTTCATGCCCACTAAAACCTCTGAAAGCCGCCAAGCCAGTCCAACAAGAGCCAGCCTCAGCAGGCAAGATTTTCCACCCGAGTTCGGTCTGCTACCGGAGAAAGCGAAGAAGAAAGACGTCGCAACCAGCACCATGGTCAAGTGAAGTCCTCCCCACGTCAGCCATACACCACGACTATAACCAAATATGGCTGAACGCAGGGTCATTCGTCAAACAAGGTTAACCCTAGCCGCCAGGAAATCGGGAAACTGAAGAAGGAACGAGACGACAGGAAAGTTGTTAGAAAGAAGATAGGAATGTGAAAGATGAAGTGGAGCACAGGAAGAGGCGACTGCCGATTCCCCCAGGGCGGGTCAGGCTGGAGGTGCCGTCTTCGGGAAGCGGAGGCCAAAGTGCTGTGTTGCCTTCGCCAAGGGGCCTTTATGGTCCAAGCACGTGGCGTCGCCTCAACCACCAGGACCCACTTTTCCCCGCATACGGCATCTTCCGCCACCTGGACGAGTAGTTGTTGTGAGTCGGGCTGAGATGCGGAGCGTCTCATGCTCGGGGGTATGTCCGCGGTGTCGGCGGTGGTCCGGGGTCCGCACAACACCGTTTCACGTGCAATCCCCCACGTCTTATGCTCGGGGTATGTCCCGCGGCGTCGGGGGTGGTCAGCCATCCGCACACCACCGTTTCTTGGCCAATCCACCACGTAGGTTTGTGCCATAGAAGAGGAACTACAACAACAACTCCGGTTATCCTTGCACTTGACTCCGTGATTCTTCAGATGAAGTACAATGGAAGCAATAGCCCCGTCAGGGAGTGTGCTGATGCAATTATTGAGAGCATCAGCGCAAACACTAACAGCAATTACACCCAACTACAATCCGCGGAACGTGCATCTATCTCGTCTTTACCAACTGCAACGGGGACGTCTGCATACACCCGCTGCTACAAGATCCACTGACTGTGCACTTCAGTGACCATAAGGCCATCACACTGAAAGTAATAAGACATGCAAACCTAAATAAAAACCTTTAGATACCACTTCAATCTCGTCTCACTCGCGTATATACGCATGCTATAAGAAAATTAAACCCATTTCCCCGAAGGGAAGCATGAGTAGGATATATGAGCATTATGGGGTTCACTACATTTCCACCAAATTTGGATAAGAAACATGACGGAAACGCAAACGAAACCCCAATGATGCTCCGCATCCTACTCATGGTTCCCTTCGAGGAGATGGGTGTAATTCATTTACCTTGCGGTACCTCAAATACGGATTAGACAAGCGGTGCATAACGACTGTCACAGGACTGCAGGGACACGTATTCAGGAGTGCGTGATAATTCTGACCTAAGAAACAAAAACGACAACAGGGACAACGTTGGTGAGGGGAATTGAATGTTGGGCTACATTTGGTGCAAACTCCAATTAGGATAGCCTAAAACAAAGCTTACGAATTACACAATAAAATTTGGAATATATTTCCACATGCTTGGAAAGTTTTGGATCCCAATATAAAAGACATTTAAATACATAGGCGAGTCTGGCATAATATGCACATATTTTCTTTTCTTTTAAATACCGCAGAAATAGTATTTTTCACTGTGGAATTGAAAAGGTAATCAAAGCGCCAAGAAGTCTATCAAAAAGGCGACGGCCAGTTTACAGTGTCAATAGTGACCAGGTAGTTTATTTATTTAATTTTTGGAATACCCTCAAGGCCCATAGGGCGTTACAGAGGGGGTGGGTAACAGTACTTTCTTACACGCGAAAAAAAGAGAATAAAATACAAGGAAAGGAGAAAAAAGTACCCCGCACGGGGCACCTTGAGTAATCTCGGTGACGCTACTGGCCATACGGCAACCCCGAGCCCCCATACTCTTGCTGTAATCTACCGTGGCTGCGAGCTGTTAGGTGAAGGGCAGAAACCACAAACGGTAGCCGTTAAAGCCCAGGTCAAGCTCTGGTGGATGGGCTCCCTGGCTGTTTACCAGGCAACGAGCTGCGGGACCTATTCAGCTATCACGGTACTGCTGAGAAAGAAAGTACCCCCGTATACTGCTTTTATACTATGTCATATGGTATTTTCAACCCCCACACAAAACGTGATCGCTCTCCTGAAAGGGGCCGCACCGAAGTATCTTTTCCCCCATTGCCATCGGTCACCTTTCCTGAACCAAATCATGTTTCTCAATTTCTTGTGATGGAATCCCTCAATCGAACGCAACCTGTTGCATCTCAGTTAGTCTTCTTGATTGCATAATATGTTTAAGCCATAAAAGAAAAACCATGTAGGGCGAAAAAACAAAGGACTGGTGAACTCCTCATCGAGGTAAATGATAAGCAGCAGTCCACAGAACGTCTAGCTCAGACTACACTGGCTGATCTTGACATCCTGTTCACACCACACAGGAAACACAACGGCTCGTGGGGTGTGATATTCTAGCCAGATCTCCTCAACGAAATGGATGCGGATCTTCTTGCCGGGCTTGGATGATCGGGGCGTCACTGCCTTGAGACCCACCACCATTCGCAGAGACGACAAGGAGATTCCAAACAAGCACATCATCTTGAACTTTGACCGCCCGGTTCTCCCAAAACACATACTTGCAGTTTTTCTCCGGTGCTCAATAATCCCGAAGGCGTCGCGCTGTTTTAAGTGCCAGCGGTTCGGGCATGGTGCAAACTCTTGCTGTGGCCGAATGACGTGGGCAAAATGCGCCGTGCACGATCATCTGAGTGACAACTGCCCATCCGACACCCTGACTTGTGTAAACTGCAGCGTTCCGCATGCGGCGTACTCCCGCAAATGCGAAAAAATGCAACTGGAAAAAAGTAAATTAACATCAAATTCGCGGCGAACATAACCTTCCCACAGCCACGAAGGAGGTGCGCCCATATAACACTAGGGAGGTAAGCAGACGCAGATCGCCGGGGGCGGAGCGCCGAGCTGCGTCCCAGTTCAGTGAGTCTGACCTGGTCCTTACGTCGTCACCTAAGGGTTGCCTCAGGCAGCTCAACCAGGCACCACGCCGCTTGCTAAGACAGCAGCGGTTGTGGTGCAAACCTCGAGTGCGTTGGAGGTTGCTGAGGGGATGGACACCGTGTTCCCCGCCCGTCTACCACCGCCACCGCACCGCCCATGCCACTTCTGGTGCCCGCGACGCTCGCAGCGGTGGCGTCTCAAACGAAGGGCTTCCGAAGGGGGGCCAAGTCGGGGGGACCCGATTCGACAGGCACCACCAGGACATCTGATGACGATATGGATGTCACGCCGTTCTTGCCTGCAACGCACCACAAGGAGCGGCCTTAGACGTTCAAGCCTACGAGAAAGGTCCAAAAAGTTCAGTCCCAGAGTAACAGCCCTGAAAGACGACACATGAACACACACGCACGCACCACACACACACACACACACACACACCACACACACCACACAAACACACAAAACCACACACACACACTCCAGTCAGTCTTAAATGGAAATAATGTATCATGTATCATGTATATCATGTATCATGTATCATAAGTATCATGTGTCTCCAGGAAACTCACCTCAATTCCAAACAGACCGATTTCTTGAATAGGTACACGGTATTGTAAAAGGACATGGTTGGCTGCATCCACTCTTTGGGTGGTGTAGCCATTGTCACCCAGAAATCCCTAGCATGCCAGCCTCTCTCTTTCAACACTGTCCTTGAGGTTGTTGCGATTCATACGATAATATTCAAAAGGTTGATCCCGGTATGGTCTATTTACATCTCCCGTGATTTGGTACAATCTCAGCTCTGATTTTGAGGCACTGGTTGACCAGCTGCCCGAACCATACATCCTAACAGGCAACCTTAATACGCACAGCTCACTTTGGGGCTCCTGGAGAAAAGATGCCCGAGGTCACCTGAGAGAGAAGTTTCTTGCATCCTCCGGAGCATGCCTTTGCAACAAAAAACAGCCTACATACTATCACTTAGGACTAACAATACTACTCACATCTTGACTTGGCTATTGGCTTCGCAGATCTCTTCCCATGTCCTGAGTGGGGCGTGGGCACAGACCAATGGGGTAGTGACCATTTCCCCACTTCTTTAACATTGTAGGTACAGGCCTTACCAGTCCATCTTCCCATAAAAGGTTTAATGAATCAAAAGTAAACTGGAGCATTTTCACACAAACATCTCAACTACACCACACATCCATAAAACACCTACATGTGGAAGAAGCCGCCCAACTAATCATGGCCCACATCATCGACGCCGCCAAAAAGCCCCATCCCCAAGCCTCCATTGCGTGCCCCAACGCAAGGAGGCCCTGGGGGAATGGTGACTGAAGGCGGGCAAGAAAGGCCCAGAACAAAGCGTGGGGAGTCCTTCGGTGGTACCCAACGTCAGATAATATCATTTTGTGTAACGGGCAAAAGCCTTTAGAAAGCTTGTGCGTTGTTAGACGAAGGGACAGTTGGCGTTCTTTCTTAACTTCTGTCAACTCATACACAGACACTCAGAAGGTATGGACAAGAATACGTAAACTTAAAGGACAACATACACATATTCTGCCCCTGGCCAGCACAACAGCGTACACTCTCGAAAACCTGGCTAACATGCTCGCACAACACTTCCGACACGTTTACAGCTCTGCACACTACACACACATTTTCCTGAAACATAAACCCGTTTGTGAAAAGAAGATTCTACATGACAATACCAGCCCAAAATCTGCATACAATTCTGAATTTACACTCTATGAGCTGAGGACTTCCCTGAGCACATGCAAACCTTAAGCTCTAGACGGAGATAAGATTACATACACCATGATATAACACCTACACCCAGACAGTCTTGAAACAATCTTACACTATACAATAAAATATGGCTTTCGAGGCAAATTACAAAACATTGGAGGGAGGCCATAGTAGTTGATTTCCTGAATGAAGGACACGACCCTTCCTCTCCCACGAGTTATCGTCCCATTGCCCCGACAAGCTGCCTAGTCAAGCTCTACCAGAAGATGATAAACAGCAGACTCGGGTATTTTCTTGAGTACAATAGTCTTCTCGAGAGCTGCCATGCTGGCTTCAGGACGGGAGATCCACCAATGATCAGTTGGTTGCTTTGGAGAAGTGTATAACAGATGCCTACGTCCATGGCCAATATTGCAGAACAGTATTTTTTGACATTGATGAGGCCTAAGATACCGTATGGCGCTAAGGCATTCTTAGAGATCTGAAATCCTTTGGGTTATCAGGTAACATGCTAAACACTCTTTCCAGTTACCTGCCCAAACGAACATTTCTGGTCAGAGTCGGGCCAACACATTCAAACGTCCACGTCCATGAAAATGGTGTTCCTCAAGATGGCTTTTTGAGCTGCACCTTGAATATAGTAAACATGAACTCTCTCCGAAAGACACAGCCACCCACCATCTGCTGCTTTATGTATGTAGATGATGTTCAAATATCTTTCAAATAATATAGCATGTTCATTTGTGAATGTCGTGTCCAGCTTTGGGTAGACAAACATTCTCGCAGGGCGAATGAAAATAGATTTAAACGGAATCCTTCTAAACGTACCTGCATTGTATTCTAAAAAATGCGGGACATCCTGCCCTATCCCGATCGTAGAACTCAACAGTAATTCAATTCCAGTAAAAAACAGAATTTTTCGGGTGTGGCGTTCAACGAGAAACTCACATTCATCCCCGACATCACACGACTGAAACAAAAATGTCTCAAAACAACCAATATTCTGAAAGTCCAATCTCACCAATAATGGGGTGCAGACAAACAACTCCTGCTTCGACTTTCTGATGCGTTGGTCGGGTCACGGTTGGACTACCGAAGCATCGTGTATGGGTCAGCCATAAAAGCAGCACTTAAAATGGTCGACCCAGTGCTTTACTTGGGGCTTCTCCTGCCTAATGGGGCATTCTGTACCAGTCCTGTCCACGGTCTTTATGAAGAGTGCAACAAATGGTGCCTAGCGTACCAGCGGACATATGCTGACCTCCTATGTGCCTCCAAAATCTCATCAATGAATAACCATCCCTTTAAAACAGTTTTTAATGATACATCTACAACTAAACTCTTTTTAAACCGCCCATCAATTTCTCTTCCTTTCTCGCAGAGAGTGATGGACGAGGTGACTATTCATGAGGTGTCCCTCTTAAACACATTCAAATCATCTCACACTGATCTTGCAGCACCATGGCATCTTCTTCGTGTGGCATGTGACTTGTTTTTTGTACAATACAATAAGAACCGGACACCAGGAAGCGGGATTTTGCAGCCTTTCATGTATCTGAGAATAAATTCAGGGCTGCAGAAATTTTCAGTGATGCATCTAAAACATACACTTAAGTCTCTTGTGCTGCGGATGGTCCCAATTTAAAAGCATTTAGAAACATGAATGTAAAGACAAGTATTTTTACGGCACAAACATATGGCATTTTTCTATTTGTGAGTCACATAGTTGTACATCATATTCCTAAATCCATTATTTATACAGATTGGCAGAGCGTCGTCTGTGCATTATCGTCCGGAAAGTCTACAAAAACCATGGCACTATTCTTGTCTCCAAAACAATTATGGTAGCCTATTTCTCAAACCTTGGGGTGACTCTGTTGGGTGCCAGGTCACTCTGGCATTGGCGGAAATGAAGTGATGGATGAAATGGCCGCCAATGCTGCAGTCCAAAACACAGTAGACATGGCAACACTATGTTGCACAGACCTCAACCACATATAAAACAACAAATCCGTCAAACTTGGCATGCAGACTGTAGCGAACAGACAGACAGCCAATTACAGGTAATAAAACATAACTTTGGACATTACACTACTGACTCACACAACAGGCACATTGAAGTTACCTTAGATATGTTACGGATAGGCCATACGCATGTAACGCACTCGCACCTACTCACGGGATCTCTAAGAACCCTGTGTACCAGGCATGAGAAGGGCTTATCCGTGATACACATCCTCATTGAATGCAAGGCACTCGACACTACACAACGCAACCACTTCAAAGAACTCTACAGACCACATCTTCCACTACATCTATTATACCTTTTAGGAGACGATGCCATGCTTTCGGTCCACTGCACCTTCAAGTGTCTTTCAGGTGTTCAATTCTTACAGCTCTTCCCATACCACCACACTTTTAGCACTGGTCTTCTACACCAGTCACCCTATTGATCTTTTGACCAGTGTTGGTCTTCATCCTGGCCCTTTACACCAGCCGTGCTCATAGTTATAATTGATTTTATTCGTGTTCCCACAAACCAGTTCTAGTTTTCACCTATTCATCAAACCAGTTTCTAGGCGCTCTTTCCCTTGCTGGCCTTGCGCCATAAATTTTCATACATTATTAATAAGAAAAGGAAGCAGCTGACAGAACAGCAATACAAAAAACTACAAAATAAACGGATACGTAAAAAAGCAAACAAGCACACCAACACACCACAAAACGAACACTGCATAATTGTTACACAAATTTCTGAATAATGTCCTCTTAAACAATAAAGGCTCTTGAATGGATACGATTTAAGGGGTGTTGTGGTTTCATTCTGCACAAGTTATGGGTAAAAAGGCTGCTGAAAATAATTTTGTATGGCAAAAAATAATGGTAACCTTATGCTGATCATCAATGCGTGATGAGCGGTATGATAGTTCTGAAATAAGGTCTCGCCTCATTGATAAGTTGTGAAGAATATCTTATAAAAAAGTTGAACTCGTGATAATTTCCTCCAGACGGTTAAGTCTAGTAGTTCAAGGTAATATTTCATTTGGGATACGCTCACAGCACTGGAATATTTAGGAAAAATGAAACGAGGTAAACTTTTTTGAATGGATTCTAGCAAAGAGATTAGTGTGTGCTGCATGGGATCCCACTAAGCAGAAGCGTACTCATGTCTTGGGTGAATTAGTGACCGGTATAGAAGAATTTTGAGGGACAGCGGAGCGTAAGGAAAGTTGCGGGCCAAGTAGCGCAGCATTCGATTAGCATTATTACAGATTTAGGCGACGTGTGTGTGCCAAGATAGGGTATTGGTAATGGAAACGCCGACGTACTTATATGGAGAGATGAGCTGGACGGGTGCTGCGTTAATGGTATAAGTACAAGTGGTAGAAATAGATCGCCAGGTTATTGTAATGAATTTAGATTTTTTAGAGTCCAGAGTCATAAGCCATTTATTGCACCAGGGTGAGGCAGTCTCGAGGTCAGCCTGTAGGAGCGTGTTATCTGATTCGTTCGTTATTTCTTGGTAAGGGACACAATAATCGGCAAATAGCCTTATAGAGGTCTTGATACTATCAGGGAGGTCATTATTATATATCGGTTAAAGTAAAGGGCCTAGAACGGAACCTTGTGGGAACCTAGATGTAACATGAGAGAGAGGTCAGTCACAGTCATTAGTTGTTACAAACTGAGTACGATTATTCAAGAAGCATTCAATTCATTTAAATATGTTTGGATTGGTGTTTACCATACCAATTTTCAGACGAAGTAAAAGGGTAAGGTAGTGCGCCGAAAGCTTTTTGAAAGTCAAGAAAAATTCAGTGTACAAGTGACTCGTGAACTAGAGATGATGCTATGTCATTGGTGAAATGTTGAAGGTGAGTTTAGCATGAGTAACGTTTTTGGAATACTTGCTGAAAGGGAGTGACGAAAGAGTTAGATTCTAGAAATGAGAAAAGATTTGAGTAAATAGTAAGCTCTAATAGTTTACAAGAGACGCCTGTTAGAGACATTGGCCTGTAATTGAGAGGAAACTGCGTTACTCGATTTGTGCAAAGGGACGACCTTACCCACTTTCCAGTCAAGCCGCAAAGCAGAACACTGAATTGATTGCAAAAAAAATACGGACAACTAAATTGATTAATACGTTTTCGTATTTTCAAAGAACTTTGGGTTATTTTCATCCATGCTACAACAAGAAGACAACTTTGGATTGCAAAATATTTGCACTTCGACTGCGTCAATGGCCACTGGATACTTGGGTAAAAAATCCCGACTAGGCATTTGTTGCAATGCAGAAATAGAACAATTTGAAAACGCAGTAAGAAAAAAAATATTAAAAACACTGCAACAGTCCTTATAACGAACCGGCTGGCCACCTGAATTTGTAAGCGAAATGTTTTTCTTTTAAATAGGTTTAACAGTTTTCTAAAACTTTGAAGGGTGGGTTGCAAGAAGTCAGTAATTAAGAAAAACTCGCTTGGCTTCTTTGATATATGTTCGATAATCAGAAAGCGCGGCTTGATATACGTGTCAATTTGCGGAGCAGTTAGGCTGCTTTGCTTGACGAAACAGTCTTTTCTTTTTATTCCGAAATCTTTTAAAATAAGTCGAGAACCAGTGGGCGCGTTGGCGACCCATAATAATGTATGTGGGGATGTATGCTGTGAATAAAGAACCAACATTTTTTCTGAACAAGTTTCAATTTTGTTCGACACTGCGATCAAAGGAGCCTTGAGAGAAGCTCTCAAAATATAAGTCAAGTTCCCTGTTAATCGAGTCGTACTCACTTCGAGAATAGTCTCTTATTGTTTTACAATTGTTCGCCCGGCGCCCTAAAAACTTTTTAGATTCAAGTGCACAAGACCGTGTTCACCTAGCCCGGGGATATACGAAATATAATGCCAGAGGTAGGTTGAAGTTGTAAGAAGTAGATTGAGAACTTTCGAGGGTGTAGGGCCTGTTCTGGTCGGCTCCGTAATGATTTGGGAAATGTATTGTCTTCGCTCAATTAAACAAAACTCTCGGCGGAAGTTCTGCTTGACACAGAACAAGGTGGTGACCAGCTTAATTTGGGGTAGTTGAAGTCACCCACGAGAAATAAAGGTGTATGTGGATGCCTTTTAACAATGTCATTTAAGACATCACGCAGTTGCTCGCTACAGAGGTCTCGTGCTCCGAGGGCCGTAACACCAACAAACTACACTATTTGGATAATTTACGCAAACGGTTGCAAAAAGAAATTGTAAACGTAATATTATTACTACTTGATAAGAAACGATACAATCAGCTACGGCTATAAAAACACCGCCTCTTGACGATTGGTCTCTATCACATATGTAAAATGTATAATTACTTTCAGAATTGAAGAGCTCTGCACTTGCAATGTTAGGGGCAATCCAAGTTTAGATTAGGACAACGACATCCGCTCAGCAGTCATCAAAATCGAACATAATGCGTCTCGCCTGTTAAAAACCCTTGGTACGTTAGAATATAAAAATTATTGTTACAATAAGGGTCGGAGGGGTGCGTTTTGCTAGGAAAAAGGTGTAGCATCATAGGCTAGAGAAGCTCCTGAAGGGTTTTGCGAATGTGTGTGCAGTTCACACACGCTGTCTGTTACTGGCGAGTACACAAAGCCTTTTTTTGTTGATATCAAGCTTAATATACCTAATGTATAATAAGCTTTTATATACCCTATATTATACCTTATACCTTTCTTTGTCGAATTCGAAAATCTTTTCGTGAACACTTCTTCTTGCTGCCAAAAATTCCTCATTGATTGAAACATTGCACTCACAAAAACTGCTTCTATATTGCAGTATAGTTTCTCCAAACATGAAGAACTCACATTTTACAATAACGAGTCGAGTTGCCGGGAGCATCAGTAGATAAAATAGCAAACATCGAGGACAAAAAGAAACAAGCATCCAATAAACATAACCGAAATACAGTTCAAGAACTGTTTCAAATATTTCTATTTTGTGTAGTATCCACGTAACTGCAACCACTTTTATGAAATATCTTTCAACATAGCGAAACGTGGAGAGTTTTTTTTTAGTTTATACTTGCACTACAGCAAGTGCTCGCTGCGTATTGCTGTGTGCATGCTTTCCTCTAAAAAGTTTTTTCAGAGGTTACGCCAATGTGTTTACTTGGGCTTGAATTAAGTTTTTTCAGAGGTTACGCCAATGTGTTTACTTGGGCTTGAATTACGTGCAGCGCCATTTGCATTCAGGTTCTTCTTTATTTCGTGCACTTCGGTGCAGCGCCGAACCTATAGTATGTTGAAGACAACATGAACAATTGAACCACCTTTTTATGAACCATAGTAGTGTACTTGAACAATATTGCAATTTTATCTGTATCTGGACTGACTTCAGTATTGCTTACGATGTCGCCTAGAGAGCGCAGTTGCTTGAATAAAAATTAAACATTTACATCTGCAGTGTGAGTCAGGCGCTTCGGTTACCCTATAGCATTGCAGATAACTGCGTTACAAGCCCTCCGAACGTACGCGACAATACAACTGTAGCATCCAGATACACCACTTATATTTTGCCAATCTATTCCGAAACAAAAACAGTATTCATAATTTTCTTGGATGATTTTTTGGCGGAGCGTAGCTAGAAAGAAAAAAACGTTAAGTTCGCACAAATTAGTTGGTGTAATAAAGCATTTTTTCAGTCATCCAGGTGATCCATTCCTATTCCCAGTTATCAAATTTTAGGTCCACTGAAAAAATAATAAAGCTGAAGGCGTTGTTGAGGTGATGCCTCATGTAGAAAAGTGGTCCCCACTATAGTGCAGGAGCTTGAAAAAAACTTGTTTTTATGAGGCAGAACGTCAGGGTTCACATCTTTAGCGCAAAGTGATGTTAAGTGGTCAATGTATGGCTTCGGAATGCAAAGAATGCTTTACCTTCTGCAATATCTTCAAAGCCGGCCACTGGTGCAGTCTTGCCTGTGCGCTGATGCGCGTTGAAGTTGTGAAAAACCCCACCGTGCAGCTGTTTGTAAGAAGCACCTTGCACGGAGCAACTTCGCCCTCTTCTTTGACCAGATGATCACCTGTGTACGCGGCTAAGCCATCACCCCTTCGAGGGTTGTTACAGGCGGCTGAAGCAGGTGCAAACCACTAGTGCATGGTGATGATATTGTTACGTGGCAAAACACGTCAGTTGGAGCTATTTATCAGTCAGAATAGGCTGGGAAGCGCTGGATTAGGCAGCAGCGTGAGTCCAGGGGCCAGGCGTTCTCGTTCTCGTCGTCTTCTATCCGCGGCGCAGCGCCCACCGCATGTTTGGCGCGGACAGAGATTGCCCCGTCACATGACCCCTAGCGGAAGAGGCATTATCTCGGTGCTGTCTATGGAGAATCGGTCGGCGGGGGCTGATATGGCTTCAAGCGGGCGACATGGACAACACTGGTAGGCTGGACAGTAGAGGACGAGGCCCCAGCAGAGAAGGTAGGTGCAAGCTCATACGTCACATCTGTGACGCAACGCAACACTTTGTATGGACCAGAATAGGCTTGCCGCAGTTTTACAGACACGCCAACACGACGTGTGGGGGACCAGAGAAGGACGAGAGAGCCCGGAGTAAATTGGACCGTGCGGTGACGTTCGTCATACCGTGTCTTTAATGCGACTTGCGAAGAACAAGGTGGTCGCGAGCCAGTTGACGAGCTTGATGGGCACGAGCGATAGCATCGCGAGCGTATTCAGAGGAGCAGGTAGGAAGGAGCGAGTCCAAAGGCAAAGCCAGTTCACAGCCAAACAATAGATAAAATGGGGAGAAACCAGATGTGTCATGGCGGGAGTTGTACGCGAAGGTTACGAATGGTAATGTCAGGTCCCAGTCTCGGTTGTCAGAAGACACGTACATACACAGCCAGTCGGTCAGCGTCCGGTTCAAGCGATCGCTGAAGCCATTATATTGCGGGTGATAGGCCGTGGTAAGCTTGTGTTTAGTCGAGCAAGAGCGGAGGATGTTGTCGATAACTTTGGACAGAAAGTTTTTGCCTCGGTCAGTTAGAAGCTGGCGAGGAGCGCCGTGGTGCAGAAGGACGTCGTAGAGAAGAAAGTCAGCGACGTCAGTCACGCAGCTTCTTGTAAGGGCGCGGGTGATGGCGTACCGCGTCGTGTCGCTACGGCGACCCACCGGTTTCCCTCTGACGACAGTGGGAAAGGACGAAGTAAATCGACACCCACCCGGAAGAAGGGCTCATGGGGAATATCTATGGGTTGAAATTCTCCAGAAATAATTGCTGAAGGCTTTTTCAGACGCTGGCAGATGTCACACGAGCAACGTAGCGGCGTACAGACCGGTAAAGGCCAGGTCAGAAGAACCTACGCCGCACTCGATCATAAGTCCTGGTTATCCCTAGGTGGCCTGCGGTGCGTACGTCGTGTAGCTGGTACAGGATGGTCGAAGGCTGGTGGCTGGGCACAACGAGGAGGAGGTCTGGACCGTCAGCACGGAAGTTATGGCGGTAAAAGACGCCATTTCGTAGGGTGAAGTTGCGCGTAGAAGAATCGGGTGGTGAAGAGGTGATGCTTTGAATGAGGGAACGGAGCGATGGCTCACGGCATTGCTGGTCACCGATGTGGAGAAAGTCACATATTGCTAGCACGCAAGTGACTTCAGTAGGTAGGGTGGCCTCAAGAGGATGACGTGAGAGGCTGTCAGCGTGTTTAGGCAAGTGACCCGACTTATAGGTGACGGAAACCATATATTCCTGCAGACGTAATGCCCAGCGACCAAATCTTCCGGTGGGGTCTTTCAAGTTTGTAAGCCAGCACCGCGCATGGTGATCTGTGATGACTGTAAAATGTCTGCCGTACAAGTACGGACGAAATTTTGCGAGGGCCAAGACAAGAGCAAGGCACTCGCGCTCTGTAATAGAATAATTGCACTCGGACTTTGACAGCAAACGGCTGGCGTACGCAATCACGCTGTTTTGGTCGGCTTTCAATTGGGCCAACACGGCGCCGATTCTGTGGCCGCTTGCGTCGGTACGCACTTCGGTGGAAGCGGAAGCGTCGAGTTAACACAAAATTGGCGATGACATTAGAAGGGAAATCACAGTTCTGAATGCTTGGGCTTGATCGGGTTGCCAAGTAAAGTGACACTTTTCTTCAAAAGGTCCGTGAGAGACGAACTACGTGGGCAAAATTTTCTATAAAACTGTGAAAATAGGAGCACAGTCCGACAAAAGGGCAGACATCGTGAGTAGAGCGCGGCACGGGGAAACCAGTGACGGCTCGAACTTTGTCGGGGTGGGGATGAACTCCAGGGGCGTCGACCAGGTGCCCAAACTTTTTATCTGGCGGTGGCCAAAGCGACACTTCTTGGAATTTAGTTGGAGACCAGCGCGTCGAAATATTGCAAGGATATCTGACAGGCCCCTCGACAGGGTAAAGGCAGCTTTCCAGGCGTGTATTCCTCTATCATGGGTCCGCACTCGACCAGTGACGCCGGTACCCGTTTATAAAACCAGTGGGTGCCCGGCGGCACCAGGACTCAAACCCAGTACCTTTCGCATAAGAGGCGAGTGCTGTACCTCTGAGCCATCGCTGCGGTTAAACTGTACGACACCCTCCACTGGGGCATTTTCCCGACAAAGTCGGTTAACTTCCCAAGCCTGACATCCGCTGTGCAGGGGGTGCTTGTACCAATTTTTACGGGTTGGTTCCCAGCGGTACCAAAGTACCTCCAACATTCTCGTACCCCACGGTACAAACCGACGTGGTAGAACGGTTTTTAGTACACTGGATCCCCAGTACGCGGGGCGCCTGTCCCCATTTTTATTCTGGTGGGTGACGAGCGGCTCCAGAGGAACCTACCACGTCTGCCGCAGTGGTAGTGCGTGTACAAGCCCTTCATCCCCTGCCCAGACAGGGGGCGCTTGTACCCTTTGAACTGGTGGGTGCCCAGAGGTCCCACACCACGCCCGAAGAGGTTCGAGGGACCTACCACATGGCCTCCCATGGCTGCTTGTGGTCAAGCTCCAAGCGTTTGTTCCACCGTCGAGACAAGCTACTGTACGGGGACGCTTGTACCTTTTAAAGAAAGCTGTGCCTGTCCGGCGGCTCAGGATTCGAACCTGGTACCTCCCGCTTACGAGACGAGTGTTTTACCACTCGACCATCGCCGTTGGTCAAAAGTTACGACCCCTTCCACTGGGTCATTTCCCGACGAAGTCGGGTAACTTCCCAAGCACGAGATCCCCTGTACAGGGGATGCTTGTACCAATTTTTACTGGTTGGTGCCCAGCAGTACCAAAGTAGCTCCCACATTCTCGTACTCCATGGTACAAACCAACTTGGTGGAACGGTTTCCAGTACACTGGATCCCCAGTACGGGGGGTGCCTGTCCCCATTTTTATTCTGGTGGGTGACCAGCGGCTCCAGAGGAACCTACCATGTCTTCCGCACTGGTAGTGCGTGTCCAAGCCCTTCATCTCCCGCCGAGACAGGGGGCACTTGTACCCTTTGTACTGGTGGGTGCCCAGAGGTGTCAGACCCATCCCGAAGGGGTTCGAGAAACCTACCACGTGGCTTCCCATGGCTGCTTGTGGTCAACCTCCAAGCGTTTGTTCCAGCGTCGAGACAAGCGGCGGTACGGGGACGCTTGTACCCTTTAAAAAAACCGGTGGGTATTCGGCGGCTGGAGACAAGGCAGTTGGGAACTATGGTCTGGGCTGTAGAAATAGCAGGGGGGACCTACTAGTTGAGTTTGCAGAACGGAATAACCTACGCATAATAAATAACTTCTTCTGTAAACGGGAGAGTCGGAAGTGGACCTGGAGGAGCCCGAATGGGGAGCACAAAAATGAAATAGACTTCATATTATGCGACAACCCTGGCGTCGTGCAGGATGTCGAAGTGCTCGGAAGGGTAAGGTGTAGTGACCACCGTATGGTAAGATCTCGAATTACGCTAGAGTTGAGGAGAGACCGCAGCAAGCTAGTACGTAAGAAGCCGATAAATGCGCTAACAGTAAGACGTAAAGCAGAAGAATTCAGGATCGTGCTGCAGAACTGATATTCCTCCCTTAACGAGGAAGCCGAGCTTACGACACAGGTAGCCAGCGACAATCTTACACGCATTCTCACAAAGTGTGCAGTAGAAGTCGGGGGCACTATGGCTAGACAGGATACTGGTAAACGTTCTCAGGATACGAAGGATCTAAGGCAAACCATGAGAATATCTACCGCAGCTGAGAGAATAGAACTAGCCGAGCTCTCGAAGTTAATCAATAAGCGTAAGACAGCTGACATACGGAAGTATAATGTGGAGAGGATCGAATACGCTGTAAAGAACGGAGGTAGCCTGAAAGCAGTGAAGAGACGTCTTGGCGTGGGGAAAAATCAGATGTATGCACTTGAGGATAAGCAAGGCAATGTCATCACAAATTGGGATAAAATAGTCACAGTGGCCGAGGAGTTCTATAGGGATCTGTACAGTACCCGGGACATACACGATAATGCCGAACAAGACAGTAGTTCAGAGGAGATAGACATCCCACCAGTAACGACCGAAGAAGTAAGGAAAGCTTTGAAAGAAATGAAATCGGGAAAAGCACCTGGTGAGGATCAAATAACATCAGACCTTTTGAAGGATGGCGGAGAAATTGTACTTGAAAAACTGGCAAACCTGTATACGCAATGCCTAATGACCGCGATGGTACCGGAATCTTGGAACAACGCGAACATCATCCTAATCCATAAGAAAGGCCACATGAAGGACTTGAAAAATTACAGGCCGAAAAGCTTACTGTCAGTCGTCTACAAGGTATTTACCAAGGTAATCGCTAACCGAATCTCTGCAACCCTAGATTTCAGTCAACCTAAAGAACAAGCAGGGTTCCGTAAAGGTTATTCAACAATGGACCATACTCACATGATCAATCAGGTGATAAAAAAGTGTGCTGAGTATACTCAACCCCTATATATAGCCTTCATACATTATGAGAAAGCATTTGACTCGGTCGAAACCCTAGCAGTCATTCAGGCAATACGGAACCAGGGGGTAGATGAGCATTATGTCAGAATACTAGAGGATATCTATAATGGGTCTACAGCTACCATCATCCTCTATAGGGAGAGCAGTAAAATACCTATAAGGAAGGGTGTCAGACAAGGAGACACAATCTCTCCAATGTTATTCACAGCATGCTTACAAGAAGTATTCAAAACGTTGGATTGGGAAGAGGTGGGAGTAAGGGTTAATGGAGATTACCTCAGTAACCTGAGATTTGCTGACGACGTTGCCTTGCTAAGTAACTCGGGGGACGAATTGCAAAGCATGCTTTCCGCACTGGGCGAACAGAGTAGAACCGTGGGCCTGAAAATGAATATGCAGAAAACTAAAGTAATGATCAATAACCTCGGGACAGCACAGCAGTTTAAGATAGATGGCGAGCCAGTGGAAGTGGTAAGCGAATATATATACTTAGGCCAAGTTGTGACCCCAGATCCCAACCATGAGGCAGAGATAATTAGAATGGTCAGAATAGTGTGGGATGCATATGGCAGACATTCTCAGATAATGAATAGCAGCCTACCATTGTCGCTGAAGAAGAAAGTGTATGACAGCTGCATCTTACCGGTACTCACCTGCGGGGTAGAAACTTGGAGGCTCACTAAGAGGGTTCAACTTAAGTTGAGAACGACTCAGCGGGCAATGGAGCTGAAAATGATAGGTGTAACACTGATGGACAAGATGAGAGCGGAGTGGGTCAGGGAGCAAACTGGTGTTAAAGACATATCAGTAGAGATTAAGAAAAAGAAATGGACGTGGGCAGGGCATGTAATGCGAAGGCAAGATAACCGCTGGTCATTAAGGGTAACAGAGTGGATCCCTAGAGAAGGCAAGCGTTGCAGAGGGCGGCAGAAAGTTAGATGGGCAGATGAGATCAAGAAGTTTGCGGGGATAAATTGGTCACAGTTGGCACAGGACCGAGGTAATTGGAGAATAATGGGAGAGGCCTTTGCCCTGCAGTGGGCGTAGATAGCCTGGTGATGATGATGTGATGATGGATGAAAGTGGATTGTGTTGAATTGTGTTGCGTCATAGCCGCGGCGCGTTGCGTCATAGCTGCGGCACGTTGCGTCATAGCCGCGGCAGACACGCTGGGACCGGCGCATGTGCAGTACTCTCTCTTCCGCGGTTTTCTCTCCTTCGGGCGCGCTGCGCATATAACCGGTGTGCCGTTTTCGGGCGATGCATCATCCACGCTTGGCTCAAACACCTCGCCGCTTTAGAAGTACGCCAACGTCATCATCGACTGGGACGGACTTACGCAGTCCCCTCAACGGTATGCACGCTATAAAACGTGGTCTCGTCGATGCTCTGCCTATGCGTCGAAACTACACAAAGGTTCCCGCGAGGGGAGGTGGGAGTTTTTTTTTTTGAAAAGCCACAATATCACGCATCACTAAAGCGCACACACCTTTAAATAAAATAGCTCATGTTTAGGCACAAGCTCAACCGTCACGACATCCCAGTTACTGCGCACGAAAAACATGAACTGCGAACTTAAGTTTACAGCTGCTGGCAGCAGTAAGCAAACGACAATAATTAACTAGGCAGATATGCTTTAAACACCGTCACCAACGCCAGACCACACCTCTCTGACACCTACAGGAGTACTACGGCCTTTTCAATACACAAATAAGAAGCAGGCGTAACAGCGACACGTGCGGCGGGGCCCAAGCCACGGAAAGAAAGCTAGCACAGAGGCGCTATCGAAGTAGTACGCCGAACACCGATTCGTTAGGGCACACCAATCACCTTTGCCTGCAAAAATAATACAATCTCGCTAGCTATTTTAAATATGTTCATTCTAGTTCGTATAGTTGTTTTTGAGTCAAGGGGTGCTGCGGCCCTCTTTTTAACCACTTTTTGTTACGCTGTTTTCTGTTCATCTCGCAAACCGCGCACAGGACGGAAAATCGCATACGTATGGTTCTGACCGCTTTTGCCACTTCTCCAAAGCTTGGCCTCCGATGAGATTCGAGTGCAACGTACGTCTGGTTACCATTTACTTTGTGCTGATGCGCCAGGTAAATGGCGACAGACACATACATCCCTATATATTGGCGCTGATGTACCGATGGGTGAGCGATAGCTCGCCACACAATAGAAACCAATGGGGTTTCCATGCAGTGAAAACCGGCCGCTGACTCTTGGGACTGAGGGTGGTATAGTTACAGTTGAGACTAGGTCGGTCCTGTGTGGCACATTTTGCAGTGGTTTAATTTTGCCGCTGCCAAAGTTTGGACCATGCCCCAACATCTCACACGTAAAGCAGCGGCATAGGTTAGTGATGTAGGGATAGATTGTACATCGAACAATTTGTGCATTGATATATTCACGGAGTATGGATCTGTTGCTTGTCAGGATGATATGTTCTATAGGAATTTCTTGACCATACATTCGGATAGTGAACCCCCTGACTGCCGTAACACACTCCCCTTTGAGGCATGACATGCCGTCTTCGGTTTGGCTTAACAGGTATGACTCAGAGATAACACCTTAGAAGCTGTATAGACTGCTTGAAGTGTGGCTTTGAAGTACTAATATGGAAGGAGAGTTTGTGCCAGGATACTTGTGGCTAGCTGCTGAGTGTTTAGTTTATCTATGTTTTCACCACTTCTGTGTTTCAGCGTGATGATTCACCAAGAACATTATCACGAAATATAAACAATGAATACAGTTTGAGAGAAAATATGCTTTAATTGGTGAACGGATTCAATCACCATTATGCGGAGATAGTTTTCATGTTTCTGAAAAGAAATGGTTGGAAAGAACGAAAATGTTCCATCAAAAAGGGGCAACAACCCACTGCACATACTGCAGTATCAACTGATGTTCCCCAAGGACTACAAAAACAACAAGGGTACCTACATCTACACTACTCATTCAAATAGCGCAATCCCTCATGCAGGGATATATAACGGCTCTTCACAATGAAACAGCGAAAAGGGTAAAAGAGCTCCCATCACAAGGCTAGCAATGTCGAAACACCTCCCCCTACTGATACGAATGAAAGAAGATGGCGACCTATAAAATGCAAACTTCCGGCAATGAAAATGTATGATTTTTTACACAGAAGGTTGCTACTCCAAGCAAATTTTTTAATAATTCAGAATCCCCCATAGGAATGGGAGTACACAAAACGGGCGGTATTTCGTAACTAATCGGACACCCGACGTTTCAAACACTTGAGTACCCCAACTAGCGATACTCGTACAAGGGAACATAACTTGACAACTTAGGGTCTTTTCAAACGTTATAATCTATTAAACTTTGCCACACTATATAATATTCAACCCAAACACATACACTTGCATGTGTATGTACATTTACAAAAGATGACTAGGAACGTTCGTTTTGCCGATAAGTGAAAAATATATAGGCCATTTCAGCAATCGCAGACGACATGCTCTTGTGCGGTGAATCCCCAGAACAGCTCCAAATTGCTGAAAACCTAAAGTTCGATATCTTCGCCACGGGAAAAAAGGTATATATGAATCAATCAAAATTAAGGGTAGGTATACATGCTGAAACAACGTTTTCACCTTAGGTGTCAAGGCAACGCAACGAAAAGAACGATGTAACTACCCTGACCAGATCGTGAGTGCTGACCAAAACCATGACAAATAAATCCAGCGCAGAATAGGAATCGTGTCGGTCTGCATTCGGCAAGCACTCACGAACAACGAAAAGTAAGCTACCCCTATCCCTAAACAAAAAGGTATCCAATCAATGCATCCTGCAAGATATGACATGCGGAGCGCAACCTTCGCACCTTACTAAACAACAATAAAGGAAACGTACCTCTATCCAGCGTGCAATGGAGCGAATATTGATAGGACTGACACTTAGGGATGGGAAACTAGCAACCTAAATTAGAGAGCACACTCTTGTCGAAGATACAGTTCAAAGTACAGAAAAAATGGACTTGGGCTGGCCCTGCAGTACGACACACCAAAAAACGATTAACCATGACGCCAACCGAATGGAGCCACAGAGATAGAACCAGAAGACGGAGAAAGCCATTATAACACGGAAAAGAACATTCGGAGGCAAAGAAGGGACTCGAGCAGCGCAGGACAGAACACGGTGCAAGTCAATAGAAGAAGCCTACGTGTTGCAGTGGACATAATAGGCTGAAGAATATTATGAAGATGATGATGACCCCAAAAATGAACGTTAATCATGAGGGTGCGACTGTACAACAGCCTGGTATACCTAAAACATCAACCAATTACCAATCAGATGCCTAATTTAAAATACATTATTATATACCCTAACACGCAACCATGAACGTTATATTTCATTTTATGAATTTTCCGTTTATTATTTTCGAAAGACCCGCAGGCATTACATAAGGGGGAAACAGATACTCAGTGAGGGTGTAAAAATTAACATGAACAAATTAAACACATTGGAGTTCTAAAGACACATATAGTAGTTTGGACAAAAATGACAACAAAAGTGGAGAAACTAAAGTATCAAAAAATGCTTGGAATGGGAATTCGAGTTTGAATAGCAGAAACAACTCGGCAAAAGGTGTATACACACAGTACGCTGGGAGAATGTATATATAGCCACGGTGTATTCGATAAGATCAAAATCGGATTCCAGTTTTACCCAAAACGATGTTCTATCTGGTGCGCAACAATTTTGTCGGGGAGGTATTTCCAAAGTGTAATTGCGTGGGGAAAAAGGGGAAAAAGGAATCGTTAATTGCGGATGTACGACCGTTGATTCCTGTCATGGGGCTCGAATGGGTAATGCGAGTAGTTTTTTGGGGAAGACGAAAATTTTGTGTCTTTATTTCGGGTGATAAAATAAACTGTGCAGTAGGCATTGGCGCGAGATGAGGCGGCGGAACGTGAAAGATGGCAGTTGGATTGAGTAATTCAGGGCGGTGACGCTGATTTATCTGGAAACCTGTACGGGTATAAAGCAAGCTGTGCGGTTTTGGACCGATTCTACTTCGTTAGCAAGATACGTCTGGGATGGATTCCAAATGAACGATGCGTATTCGAGCTTTGGGCGTACTTATGTTAAGTATACTAGTTTTTAAACGTCAAGAGTTGTAGAATTTAGATTAGGCCAAGGAAACCAAGTGTCCGCGGATCATAGGAGCACTTGAACGGCGCGTGCAGCGCAAATGAAAGACATGGGTACATGTGCACAGTGAGATACTTCTATGACGAAGCCGAAGACGAAGCCAATTGATAAAGTAGCTGTAATGAACAGTGGTGCGCGTAAGGAAAAATGTCATTCATTTGCATTTGGTTAAGTCCAACGACATGGATCAGTCTTAGCGCCATAGCGCAACTGTGTTCGGGATTTGCTGTAGACCATGAATGTTTTCAATAGTTCGAATGGGGGAGTATAAGACACAGTCTGCAAATAGTCGAAGTTTTGTCTGTATGTTTGTTGGCAGGTCGTCAGTGATAATTGAAAAATAAAAAGGGGATAATACCGCTCCCTGAAGGACGCCTGATGATGTGTTTGTTAAAGGGTAGTTTTCAATATTTGCAGAGAGGTAAATTGCTCATGGTTAGTTCCACTCAGGATACAATATTCCGTGCAACACCAGTTCAAAAAAGTTTGCTAAGTAATAAATTATGTGGTACGCGATGAAAAGCTTTGAAAAAATCAACGAATTTGCCATCAACCTGAAAGCTATTATCCATGCTTTCTAGTAGTTCGTGGGTAAACTCGGCAAATCGTTACTCTCACCAGAACTCCTTTCGGAAACCTTGGTGCTTGTAATAGAAGAAATTTATTCAGTCAAGATTAGTCGAGAAATGTGAAGATAAAATGTGTTCCAGTAGTTTAGCGGGAAAGCTAGTAAGAGATATTAAGGGGTAGTTTGGTGGTTTTGGTTTGTTCTCTTATTTTGAAGATCGCAACTATTAGGCCTATCTTCCCATCATCTGGAATATTACCTGTTTCTATGGGCTGCATGAAGATGATACACAGAATCTTACAAACCACTGTGACGGTGTGTAATAAGGTTTACGGGTAATTTGGTCACAACCTGGCGCTTAACACATTTTAAGAGCATTGCTTATTAACTATTCTTTCAGTGTAACTGCTATTTCGGAGGATTCCGCTGCGGTGGAACGGTTAGGTACTTATGTTGACAGGGTAACGCTAGAGGTAAAGAATACTGAAGAATGGTAGTCATTTAGGGCAGTTTCAACGTGTTATGTGTCTTTCCGTTCCCGGTATCGGTCTAGAAGTTCTATGTTGTTACGTGGAATTTTGCGAGAGAGCACGCCGCAGAGTTTAATCTCAATTTCTGCGCACGATTGTTAGTAGGCCACATAAAAAGTATTTACCTTTAGCATTTTGTAGTTCCTATATATATTTTTTGCCGCACAGGAGATACTGTTCTAATATTTCATGATTATGGCATCGACTGGCAGTTCTGTGGACCCGTTTCTTTTCGCATTAAAACTTTTCAATTGTTTGTTGAACCACTGATTTTGGAATCTCACTTTACTGCGAATTGTTTGAATATACTGTTTTTCTACGTTCAGTATTGTGTTTTTGAATATGGCCGCAAACTATGTTTGCGTTTGTTTGTTTATTTATTGTTTGTTTTTACTGCCCGGCTACACCCGGCTCGGTTATACGTGTCAAGCGAAGCGCGTCTTGCATTCTTTATTTTTATTCCGCACAGGCTATCTCATTCAGATAAGCACTCTGTTGCGTCCTAACGTCACTAGGCCAGAACATCCTCCTCGGATCTTCAATGTTTTGGATGTAAATCGACGGTTCTAAAAACACTCGCACCGAAAGATAAAAGCCTACAGAGCAGATGACACGGCATTCCAATCGTCGACGCTCGACCGCACACGCCACTTTGTTGACTACTGCTTCGCCGCTTGTGTGTTCTTTGAATTGTTAGAGGAGCACAAACCTCGCTCAAATTAACACGTTTTTCTTGAAGACAACTACGTCATTTCTGGCCTCGTGACATCGGGTAGATGTGCTGGGTAGATGCACCCTCAACCCTCTTCATGTCGTCAAGTAAGCCCAACTAGAGCCAGCGGCCGACTGCCAGGAATTCCGCCAGAGTTCGGCCTTCTCTCAGAAAGACCCCAAGACAACGACTGGTGCAACCACCACCATGTTGTAAGAACCAACGTCGGTAATCGTGCTGGAGCAGCCCCGGAAACCGCCAACATTCCGAGGAGCCCCGTTGAAGACCCGAAGGAACGGTTGGAGATGCTGGAGCACGTGCGGATCTTCAACAGGTGGGACGATCAAGAAACCTTCCGGCATAATTTCTTTTACTTGGAGGATGCAGCTCGAACTTGGTTCGAGAACCATGAGAGCGCTTGGACTGACTGGACACAATTCAAAAGCGAGCTCTTTCAGACCTTTACGACCGTGGTGAGAAAAGAACGAGCTGCACCCGAACGTAGCAGTCGTAATCTTCGTTGAGAAAATGAAGTGACAATTCGTTGCGCGTACCCGGATATGACGGAAGAAAAAACCTGAGGTTTCTGATGGGAGCAGTAAAGCGAGAACTTTTTGTTTTTTTGTCTGAAAAGATCCGCCCCCCCTCCCATCGGTGCCCGAATTGGCGTCCGAGGCGGCCGCCATGGAGAAGATGTTGGAAATTCGCCAAAGGCAGTACGACCGTCCCATCAATGCGCTAGTTTCGGACACGATCGATGCCGCGGCTCTTAGTTCTGACACAATAGGTGAGACAATCCGGGCTGTCGTCATGGAAGAACTGCGGAAGCTCTTCCCAACAACGCCGCAACCCCAAGTCACCTCTATGAGCGACGTTATCTGGATAGAAATTCAACTAGATTTGGGGACTTCTGTGCTTCCAAACTACGACGTAAGCATCAAGCTATGACCTACTCCATGGCTCTTCGACGACCCCGCCCTGCTTCAACCCGTCCTCAAGGAGTCCCGCCGTACCGCCGTCCACTGTCGCCGCCGTCCACCATGCCACCGATCGCAGCCCAAAACCAGACGCCTAGGAAGAAGGACGTCTGCCGAACCATTGATAATCGTCCGCTGCTCTACCACTGCGGAGAGGCCGATCACAGCTATCGTCACTGCCCGTGCAGGAGCCTCGGACTGCGACGTTTCTTCGTCGACGTCCTTGCCCCCGACCCTTCCAGCGCCCTACTGAGACCGACGAATACCCGTCAAACACCAACCAAGGACCAGCCCGCTTCAACTGAGCGCCGTCGCCCTTCCCATACTAGTCGCCCAAGCGCCGTAGTAGTACTGACTTCGCACGTAAAAGGTCCCACAGCCGACGCTGGGGAAACTAAAAGCAGCAACTTCTTGTGGTAAAGTTGCACGATCGCGGAAAAATGAAAACCCTCCAACGACACGACTCGCGGAAGACGATGCTTCCCTACATGCCCTCAGCCCGACGACTTCATGCAACCCGGACGTGACTCTCGAACACGACGACAAGCACACGGCGCCACGCGTACACGACTTGATCGAATCTTCAGCTGAGAAGAAGACGACGACGATTCGCAGTGCCAGACCGTCAACACGCAAAAGCCCAGATACAAAGCCACGACGCACCCGGAACTCGAAGAAAGCACCATCCGACGTTTACCTGTCCATCGACGGTTTGAAGTAGTCGCCCTCATAGACACGGGAGCCGACTGCTCAGTCATGAGCGGACCATTTACGTTTAGTCTGAAGAACGTTATGACCAGATAGGGGTGTCCGCGCATTTGAACAGCAGCAGGTCACCTCGTGACGCCAAGTGGAACGTGCACATGGCGCACACCATACACGGCACAACGTAGCCTGCGGAATTCGTCATTTTGCCTAACTGCTCCGGTGACGTAACCCTCGGAATGGACTTTTTGTTGGAAAACAGAGCAATAATTGACCTACAGGCAAAGTCTATACAATTTACTTCGATCACTGCATGACGCCGGAACCTAACCCCGAAAACCATGCTTCTGTAGGGATCGCCGAATAATATGTGACCCTGCACCCCGACATGATGATCAGCGTCTACTCTGAAGATGCGGTTCCTGACGTCAACGTTATCGTAGAGAGTGACCAAAGGTTCATACTCGACACCAAAATGCGAATGTTTGAGGCCGATAAACTGTAACAAGCTTTGACCTCGTAATGCGTGTGGCAGCTGCGATGTCCTCTCCAATGCAATGTCTCTCCTTAAGCATGCGTCCACAGCACAAGATGGGATCATTCGTTTTACAGTGGTAGAGTTTAACAAGTATGGGTCGGGTTTTGTTTTCCCAGAAGGCCCCAATTAGGTGTGCTTGTTCTGTGGCACCCCATTCAAGGGTAAATTAAACCTTGTTTGCTGAAAACCTGGATATCGTTTGTTCCGACACTTCCCATGTTTGATTAACGTGATCTGTTATGCCAAGGAAGGGGATGTTGCTGCATCGTAGGTGGTTGATCGCGAGGATAGTTACGGCTTTAGGCAGAAAAATTATCGCGGCTTACATGGAATGAGTCATTATCGCTGGGGTCATTGTCTTGGGTATTTCGTTTTGCTGCATTTTCTAGTCCGTTGTTTAATGCAGAAAATTGTTTGTCCGGTTTTAAGGCTGTCTATCTCTGAAAGAGTAGTTGCTAGATAATCCTCGACGCGTTTGATAGAGTCAAAGACATCGACTATTTCACTTCTTTTTTGTGGGCCAGAGTTCAGTTCTTCATCGCTAGAAAGCAGCAGTATTAGTTGAGAGCACAGACCAAAAGCAATCACGCCAACGCACAAGTCCAATATGCAGGCTAAGGTAAAGTGGTTGCAAAACAACACAGCAATAAGAAAACTATTACTTCTTGTAGATGATTTACAGTGGTTCACACAACTAACCTCCTAGGTCTGAAACGGGTTGAGCATGGTGTGCCTTGCGGTACGTTCACCAAGGTAACGGCATCGGTGGCGTGGCATCGGCGACCTGGTAGAAATCTCAAATATGTCGACAAGAATAATTTCAAGATGGCCGGGTCATTTACTTCCAGAGTTGGTCACAGTGGCAGAGTGGGGTGCTATCCAACTATTCCATCACGAGGAAGCTTCGGTTTCAACAATCATCGTTGTTAGACAGAGGGGTGCAAGTGTTTTATTAAACACAGTTGATACATGTCTTACAGAGACACTCTTTCCCCAAAAAGGCGTTGCTGAGAATATATTGGAATGGAACGCAATGGGCATCATTGCGCGAGAAGGTCACCGACGCAATGCGCCTATCCGGCCTCCATAACAGCGCAGAACTTGTGGCGCGTTGCTGGACCAGCGCTTTCTTTGGGTTCCGCCACATAATATTTTTGGCACAAGTTTCTGCCCCAGCAGAACTAGCAAAACCGCAGAGTTCCTCATTACGCGCATCGGTGATCTGATTGTAACACTGTGAGAAAAAAATGTATATTGAATATGTATAAAAATACCTTTTAGTTTCACATCTTTAGCTCCTTCGATCAGCTGATTTCTCAGAAATCTAGAATTGTTCAACTTAGGCTATTTATACGCTTAAGTGTGGTCTCTTAACTGGCTTTTTCACACGTCGGTTGTAATGTATGGTTATAGAAACCTCCAGCGTATACATTGATGTGTTTAAAGCGTTTCAGTCTACACTGGTGATTCGTAAACACCAGCTGCAATTCCAACCGAAGTCTTGCTCCAGTTTTCTTCGGAATTTCTACAGCTAACCCAGCCTTTCTCCACCGAGACGCACATATGACAGCCTTTTTTGAATGGAGGCTTGAACTTGTAGAGAGCTATTGGCTCATCTTGTGAGCGAGAAATAGGCTATGCGTTCGGAGTTTGCATGGGAACGCGGGCTGCAAGCCGTATTGTGGGCGCATAGGATAGTTTATCGAATACCTGTAATTGGGATGCAATAAAACCCAAGTTTTGAGATAGTATTCCACCACCTATACAGTTCTAGCTTCATCACTGAAACCTGGTTATGAAGTATGAATGTGAATCTATATGAAACTGGTGTGAACTTTAACAGCAACACGTATGCCATACTGCTGGTATAGGTTGGGGTAAAACCACCAACATGAGCTCTCTGTAAGGGCTGTCGTAGATAACTCAAATAGCCGTCATGAGGACGTTTGATTGTGGACTGGCCAAATCACATAAACGTCTTTCGTTTTTCGCTGATGTTGCGCATATTGGATGGGCAACGTGTGTTTTAAAGCAGGCAAGTGGATCCTTGGTACCCGTGAATGCACTGATAATTAGGCTAAAAGTTAGCGAAGGCTTTATTTTTAAGCGCAGTTGACATACACGTGCCACACTAGTCGGATGATCTACAATATTCCGCCGTGTACAAATCACACGTTTCCCCAACCGTTGTCAGGGTCTAAACAGAGGAGTAATAGACGCGCTTTAGGCGGATATAGATATCCTGGACGAAAAGCAAACCTTCTTGCAAGCAGTTTAATATTTTTCTTCAGCATTGAAATGCCCTCCTTCATGGTGACTTAGGCAGTCCTAAAAAACCCATCTATGAAGAACAAAAAATAACCGTAGAGGACAAACCACAAGCCAAGGAAGCGTGAAACAAGAACACCATTGTCCCAGATATTGCTGCCAGGTTGAAAAAAAAAAACAATTGATCGTTGTGTGTAAACGTCAGTATACTTCCACTAACTCGTTGAACATTTCGTCTTCGCCTGAAGACCCTTTATTGAAAGGGCTTTATATTTACACAACTGTTGTTAGTGAAACTGCCGTGTTTTACTATGATATTGCAGCACTCAACCAAGTAGGACTCTAAACATAATGCATTTATTTCAAGCAATTACAATTTCCAATAAATACATTTACAATAATTACCAATAACTAATTAAATTTGCTAATAATTGTTCTTAACCAGCAATTGCTGCCACCTTTAAAAGTTCGCAGTAGCACAATATTAAAATATGTGGTAACTATTAAAGTCTCTCGCAGGAAACACGTAATAATTAAAACACGTGTAAATCTTCAGAGGTGGGCATTTCAACTGTAATATACATGGAGTAACGATACAGGGGCTAAGGGATTATACGCCTGAGGGTAATGTCCCTTAATGTATTTTTGTCGGCTGTGTCTGTTTCTACGGTAGGGAAAAAAGTCCCGTGTAAAACCTTTTGGATACGCTATTTACACAACGGCGGCGTAAATTACAGGTCAAGCATTTTAAACACGATTGCTTTCTTGGGCTACTCAAACCCAAAAATTTTGGTCTGTCTGTCTGTCAGTATGTCTGTCTGTCTGTCCGTGACTCGATTCAGCCACCCTGCCAAAGTAAAATAAGGCCTCCGAAATAGTCTTATATAGGCATAGCTAAATCTACTCGTCGAAGTCCGGTGTATTGTTCATACTTATCAACATTGTTAAAGAAGAACAAGACGTCACGCAAATGTAAGACAACAAATAATTACAGAAGTGACATTTGCGATGTTTCTTTATAAAAAATCGTACATGCTTCATTTGTGCAAAATTAATAGTTTCATCAACTGCAGAAAAGAAATTCACCCAGCCGTCGCCTGCTGTTGCCCGCGCCACTATAGCTTCTGGCGCCATTTTAATAACTCAACCGGCGACAGATAGGAAAGGTTCCACTGGCTTGGCTTCACGTTCTGCTTGGAACGCACGAGGATTAGGGCAACGCGGTTATCTAAACACTGAAGTAGGGCGTCTCGATTCACATCGCGTCTCCGCCATACGGCAGCGTTGGCATCGAGATACCCGGCCTGGAGCAGTGGAATGCGGTAAATGTAAAATGATTTAGGCAAACCTTTGGTGTCTTAACCTTGCGAGGAGCGCGACGCTAGAGGAACAACATTAGAGGTCAGCGGAAAACCGAAGCGGTCATTTATTTGGCAAAAGTCGATTAAGACTATCGTCGTTTGTCGGCATTTTCAACAAAATGAGCAGATACGCGGCCAATTTTTTTATGTGGCTTTGAGTACCCGGTCAAGTGTACATGCGATTAGAAAAAAGGAGCACTTCTTTATTTCACTGTACCTTTTCCAGCAGTGCCACAAAAAAATAATGAAAGCAGCAGCATAAACATGTTTCCTTGGTTCCACACCGGATCGCTTCCTGTGCGCTCCTGCAGGCATTTTATATTATGTTTGAAAATCCGCAAGTGTGAAACATTTTTTTGCCTAATATCACAATATTAAAACCATTGGTTTCAAGGAACGACATAGTAATTTTTAGCCGCATAAATGGCATTCCGGATACGATGAAGTTTTTTCGTTGCGCATTCCTAAGGAGTCCCACTCAGCAAATGCATGCTTGTACATGGGACCGAGCACGGAATCGCGAAACATCACCCCTCAATTCCAAAAGCCATCAATGTTTTTGTGGAAATCCCAGCCATGCCGGATAATAATTTTGTTTATTTCTCCGTAGGCAAAAGGTTCGCGGAGTGTAGCGTGTCAAAAGCCCCAGAATAATCAAAGCAGCTAACAGGTAGAATACAACGAATATTTGTGGTTCGTAAAAAACAATCAGGTAAAGTATGGTGATACCAGAAATGGTCTTCCGATTCTTGCATGAGGGTACCCCTAGTAAGTGAAAAAACTTTAGGAAGAAATTGGAATGGCTGGTTCAAAAACGTAGCAGGAGGGCTGGTGGTAGGTCCCAGTAAAGACTGTTTATGTTCGTTTCCCAATCACACTGGCTCCGGTTGATTTGGCAGGAGGCTCGAAGGGCGAGCGTTTTGAAGTATACGAAGATGGTGAGAGAATTCATAAATTCCAGGCTTGTGAAATTGATTAATAGAAATGAAGAGTTTATATACAACTATTTACATTAACGTAAAGGGGTACAAAGTTAATAAAAAGGGAAAAACTTCAAACTGCCGCTATGCCCTAGCTCTAAGTGCGAACATGTCAATCGAGCTTCTCAAACTTTGTTGAACTCTGGTATGATCGGGGCGGACACAAACCGCTCGAATAACGATGGTAAAAACCCCGTTCCCGCCGCAGGGTCCGCCTAGTTGCCCGGTACACCGCTGCACCCTAAACTTCCGAAGGATCGTCCAGTCCACCTCTCGCTTAGGGGGTCACAAATCCAAACCTAGTTGCAGCGGTCGAGACTCGTTGTCTCGCCGTGAACTGCCTAGCTCGAAGTTCAGAAAAGAACGCTTTCTAACGTCCAAGTTCGGCCTCATAACACCTCGGTATTACTCTATCTCGGGAACGTCCTCTACCTTCCCTACCCGCGTAAGGGAGGGCCCAAACTTAAGTAGACAGCTGGCACTCAGCTATCCGAGGAATATTCCATAAGGCACCACCACCATAGGATCAAAAGGCGGCAAGGGGGCGAGCAAACGCACTGCAGCGAGTCCACATTCCTCCAAAGAGAGCGGGTGAAAAGCGGCGGATAACAAAACCTGGTCGCAAAGATGGCGGCGTGCCGCAACAGTGGGATCTCGCGGAGAAGCCACAGTACGGTCAGACCACAATATTTTGCACTGCTTTGTCCGCTACGTCAAGATTTCTCGGAGCTTGGCGGGGCCGTCGGCATTCTTAAGGAGGATTATTCCGGCTGCAGTCCTCCGTGCATACAAACCGTGTCCCCAACACTCCGCCTAGAGTTTGTTGTGGCCACATCGTTGCATCGGCAGTGCTGTTCCACTAGACCGAGCGGCGGGCATCTTTCCCTTCACAAGCGTGTCTGGGTGCCTTGCCACTGACCCCATGAGTGGACCTTACAACTCCACCAATTCGAGAGGCTTACTGGAATTCTTGAAACAGTCAATTCGAAAACAATTTAAAATAGCCACTCGGTTCATCTAACCTTCAGCAATAACAGCAAAAAAAGAACACCGGGAAAAAGCTCGGTATAGCCACAAATGAGCCGCCTAACCTTTCTGCCGTTCAGATAATCCGCACTCTCTCTCACATCAACTAGAAACACAACCTGTTTTCTAGCCTTTCAAAAGGCACGGAATGCTTTAGCAGACCAACACCGCAAAAATGCTAAAAACTTTAAAGGAGAGTGAGAAACAAATTGAGTCATGTATTCGGGGCACGTAAACAATGTAAACAACAATATAACGAAACCCATAAAACCGATGCTCACAAAACTGCATACACACAAAATCATTCCTGCAGTCAACCAGAACAAAGTGAAGGACTAGCCAAGCACAGTTGGCAATTTTTTCAGAAAACAGAAATAAAGAAAACATAACGAAAGTTTACATTGTTACTATACGCAGGCGCGCAAATGTTCTCTTTGACGGAGTCGCCTGACAGCGTTCTTTCGCGAACTTTCAGCTTTGCTTCAACTGACTTGCGTTGCAGAGCAAGATCACTTTGGTGCACGGATCGAGCAACCAAGGCATCACGTCGCGCACAATCACCGCACACACACCAGGGTATAAAAATGATGGATGAACGGCAACGTTCACGTACGTCGTGGCTTGTTAAGAATGTGATGCAATTTAGTGGCGGCCTCCCCATGAACACTGTGAAGGTGCGACAGTGTGTCCGCGTTTGTGTTGTCTCATTCCTTTCTGTGGGCAACCACAACGTTGTACTGTTGCAAGGCTAATGCCCACCTTGACAATTTATCCCCATGATGCGAACGCCACTTCAGGGAATATTGAGTGGTTTCCCAAAATGTGACTTCGATTTCGCCTCCATAGGCCCTGTGGCCCTTCTTCCCTAATGTCCCCCTATAACGCAAAGCTTCGTGCTGACAGCGGGAGCGAAGGGCTGGTGTTGGAACGGAATGGGGGCCTGCGAACACGATGACCTTCTGGGGATCGTACTTTCCCTTACGTACATGCTGCCCCACAGCAACAGTCTCACTGGCATCTGTTATTACGGACCGCTCCTGCACGCTATGGGCATTCCGAGCAGTGGTCTTACAAAGCGAGTGCTTCAGCTGTCCCAAAACGCACTCATCCTGGCGTAACAATGGACACAGTACGTGACCCCCTGCATGGTCACAGAACTTAGCGCGTCAACCCTGCCAGCGCGGCGTCCGACCAAATCTCGGTCATAACTGCAACAAACACTAAACTACGAAGCTCTATATCAGACGCCGGTTACGGGTCGTTCCTCTTTTTTAACTGTAGCTGCCTCCTCACATGCTTTTTCTCTTTTTTGCAACCTCATCTAGAGGTCTCATTCTTTGTTTCGCAGTCTCCGCTCATGCGTTTTGGTGTTCTTCATTAGCATCATCGGGTACACTCTCACCATCCAGACTACCTAACCCTTAACTCACTCGACATCTCAGTATCATTCCTACCCAAAAGTCCTGAGCTCCTTATCCTCCACCTTCTCGCGCTCTCTCTCACGTTCTCATCCTTTTTTCTGCAAGTTCGAACCAGTCTACCCTCTCAGCTACTTATCCACTTTTAACTCATGCTTTTCGTCCGCCTAATTACAAACTCCGTCTCTTTGTTTGCTCCGTCTCGTCACACGCTTCAACCTCTTCTTATTCCCTTCTATTCTGGGCGAGCTCCTGGACTCGCGACACGGAGTTTACGTTCTCGTGGTAATTTTGAGCGGAATAAAGAATGCGGTGGGCTCCAAGATTTTCCTGTGCGACGCCAATTCCTCCGGTCCACCGGTTACAATTCGGGTGCTGCCGTGTTCACTAGTTAAGCGTGTATTAGCCCCATCTCTGGTGCAAACGTAACTTTCGTCGCCACACTTCTAGCAAGAAAGGCGCCATTAGATTCTCCGGTTTCACTGGACGCGCTTAGCTCAACGCCCCTCATTCGCATTTTCGTTTCTAAGGAAATGAGCCCAGCTGACGCGCTGGCCTCATGTGAGGACTCACAGACGCCTACTTTCTCCACCTGACGTTTCACTTCACTACAATTGCTAGCATTATTCAACTTCGCTGTCAGTATAGAGCTAGCTAGGTCAATGCAGGATCTCCGCTCACTTTCGCCCCACCCCGATGGGCTTTGTACGCGGCACTCCCGCTCTAACTCTACACTGTGCAAATGCTCGTGCTCTTCAAGCTGAAGTTTATGCTTGGTGATCCGCTCCTAATATTCCTGCTACAGTTTTTAAAACTTTCATTCCGTTCCTCTAGGAATAATCACCTCGAATTTCCCTCGGAGAAACCCTCCAGCCCCCGTGCCTCCTTTAGTTTGCGCATCATGGGTCTGACCACTTCTATCTCCTCCCGCAATGTTTGCCAGCATGCTCCTTGTGACTACCACGCAGCCTACGACTCAGCCTACACCACCACAAGGAAGCGCAGAAAATCCCACTCACCCGCACCTGTGGTGGTCGGATGCCGTATCGTTGGCTCAGTGCTTCCGATTCCCTTGCACTGGCTTGGAAGTAACGCTATGTTCCGTGCGAAGTTCGGCAGGTGCCGATGGCGGTTGGCTTGTGTTTGCTCGCTGTTCTTGGCTTTGGCCTGGTGCTTTCTTCTGCCAAATCCTATCGACTGCTCAGTAAAGATTGTTTATAACCGATTCCCAGAAGTTTGGTGTCGGTCAGGAAACCATTCGCTTGGGCTCCGGTTGATTGGGCATCAGGCTCGTAGGCCCATGGTTTGAAGTTTACGGAGATGGTGACGAAATATACGAATTCGAAGCATTTGTAGGGGATAAGAGAAACGAAGTGTTTATATACAACTTTTCACGTTAAGGTAACTGGGTACATGAGTACTAAAAAACCTCAAAGTGCAGTAGGACACTTCTCTAATTGCGAACAAGTCAGTCGAGCTTCTGAAACTTCGTCTAGCTCTGCTACGCTCGGAGCATACACAAACTGCTCGAGAAATGATGGATTGGACTCGGTTCCCGCAAGAGAATCTGTTTAGTTGTCCGGAACACAGCGGTACCCTAGGCTTCCTGCGCAAACTTTCAGTCGGGCTCTCGTTAGGGGGCTCAGAAATCCCAACCTAGCTTCAGTGGTCTAGACTCCTTGTCTCTCCAGGAACTGCCTAGCTGAGAGCTCAGACAATAAGGCTTTCTAACGGCCAAGTTCTGCCCTATAACACCTAGGTGTTACTCTCTCTCCGGAACGCCCCTCCAGCTTTTGTACTCGCGCAAGGGAAGGCCCACATTCCCGTACACAGCGGTAGCTCAGCCATTTAAGGAAAATTCCATAAGGTGCCACCACCTTAGGGTGTAAATATCGCGCGTGGGTGCGCAAGCGCGCATCGGCCCTTTACCATGCCTTCGAAGGAAGGGGGTGCAAAGCGGCGGATACCAAAAGCTGGCCGTTCAAACAGTTGCGCGAAAGAACAATCGGATCTCGCTGAGAAGCTGCTCGTGGTCACACCACGGTAATTACCCCTTCTTTGTCCACTACATCGACAATTCTCCAATCTTGTCGGGCCATCTGTATTTTTAAACGGGGTTATTTTCTAAGCATTGCTCCTTAGGCCAAGGCGCTGCGTCGAATTGGTGGCGGCCACAGAGGAGCATTGTCGGTGCTGTGCCGCTAAACCGAGCGGCGGGGATCTTTCATTTCACACGGATGGCCGGGGCGCCTGGCCACTGACGCAAGGAGTAAACCTTCCATACCCTTACTTACAACTCAGTTGTTGTTGTTAATCAGCTGGCAATGGGCAGAGCACCGAGTAAATCTAATAAAGAGCAACGGGGCAGCTATAACTGTTGCTTCCTCATCGCACGAATCCTGGAAAACATACTTGTTCCTCATTGGATTTTCCCTTTATTTTTACTCAATGATGTATACTCCCGCTAGTGCCTGCCCCAACATTTAAAATGATCCTATTTACGGCACCGACTTCAGCCTATGGAAAAATACAATGCTGAAGTTTTTACTGTTTCGAGTGTTTCTTTCAAGTTTCGGTTGTTAATTTGTAGCGACCTTGTTACACTAAGCCGTCACTATAAACACATACATGAAGGCAAAGCAGATGAATTTTTTTGTAAGTACGCCTTGTTCCATGCAGATATTTTTAAAAGTAGTCGAAACATTTTGTTTCGAAAGCTGCGGTTACAAGTCGTGGCAACATGCTAGGGTTACAAGTTATGATTGCCAGGAACCAAATGGTTCTCAATCTCAGAGAATGAACTCAGACGCTCGGTGCGTGCGTCTGTTGTAGTTGTTTTGTAACATAAACAGTTGAACCAGGGCGGATTTCTTCTAAAGTGTGAAGACGGGCTAGTTGGTTCATACTGAAGGCAAAAAACAGCGCAAAGAAACGGCACAGAAACGGCAATGAAGACAGAGAGTGCCTGTGTTTGTCTTTTTCTCGTCTTCCGTGCCGTTTCTTTGCGCTGTTTTTTGCCTTTAGGATTTCTTCTATCTTGAATATTTTACCGACATGTGCTGAGACAAGGCCAAATCTTGTTTCACAGTATGTGACCGATGCTTGGAACTTGTGATAGCCTTAAAAGTTCTTGCAGCACACAATGAAGCAGCATTATTAGGTGCCTCATGAAGTGTGGACAGTGTCTTCTCAAGACTGATATTAACTGTGATACAATATCCAAAGTCCTGTGCCATGTTCAGTGTTATGACAGAAAGAAGCAGCTGATTTGTATGAAAGTTTCTGTGTTAGCATTACTTGTCTTCTTTAGGGGCATGTGCCTAGATGTAAATATTCCTTTTAATCCTCTTGTAGTATTGTCACCGGCATACTGGGCAGTGTGGATAGGTATAAGGACTGCTCCTGACTGAATCATTCATACCCTGACTTCACCCACACTGGAATATTTATAGAGGAATGAAAAATGAACACAATCACTGCTCTCTTAACCGATCACGTAATATTATTTCAGAGTGGTGCTCAAACTGGTATATGCTAGCCAACGTAAAAAATAATCAGCATGCATGAAAATAACTACAAATAGGAATCTTCAAACTTCCGCAACACCATGAATTGCACAGCACTAACCCGTGAATACAAGCAAAAAAATCTTGGTTGAAGATGTACATCAGACCTAAGGTGGAGCGCGCATCTAGATTGTCTTACTTTTCCCGCTAGGCAAAGATAACGTTTTCTCGGATTACATCAATTGGCACCCTCTTAAACAAAATTCCTAGCATAAAATACGTTTGTTAGCCCGATTATAGAAGCCGGAAATGCTGTGTGAGTTTCTCATATCCAGGTTTTCTCATATCAAATTCGTCATTGGGCATGGCAGAAGCAAAACCGGCTCCATATCCAGCAACCCTTTTTGCTTCATTCTACAGGTTTGTTGCTATATGATATAGAAATGTTACCGGAGTAATACGCTTTTTTCTGATTCTGCTGCCATGCCCCCTTTGTGCTAAGTGCATATGTATTTTTGTTGCAAAGTTTTTGTTGCTGGGAGGTGATGGTCCGCTTAATCCGGGGTCAACTAAACCTGACAACAGCCTGACCTCCAATGACAAGTATACCCTGTTGAATGCACTATGCACGAAGAATGATAAAAACCATGCCGAAGTACTGTCGCAGCTGTCTGTTGTGAAGGCGATTCAGCTCAGTCTCGAGAAATAAATTACACACGTTAATACAGGGCTAATCACTGTTAAATATGAACTAGCAGCAATTGAAGGACAAAGTGACCTTGACCTAAACCGCACAGTATCTGCCGCTATAGGCACTGAAACTGCTTTCCTCGCTCGTCGTCTTGATGAGTTTGAATACAGATCCCGGCTCAAGAACACGTTATTTCAAGGACTTGCTCATAACCAAAATGAGATATGGGATGATTCTGAGAAAATTATGCGAGAGCTGTTGCGATTCACTTTAAAACTGCAGCTTTCTGATGAGTGTATTTAACGGACGCATCGCGTGGGAGAATTTTCTTCTGATAATTGTCGTCCATTGATTGTAAGATTTTCCAGCTCTAAAACAAAGAAGCCATTTTATCTGCCCGAAAATAGCTTGAAACTTGGGATGTTAGGGTCCCCGAAGACTTCTTTGTTGCCAGAAGTGTATCGCCGAGAAAGCTCATCGAGTTCAGAAAGGTCAGTAGCGAGCAGTATTCCGTTAGGTACAACAAAATGTGCATAAATAAAAAAATGCTACGTGGATGTTTCTTCGCCCGACAGCGAATCCAAAATTGATTCCCAGAACGACACCGCGGCTCATCATAGTGAAACTAGTGTTTCGGCATCAAAAGACGTGCCTTTCGCATAGCTATGCCCAAATAGCCTCCTAATTCTACGAATGATGTTAATTTTCTTTTTACCAATATCCGCGGAGTTATGAGTGAGCGCAGTGACTTGTCATCATTCGTCGACACTTGCGGTGCTGATAATATTGTCCTTACTGAAACCTGATTATCAGCCAAAACTCCAAACAATGAAGTTTTTAATACAGAAAAGCATTTGAATTTATTTCGGGCTGACCATTGTGAAAGATCACGACGAGGCGTACTAATCTCGGTTGCTGACAGCATTTCCGCTTTTCACGTACCCTTACAATTTTTCCTTGAATTTGTTTGCCTGTGCATGCGCATTAGCTTCCGCGACTTCGTACTATGGGTACGCTATCGGCCTCCCACTGCTCCTTTGACATTTTGCGCTGACCTTCACGATGCAAAAAACAGTGTTATCCTACGCTTCCCACATTTTCCTATAATTCAGCTAGGTGACTTCAATTTCCCTAAAATTGCGGATCCCGTTTCTGATCTTGGGCCTCCTGGTTTATCTAATGAAGCGGTAAGTTTTGTTAATTTATGCTCAGATTTTGGTATCACCTAAATTATAAGTGGACCTACCAGGATTTATGATAGAGCGCTAACACACTGGACCTTTCTCTAACGACATGTCCCGATCTTATTCGTTCCTTATTATTTTTGCCTGGCTTAAGCGATCACCTACCGATCAACTTTCTCTCCAATGCGTGATTTCTCATCCTCCGACAAAATCTAAAAATATTCGATTTTACAGTAAGGCCGAATTTTCATCTATTAACTATGAACTTGCAAGTTTTTGGGACAGTCATGCCTAACGTTTTCTATGGGTCTGTTTAAAGCAACTGGTTACTTTTCTAGTGTAAAATTAGTACCTTGTATATACATACATACCGCAGCATGTAAATGTTTCTAAGCATCGATCCCCTTGGTTCAACATTTCGCTGAAACACTTATATAACTAAAAACGCGGCTGCTTTCGTGAAGCCAAAAGACATTATAGCTTTGACTGTTGGTCCGCGTATCGCGTGTGCTCAGCTATTTATAAAAAGGCGCTAAAGGATGAAAAACGTGTTTTTTCCATGATACACTCCCTATGCTACTTGGTGAGAACCCTAAACAATTTGGAACATTGTAGGTAACAAACCAGTGCATACTGTTTCACTAACCAATTGTGATGGTGTCGCAAGCCCCACTTCTCAGTGTTGTGTTGTGTGAAAAGTCAGTATTTTCAAAATCGTTTTCGCACTCCCTTGTTGTTGCAAATGCCACATATGGTTCATGCTGATTTTCCTTCTACGGATACTGTACTCTTGGATTTGGACGGTGTGCGTAAATTGATTAGAAACTTAGAAATGTCACCGCCATAACGTGTAGACGGCATCAACTCAGATGTTTAAAAAATACAGAGATGTACTCGGCTGTGATAATATGCAATTTATTTCATCAATGCTATATTTCAGGCTTATTGCCTCACAATTGGATGATCGGTAAAATGGTACCAATATTTAAATCTGATGATCCATTTTCCCCCCAATTATAGGTCGATATCAATCACGAGTTTTTCTTGTAATGTTTTTGAGCACATAATATATTGAAATCTGGGTAAATTTCTGGAAAAAACTCATTTTTTACTATTAGGCAACAGTGATTCCGTAAAGAAGTATAGTGCTGAGACTCAACGTTTTTGTTTCATACATGACATTTCCACTGCTGTTGATAACGGACATTTTGAAGAACTGCGAGTTGGGCTTGTTGGTATAGGTTCATAGAGGAGCTGTCACTTAGTCTTTCCCGTTGTATTTCTTGTTCAAGTTTTGTTTTTGTGCTGTTCCCTATTATGATAATTTACATTGCTTTGATAGATTTTTTTATTTTTTCAAGGCTTTTGATTTAGTTAATCACCAATCACTATGCATGAAGTCACCAAAAATAATGTTGATCCAAACATTCGTTTTTTGATTGAAAATTTTTACTCTAATAAAACTCAGTTTGTGTCTGTGAATAAATTTTATTCACCACGCACTATAGTGACATCGGGGGCACCACAGGGTTCTGTGCTGGGTCCTTTGGTTTTCGTGGTCGATGTTATTGACTTGTCGTCAGTATATACTTCAAGCATTAGGTTGTTCGCAGATGATTGCGTTATTTACAGAACTATTACTGGAGATTTCGACACTACCTTACTTCAGAGTCACCTGCCTAATATTACTACATGGTGTAACACAAGGTCAGTGCGTCAAAGGAATAACAATGCAAAACCATAAGATTTTTATATTCGAATGATGCCTCCAATTTTACGACTAAAATATGCAGGGCTCTAAACTACAAGTTCTGCTTCATACTAACATTTAAAATTCTTATCACCAACAACCTTTCCTGGCAACTTCATGTAAATTTTATTGTTAATAATGCGAACCGTATGCTTGGGTAGTTGCGAAGAAATTTCTCTATGCCGCCTTCACAGCTTAAACTACTGTTGTATAAAACATCATTTTGGTCTCACCTTGAGCACGCGTGTTCGCTGTGGGATCATAATTATGATTATCTCATTAACATGTTCTAAATAGTTCAAAATTGTAGTGCAGGCTTCATCCTTTCTAATCATGCTCGAACATGTTTTTCTGCAATGAAACAAACTTTAAACCTTCCCGACCTAACTCTCCACAGAAAAATTTCCCGTTTGTCATTCTTTCATAAAATTTCTTTTTTCAAACGCAACCTCAAAACTCAACTTTGTTCTAGGGCGTCATATGTATTATCCGGTATTGACCATCGCCATAAGGTATACATTCCCCACTGCAAGACTAACCTATTTTTTGACCCTTTTATTCCCAAAACTGCTAATGAACGGAATCGCTTCCCCCTCTAATAGCTAGTTTAATCGATGTACCTCATTGAAGACTGCCATCAAAAATACTTTTGTTCTTTATAATCGCAGTTATGATGTTAACTCTTTTAAGTATGCTACTGGCATTTTTGCTGCCCACTACTGTTTGTGTTGTGGTTGTCCCCAATGCTTTGTTTCACTTTGGTTTTTTTCCTGATAATGCCAGTGACCATTTCCTTCTGTAACGCCCTCTGGGCTTTGAAGGTATTGAAATAAATAAATAAAACAAACAGCACAAAGGAAGGCCACACGATTTATTCATAACAAACTTAAATGTTACCCTCGCTCCCACTAACCTCCTAGCTAATTCTGGACTTCCTACGTTAGAAGCACAAGCGCAAAAAGCATGCTTAAACTTTACTTTGTCAAACGCCTACATAATGAATATAAAATTGACATTTCGAACTACATTGCTTACTTGCAAACAGTAGCTATGAGGCACACACAAGCAAACAATTTATTAGAGTAGAAATAGAAATGATGAGAATATAGCCTTCTTTTTTGCAGTTGCCATCCAATAACGAACTATGCCTAACCACCTCACCACTAACACTAACTTGCTATCTGCTTTCTGACAGGAAATTAAAAAAATCTCCTAGCCTATTTAAACCTCCAGTGCTAATATTTGACCAGACAAACATGTACCAGTACGGATTCTTTATATTATGCAGTGTAAATTGCTTTCATGTATAGTGCAAAGTTGCTTATACTTATGTCTCGTACTTGTAGTTTAATACTTGGCTTGATGACCATTCTAGGTTGATATACATTATACCCACCTGCTCTGGACTCCATATAGACAAGCAGTTTTGTAAATAAATATACATGGGTGTGGCAAGGTCTCCCAGAATGAAAATAACTAATACTACACGAAATAATGGTTCGCTTTTCGTATTAATTTTCAACAAAGTAACGGCACTTTACTTAGATGCATAAATATAAACAGCCACAAGGGTTAAGAGATTCTAGTTGAAATAGTATTAGGGGACTTTTAAGTGCTGTTTAGGACGGCTATTTATGCTTATTGTGCTGTGCATTTCTTCAATAAGAGGATGAACGAACCCCGGTGTACATGAATCAGAGTTGGAGTTTTGCAATATTTTTAATATGCATGTGAAATCCTCTAAAGAGTGGAATGTTTTAAATAAACTGTTTACTTTGAAGTTCCCACACGAGGCTCAACACGAAGGCCTGACACAACAAGTTCCACTACTCAAAGACTGCGTCTGTGGACTACCGAGAAGACTGTGAAGTTCATGAATAAGCATTTGCTCTATAACTTGAATACATGATGTCAAATTATCGAGGAAGCTACCAAAAATTGAATGTTTTCGTTTGCTTGTTCACTATGCAATCCTGTGGCGATAACGGGCTATGAGCAAGTTTTGAATTGTAGAGTATATGCCCTGAAAGTCACGCCAAAATTTTCATTGTCTGATTTGTCACAAGGGCATATATATCAACCAAAAAATAGGCCACTACAACGATGGGCCGACTACAAAACCCCACGCCAACAGCCCTGCAATGTTGCAAGCCTCCAATTCTGACATGCGCAATTTTTGGATACGCTCGATGTCTAAGCGAGTGATAATGTTTTGAAATGTTTGGTGGCAGCCAAATGCCCATCGTTCGGCTGCCACAGGTTGTTTGCCGTCGCAGGAAGAGAACACTCTGCGGAAGATCCGCGAGGCTGGTATAAAGAACAAGGGATACATTCCTAGGAGGCTCCTCAGTAATCTTTCACAGGGAAATCCGTAACCCTATATTCATTTTAGGAACTAAAAGTTAGGGGGATGGTTTGTGAAACTGCTTAAAAACACATTCGAAAAATTGGCGCAGCTTGCAGCAGAGCTGGTGGTACCTCCCCCTTCACCGGGGACCCGGCTGCTGAACCTGACATATCCGAACACGTCGGGTAATGTTCTCTACGATTTTTAGGTCCACGCACGGTGCACCTTTAGCAATCTTGCTGACGGTACAGGCGACACTGTGGACGCCCATCTCCCATACCTAAGTTTTTATCAACCATGAAGATGTGTATTAAGGGGAAGGGTAGAAAACACAAACGGAAGGGCCATCCGAGCCCTGGTCAAGCAAGGGCGGATGGGCTCCCTGTCTCTTTACTTCGGTGAGTTCCCTGATACTTCGGTGTGGTCCCTGAAAAGGGGCTGCACTGAAGTACCATTTCCGTCCTTACCAACAATCTCAATCCCAAAGCCCGCCAACTATCCCCGCTTACTGATCATTGAATCTGTTTAAAAAGAGAAGCCAGTTGCCTCTCTGGCTGTCTTCTTGGCCACAAAGGTCATACAAGGTATAATATTAAAATCATAAACAGCAAAGAAACAGAGAACCGGAGAACTGTTTCTCAGATTCAATGCCCAGCAGCAGGCAACAAATCTGAGCCAAACACGCACCGATGATCTTGACATCACGCTCACGCCCCACCGAAGCCTTTACAACTCACAGGGGAAGATCTGAGATCCTGACCTCATGAATGAAACCGAAACCTATCTGCTGGAGGGCCTGAAAAGTTACGTGTAATTGCAGTGGTGCACATAACAGTACGCAGAGAAGAAAAAAGTTCCTACCAAACACCTAATCTTACCCTTTGATCGGTCAACACTTCCAGAATATATTACCGAGGGATACATTTGATGCTCACATTGGCCATATATTGCTAACCCGCAGCGCAGTTTTAAGTTTCAAAGGTTTGGGCTCGAAACCAAATCTCTCCGTGGCCGTAAGACATGCGCCAAGTGCGCCAACCATAATCAGCCATCTTACAAATGTTCATCATGAACCCTCAGCTGCGCCAACTGCCAGGGATCCTAGGCCACATACTTTCGAAAATGTGAGAAGTTCAAACAGACGAACGTGATTATCAAGGTTAAACCTTACCCTCCCAGTGGTGCGAATGGGGTTCGCCTCTTTCCCCCTGGTGAGGTAGGCCAATGTAGCTCGCCGGCTCGCCGGAAAGCGGATCGGCGTCTGGTTTCCACTAGCACCCAGTTCGGCAAGTCGGGCATGGTCCTGCCAGCGCCCTCACTGCGTTGCATCACGCAGCCAAGCCGACACCAAGTCGCTGCCTGAGGAAGCAGCGGTTATGGTGGACACCACGTCGATTGTTGAGGCCGCTGCCTCAACTGCTTCCTCTCCAACGGCCCCAAGCACACGCAAGGGCAGGTAGAAAAAGGAAGCGGAGGCAGCCGCAGCGACCCCCTCTCCCACCTCACTGCCTGTGCCTTATGTGGTGCTCCCCACGCCCCCGGCATTGGCAGCGCAGGGAAAGGACACCCGCAAGAGTAACAGGTCTAGGTGGCCCAGTCCGCTGGGCTTCTCATTGCCTTCAGATGACGACATGAATGTTGAGCCATTCCGACGTGCACCACAGCATGAGGAACGAGCCCCGGCGTCCAGGTCAGTAGAGAAGATAACGAAAACCCTTGCAAGAGTTCAAGCACCAAAAGTCGACACATAAATATGCACATATTTCAGTATCTCTCCATATGCAGTGGAACTGCAGGGGCTTTCTTAAAGTTCCTGTAGATGTCTATGAGTTATTGCAATCCAATCAGCCAAGTATGATGTGTTTCCGAAAAAAAAAAACATTTAAATTCCAGGCTCACAAATTTTAGGATGGTTACATGGTCTTTAGTAAGGACTGAGATGGTGGTGGCAGATCCTCAGGTGGTGTGGCCACCATTGCCCGAAAATCCTTCGCGGGCCCCACTTTCAACTACAGACCATCCCAGAGGCTGTGCCCATTCAAACCATAAACTTTATTAGGCCTATAACGCTATGCTCTGTTTACATCCCTCCTGATTTCCAGCTCTCGAGAACAGATTTTAGGGCAATTGCAACTCAGTTACCTCAACCTTTCATTCTAATAGGGGACCAAATGTGCACAATTGTATTTGGGGGTCTCACCGTACAGATGTCCAAGGTCGCTGCTAGAGAAATTCCTAACATCTTCTGGAGCAACCCTGTTCAACAAAAACAGCCTACATACCTTACCTTAGACACAATACATACTCAAATCTTTATTTGGCTCTTTCCGTGTGTTGAGTGGTGTGTGGGCACTGACGCACACGGCAGTGACCACTCCCCCATCCTCACTCACCTATATATAGGTAAACGCCCGTGCATTCCATTTGCCTAGAACAGGTTCAATGAAGCACGAGCTAACTGGAATACATTCACACAGACATCGAAACTACACTATACAGGCATAACACACCTACACGTAGATGAAGCCGGGCAACTCTTTATGGTGCACACCCTCGACGCTACCAACAAGTTCATTTCCCACGCCTCTGGTTCCCCGCGCAACCAGAGAAGGCCGTAGTGAAACAAGGACTGTAGGTGGGCGCGAGAGGCCCAGATTACAGTGTGAGATATCCTTCGTCGGTACCCCACGTCCGGCAACCTCCTGTTGTTCAAGCGGGGAAAAGCGCTTCAGAAGGGAAAAGGTTTGGGCGTTTTGGTTCATCGTCAGACGGAAAACAAGCCCTAAATAAAAACATAGGATGAGGAGTGGACGAGGCAAACGCTAACCCCATCTCTGCCGGGCTCGTCCAAGGTTTTTGTCATTGAAGGTACTTCAGTGCAAATAGTCCAAGGTAAAACCGAGCCTTTCTCCTATATTAGCTGCGCAGACACTTGAACAGCCTTGCTTCACGTTTCTGTGACAGAGAGAAGCCACCGAACAGGGCACGAATAACTGGAGGCCGGATCTTGGAGCGGACGCAGAAGGATAAGACACGAGCTTGAACCTCGGCATGGACGGCAAGCGAAACGAAGGAGCAAGGATCCAAAGAAGAGGGAGTAGAAAGGCCCGAGGTACTAGAAATGTCCTTCAGAAGGAAAAAGGGTTGGGCGTGTAGGTTCATCGTGAGGCGGAAAACAAGCGCCTAATAAAAACACCGAAAGAGGAGTGGACGGGACAAGGGCTTCTCCCGTCCACTCCTCGTCCTGTGTTTTTACTTAACGCTTCTTTTCCGTCTGGGGAAAAGCGTTTGGAAAATGTGTGCGCCTTGAGGCAAAACGAGAAAGTTGGCGCTCATTTATAACATTCATTAACTCCTACACCAACACAGAGAAAGTATTGACACGAATACGCACAATCAAGTGAGAACAGACACACGGCCTGCATCTGTTCATCACAACCGGGTACATACTCGAAGACCAGGCTGGCACACTCGCACACTTCCAACACGGCTCTAGTTAGGTACCCTACACAACCAATTCCATGAAACACAAACAATCGGACGAAAAGAAGTCCCTACGCGACAACAACAAATCACACAGTTCTTACAGCTCCCTCATTTCACTACATGAGCTGAGGGCTGCTCTGAGCACGTGTAAACCCTCAGCTCCAGGCCCAGACATCACATATACAATGATACAGCACTTACACGCAGACACTCTTCTTACACTCCTTCATCTTTACAACAAAATATCACTTTCGGGGCACTTTTCAAAGTCTTGGAGGAAGGCCTTAGTTGTAGCATTCCTGAAAGAAGGAAACGACCCCTCCTCTCCTGCTAGCTATCAACCAATTGTCCTGACCAGCTGCCTCTGTAAGCTTCTAGAGAAGATGATCAACAACAGACTCGTGTTCTTCTTGGAGTGCAGTGGTCCTCTCGAGAGCTGCAAGGCGGGCTCGTTGGTGGGACGACCGACGAATGACCAACTTGTCACTGTTTATTCATACATCAAGGATGCCTTTGTGCAAAACAATTTACCCTTACGGTGTTTTTCGACTTCGAGAACGCCTATGAAACCGCTTGGCGTTCCGGCCTACGTGGTGACCTCAAGTCAATTGGTGTTTAGGGTAACATGCTGAACACTCTTATTAGTTACTTGTCGAAGAAAAGTTTGAAGTAAAAGGTGGGTGTGCAGTCTCAAAGGTTCACGGGGAAGAAAATAGCTGCCATAAGGTGGCTTGTTCAGCGGCAATATCTTCCTATTAAAGGTGAACTCTCCTAACAAGGCATTGCCACCTACAATATTTTATTCTATGTGTGGATGCGACGTTCAGATTTCCTTTAAATCATGTAATGTGTCAATCTGCGAAAGTAAAGTCCAGCTGGGCGTCAAGAAGCTTTCCAGATACGCGGACATGAATGGTTTTAAACTGAATCCCAGAAAACCTCTTGTGTTGTGTTCTCCGGGAAGCACGGGGTCCAACCAGACCGAGACATCACTCTTGAGAACGTGCCCATTCCCGTGAACAAGCAGACCATGTTTTTAGGAATTTTATTTCATGGAATGCTCACATTCATTCTTCATATCAAACAGCTTAACTTCAAATGTTTAAAACAAGAAGCATTCTTAAGGTCCTCTCGCACCAATCTCATAGGGCCGACAAACAACTCTTGCTGCGCCTTTTTACGGACTTGGTGGCGTCTCGTCTTGACTACGGCAATGTCCTGTATAGGTCAGCGAGAAAAAGAGCCCTCAAAATGCTCGACCAAGTGTCTGGTCTGCGCCTAACATAAGGAGCTTAGCGGACTAGCCCAGTCGACAGTCTATATGTCGAGTGTGACAAATGGTGCCTAGGCCGTCAGCGGGGGTATATTGAATCGCTGTATTCTTCTAAGATCGTATCCCTCACCAACCATCCTTTTATGCTATCATGAACAAAAAAGCAAAATTACAACATTTTTAAAAAGGCCATCTATCTCCTCACCTTTCTCCTTCAGAGTGAGGAAAGAGGATTCTGCTTTCAAGCTAGCTCTATCACACACGCACAAGACACTCATTAACAATTTTATCCCACTATCACATCTACGTCCTATACCATTTGACTTGTCTTTCCCACTAGTAAAAAATAGGGTACCCAGGACTGCAATTTTGAAGTGTATCCTTTCATGCAGGGCTAGTGCAGGTACGCAGAATTGTAAAGCGAAGCCTCCAAAACTGCTTCAACTGTCTCTTGTCCATCGCAGGGACCAAATTTTAGAGTTAGCCAAACAATGAATTTTTATAACAGTATTTACACTGAAAAAGCGTATGGCATCTTACTGATCTCAAATCACAACATGAAACAAAATTCCTATGTCGTGTACACAGATTTCCTAAGCGTTGTACAGCCGCTGTCATCAGGAAGCTCAACTAAAACTATGCGATCAATGCTGTTATCAAGGAACTAATGACTGCATATGCATCAAATATTCAAATAAATATATGCTGGGTACCAGGGCCCTGTGGAATTTCCTGCAAAGGGGCCGCCGATCAAACGGGTGCTGCTGCTGCTCTCATGATTACAGTTACACTACAGCAGTACCTTACATACACCTTAGTACACACATCAGATGACAGCTTCGTAACACGTGACAATTACACTGGCGTCGAAAAACAGACAACCAACTACATGCAATAAAACCACAATTGGGATGCTACACAACTGACTGCCACAACAGATACACTTAAGTCGCCCCGGCTAGGCGGCGGATAGGCCACACATGTAACGCACACCCACCTGCTCACTAGAACTTCGGAACCAGTGTGTAAAAGGTGTGAAATGGCCTATTCGTAGTCCACATACTAATCTAATGCAAGGAACTGGACATAACACGACAAAAATATTTCCCTGAAATATACAGACGATACTTTCCACTGGGCCCATCATACGTTTAGCCGACGAACCAATGTTTTCTAGGCAGCGCGTTTTTAGTTTTTTAGCTGAAATAAAGTTTTTGCAGCAATTCTAATATAACTTGTAATCATCGTGGCACTATACACCAGCCATCTCTGTTCTACTTTGTGTTTGTTTTGCGTTACTGTTACTTTTACTCATATCTTTTAGTCTTTAGCATCACATAAAAATTCAGCAACTTCTTCTCTGGCACTCTTTGCCTTTGTTCGTCTTGCGCCATGAGGCACCAACCATCATCCTCAACATCATCAATGGCACAGGGCATGATCGTTTTGTCAACAGGTGTTCACATATCGCCGAACATTACCGTGCTCGCACGCTATAGAACCCGCTGCAGAGTCCACAGCCCACAACCACGCAACAAACACTAAGGAAAATTTCTGCTCCTGCAACGTGGTGATGGATCAATCGCAAAGTTGTCGGTTTCATAACACGAAAAACGCATTTTCGATTCCGCCTAAGGGAAGCATTTTTTGAAAGCAAGGTTTCTACCTCTACCAGCCAATGAATATCTCGTGGAGTGCGAAATAAAAAACTCCAAAAGCAGTGGAGGCGGAGGTGCGGGTGCAGGAAGGGGCGTATAGTTTTACTCATAGAGCATACTGTAGATGGCGCGGAGAATTTACCCAGCGTTCCCCGCGCGCCGGAGTTGGTAATTTCGACTGCCGCGTTCGCGCGACCCTGGTGTCGGCTTTGTCGTCTGCTTGAGCGACACCGTTTTTCAGCCTGTTTTGGCGCAGGTTCGTGTTAATTTCGCACTTGTTTCGCACGGCTTCATTACCTACTTGTTCGAGAGCACCTCCTTGGTAAACCGGACTCGATGTATTTATACGATGGTAGCACAAAGATACGGTACGGATTTGTTTTCATGGCGCGAAAACAAAATACAGATACCACATACATACATATTGCTCAGGAGAAACGAAAGAGAAACACACTGCTTGCAACGAATGGGTCTCCGTTTTCTAAATTGGTGAATACCAATTCGTTTGCTTTAAGAGGTATTACAATAGGCGAAAGGAGCAACCCATTCTGATAAATAGCAATTTTAACAGTTCTTTTTTCGCTATTCTCAAACTGTCTAAAGTAGCTAGTTGAAATCGCTATAAATAGAATCACTACGCTCACATGCGAATTGTTTCGGTGTGCGCGCTTGAGTAGGGCGGTGGTGCAGCCCCAAGCTAGCACATTAGGATGGCTTGGTTCAGCTGTATTACCCTTTCTTTCTCCCGACTTAAGGCGGGGCCTTAGTGGCAGCGTACACCGCTCTAGCTCGCCCCGGCCGACGCTGCTGCTGCTGCGAACGAGACAGCGCCCCCGCGAATTTCAGGTACCGGGTAGAAAACTGTCTGGACTACGCTGTATTAATCTTTCTTTCTCTCGACCTACGGCGGGGCGTTAGTGGCATTTTTGTACGGCCATGTGTGTGAATTCAAGTGACATCGCATGGGCAATTGGTGTGAATGTCGTTTAAAGCTTTGCTGCTGCTGCTGCGATGAGGACAGCGCCGTAGCGAAATGTCTGGTTTCCGCTGTATTACTCTGTCTTTCTCACGATTTACGGCGGGGGCTTAGTGGCATTTTTGTAGAGCCATGTGTGTGGTTACTAGTGACATTGCATGGGCAATTGTTGGGAATGTCGTTTAAGCTTTTCTTTCGAGCCACCATTAGAGCGTTGATTTGAGCAAGTTTTTTTTTTAACTTAGCTGAAAACGTCATTGTTCTCCCCCACTGCTGACTCCGTAGCCCTAGGTCTTCTGGGGTTGCCAAGTGGTGATATTCAGATTTACGGTGTACAGGTGCCAGGTTCAAAGTCCGGGACGTCACTAGCCACACGCTCTCTTTCGTTCTCCAGTTTTTCTTCGGCGATGGACGTTCAAAGCTCGGCCTAAACAGCTGTGCTGTTGTAAACGCGCCCTCTCCTCCTCCAGAATTTATTACTTTCATTCATGAGAAGTGTCTCTATTGTTCGCGTTTTTTATCAAGATGTAATAAGCTTACAAAATCAATTCAAGGTCAATCGTTTGAGCCTGGGCAGTCCCAAATGTTTCTCTTCTTTAGCATTATATGCGATAAAATAAGTCAATCTAGTATTACAGTTACCGTAAAATGCCTGTGACGTATTACGGCAACAACTATATAGCATATTTCGGCATATCTGGGAATTTACACGGCCTAACGCCAACCACCTTCAAACGTGGGTGACAAACACCAAGGCGCGTACAGTAACTCAATGTTGTACAACATCTGTATTAAAAAAAGCAATCACAAACTGTTGGTTGCCTAGGAACCAGACTTACGATTGGCGTTATCTGAAAAAGGTATTGCAAAGCGTTATACTTTTCAGGCTTTTTTTGTTTCTCATTACATAAAACCAAGCTTTTCCTGATTTGAAATAAAGGGCGGTGATGGTCAACGTTTTTTCCCAACTTGAGCAAAGACACCCTGCAGTTGTGTATAGTGGTGGGTTTTCTCTTGAATGGGAGCTGGATATATCAAGCTCCCACACGAGGCAGACAAATATCCGTTAAACGCCAGTGTGTTGCCTGGATAAGCATGAATTTATGATTCGGTTCTCGATCTGTAAACAGATGTGAACCGGTATTTAAAAGCTGTAATGAATGTGTATTCCGTGGGTGGACTTCATGCGGTTACGAAATGTGGTACTAGATCTTGGGCTGTGAAGTTTCATATGTTATCGCCAAGGAGTCATATGATGCATCCTACGGTACATGGCGACACCAACTTTTCGTTTTTTCACCGCGCCGTTGTATATATTAAAAAATGGTAAAGTGACTTGTTCCGCAGTACAAATTCTCGCAAGACAATAAACATTGGGAAGGTTGTCCAGACTAAAGTAACAAATATTCATCGCCAGCCAAGACGGCAACCAGTGATTGCAGTGGAAAACAAACGGCCAAATGAAGTTGGTACACACTCTCCCGGAAGTAAATATTTACACTTCTAAGAACTGCTCAACAGCATTATAATTAAGATTATTAACAGCCTTAATTATGCATCTGCACTATATATCACTTACACGCCTCACGTACACGCCACCAATAGTGAAGAGTATTTAACAATCTTTGGACGCAAATAGCAGAAATTGAAATAATCAGTCTTTTGAAGGTGAAAAGAAATGCTTTCTGGGTACGGTTGTTAAACCTTTAAGCCATGTACAACCGAAAAATCGCTTAAATACTTTCTCTGATTGCATTTCTTTTTAAAATTACTTAAGACAGGCAACTTAGGTTACCTGTCACAATTATTGGCCCTTTTCTACGTCATAATATTTCAACGAGAAAAAGAAAACGCTTTTTTATGCTGAAAGTTTTAATGCCAAACATTTATACCCCGAAAATTATTAGTTCATACAATAGTTGACAAGGAAGCCATTTGCAAAAAAAAACATATGGTTTACATATATGCATATAAAAAGTTTAATATTGCCAAAAGATGCCAGCAGTATGTGAACTCAAGCAGCGACGACTTTAGCATAATAACCGGCATTTTTACATTGATATGTTTACTTAGAACTTGCTCCTAGCCACATAATTGCACAAAAAACAGTTGGGCTCTTTGATAGCAAATAATCACGACGAAACGTGTTGCAAGAGGAGACTGACAAAACAACGGACAAAATAGAATACCGTGAGGTGAGGGAAACTTTGAATACACTTTAGAAGGTTAGAGACTGGGAGATTTGGTGCGGCGGTTCCTTCCAATAGGGTGTTGTGCAAGAATAAACGGGTATTTAAAATTGTTAGTAGGGCACAGATCGGTGCAAAGTTGTGTAGATGATATTATCTTTTCGGACTGTAATGTTTTCTAGACTTAGTAAGGTTTTTTTGCTTGATAGTCAGATTAACTTTTTTCTGGCTATTTTGCTTCGGCAATGCTAAATCTTAATCTTCTTGTTTATCATACCTGCAGTTTTGCTCTGAGATTGGCTAAAGCAGCAAAAGAAACGAACAGCTCATTTCAAAATTTTCTCAAGATTGTCAACATCGTGTGTTGTTTAGGTCCTCAATCTAATATGCAAATTATAAACCAAAACGAATTGTTCTAGTTGAGGTGAGGAGTACTGTGCTCGGGGGAGATTCTTTAGGTGTATGCCTAAGCAAGCCCGATTTATTTCGTGCCGATCGACAATTTGTTTCAATGGTCGAAGATCAAGATAGCTTGCTGGTCATTACACCATGATATTTATAACTGTTTCTTATGATTTTAGTTCATTTACTACTGTTCTTATAAATGAATGGCTGTTTTGTGTTTGTAATGCGCCTATAGGCAGTTACATCAGGGTTCATCTTGATGTACTAACCATAACCGAAATATAATTATCGCCGAAAAAGACTCGTCCTCTATTTTGTGGTCGTGTAGGTAGTTCTCTGAACAAAACAGGAATGAGCCGCAGACAAAATGCGCATTGTAACACATTGTTTAGACAACGTTCTTATCAGTTACAAATAATTCTAAAAGTAAGGGCCTAAAGACACCTTTGGGGAATCTTGGAGAAAACCAGGAGAGGCCACGAGCAAACACCATTTATGCCGACGATATTTATGGATGTGCTTAGGTACGATTCTACCCACTTAACGATGATGGAAGGTACGCCAATCAGACTGAGTCCATTTTGTAGTTTCAAGTGGAGTATCGTATAAAGTGCCTCGCTAAATTCAAGGAATTCATAGGTACGGCCTGACTTTTCCAGACCAAATGAGAAGGAATGAACACTAGAAATGAGTAGGGTAGTTTTAGAAAATCATTTATAAAAGCTTGTGTTTGAAAGAAGATCGTGTTGCGTCTAAAAAGCATCACGTATAAGGAAATGGCGTGTTTAAGCAGTTTTCAACTCGTGCTTGTGAGCGATATCGGCCTGTAGGTCGTTATACAGGCAATATTGCTTTCTTTATATACAGGCATTAACCTAGCAATGCGGCAGTCCTCAAATACAATTCCTTGTGATAAAGATAAAGATAAAGGATATTACAACGTGCAGGTTGGAGGGCAATATAGGGGAGCGACACCTAAATGCATTTGGTGTATTATGTAGACCACAAGAAGATTTATATTAAATGTTTTGGAGCGTAGAAACGACACATAAGTGTAATAAAATCTTGATTTAACTCTGCGCACTTACGACATTTTGACACACGACGTGAAATTATCCGTAAACGCTGGGACTATCTGGCTTTCATATCTGTATTCTAATCGCAGAGCACAAGTGTGTGCTTTTACGTGTTTTTTAGTTTATGTGGCGCCAGAAATTAACTGGGTCACTAATAAAAGTAGCGGCAATTCCACTGAATACAAAATGCAGTTGCTTGGTTTTATTTTTCTGAACAGATATCTTTTAATATAAACCGAAAACAGGTTGACGTTTGGTGTCTCATGCGCTCAACTTTCCGGGCTAGGTATAATACTTTTCTTGTTATCTGCGAGTTTTCAGAGTGTTGCTTTATTGTTTTGTTCGGAATGAAAGTTTGGAAGGTTGCAACTTCACAGATTAACACCCCTAAAATATTCAAAACCGCCACCATCATACTCAAGATGTTACTGATCTTTGCTCTAGAAACCTTATTGAACATTTTGTAGTGAACGTCATATCAGATGTAGTGCCCTGTAATATTCTAAAAAGAATCAATTTCTGGTCAGAAAGACGGACATAAATCAATGCATGTGAACCAGGCCGGCATTTACAATAAAACACAAGACCCAAATTCGTTTGTGTGTGCTCGTATACACACGTCGGTGCACTGATAGCTTGATCCAAATCGGACGATAACATCAAATCAAGAACAACATCATCGGTTGAGCATTGAGTGGTTATTTTGGGCCAAATACTTTGAGGTAGATTAAAATTCGCAGCAATTAGGATGCCGCTGTGCATATATTTACCTGAAAGTTTTCAAAGTTTATTTATTTTACAAATTTACAAAGATGTAAATTTAGAAATTCATTTGTCTCGGTCTACCTCTTCAAAAAAATTTACTATTAAATCATTATTTTTCGTGCCGTCTGTTTTCTCGTGAAGGGAAGATTCCGTTAGCATAGTGCTAAAAGAACACATTTAGCAACATGGTTTTTATTTCAAACGTTTATTACGTATGTACGCGGATTTATGTTAGAAAACGATAGTATTTTTTGTACGGTGAATGACGTGGTTATATTTCGGCCGTTGGCAGCAAAATGGTTGCAAATTCTGGAGGAGTTATATTTACGTTTGGGTTGACTCTCCTTCGACATATATCTGTCATTACTGTTTTATAGCTCAGCAAGCACGACATATTTCAGTTTGCTTTAAAAATATCGGTGCTGTGTCACACCAGTTTGTGTCTACGGAGTGAACATCTGCAGTAATCATTTTGAGTACACACGTTCGTACGTTTATGCTTCTTTGCGTTATTTTGTATAACCTGCTTCTTAATATAATCCTAAAGGTAGCAAATTACAGGACGATTGCAGGTATGTTTCCAGAATATGTGTATGCCAAGGATGGATCTGCCATTATGAGCTTTTTGCCAATAATTTCTTCACTGTCTCTTTTTCAAATCATGTTAAGTTTCATGCGATTTTCCCCGAAGACCGAATATGAAAACATTAGGTCAGTCACTGAGGTGGTCAATATAAACAAAATTTTACGACGTGTCAACTACGGCAGATTTTAATTGGTTTAAACTTTGATTTAACTGGTGCATCTCACTCGATTGGTTGGTTACAGAGAGAAGCTTTTGTGGGTAAGTGGTTCAACCAGATATGCAAGGAAGCAATTTTTTTAAAGTCTGCTTATACAGAAAATGGGTTGTTTTTCAGGATAATATTTTTGTTCCAGGATTTGAAAAAGCCCAGGAATATTTTCTGTTCGGGGTTCAGTTCTGCATCCTCGTAAAATTAAGCTTACAAGCACAAACGAAGTCACGCATAATGCAGACACAAGTGTATTGGCTTTGCCGAACAATAGAAAACCTGTTACTTGACCATACAGACCTAAACTGCTCACTAATTGGGGTAACGAAAGTAAGAGGCATTCGCAGCGTGGCTGTTTGGCTCACTTCAGCATCCCCACGGAAGTTGAACAGTTTCGGGCCAGTGTTCTACTGTTCGTCGACTATGACGTCACAGAGATTTACGAGACTGAGCAGTCGACGGAACACACATTGGGCGAAACGCGCCTCGTTAGGGCACCTAGGGCGGTGCAGTAGGTTGCGACAGGGCAGGCATAGGTTAAACGACGGGCTGGTTGTGCTTGATGGCTTGAAGAAGACGCTACCAAGCGGGATTGCTTGGATAAAAAAAGGAACAGACATGGTCGGCTTTGCTGTTCAGTCAACTTCGCCGGGCCCACTCAGACAAACAAGACTTCGTTTTTCGCACTAAGAAAACAGGAATCCTCTGACAAGAGCCCCCTACCATTTGTTTTCAAAATCCCTGCTCGTGTTCCTACAACTGGCCACAATAACTCACATTATCTTTAACGCTTGTACAATTAGGCCGTTACTGGACTAACAAATATATAAAGACGTTAAACCGGCACTGCTCGAAAGAGAGACGCAATAAAATATTGTTTTACTCCTCACTTTGTTTGACAAAGCCTAACACCCGTTTTTATTTTTACATTATTATATCACAGCGTGATGTCTTCAAAACGACGCGTATTTGTGTTTGGAAACCAAAGCACAACAAAACAATTTCAGCATAATGTAATTGAATGTTCTTGGAAGTGGTCGAGGGTAATACAATATTCTTGAAAGCAGTATAAAATTTGTAGCATTCGAGTCACTACCCGGAATATCTGTCATCCAGTGTGCAGAAACGACAACTCTGTCTTTGATAACGGCTGGTTGCGGAAGAAATGACTCGCAACTTAGATGATATAGCTAACAACTTTTGAGAAATTTTTCACAGAAATTTCACATTTGTTTCGTGTTTGTTTTAAAGCATCAACAAGAAAAAAGGTAATTATTGGATACCGGAGAGCTGCAGGTTCAGGGAGATGAACAGAAAAGAACACTGGGCACACATTTTAACTTATCGGCACGTTTTATTGCGTTACTTTATATAGCATCATAAAATAACTAGGCACATTGCTGATTGTCCAGAAAAAATAACGTGCTAATAAAATTCCAGCGTCAATTTAGGCTCATTCACACTGCGAGAAACAGTATTGAAGGAATTATTACAAATGTGTTAGGTTTCAATTTAAAAAACATTTTACACTGTTGCCGTAAAGTGCTACCCCAATTGCAAAGTTTACTAAAACCAGCAAATCTTTGAACGGACTGCATCTTACCTCTTTACCCGCCAACAATTCGTTTGTATGAATCATGCGTCATGCAAGCATGGTCATAATGACGATGGAGTTCTCCATGCACTGGCCCAGGCATTTTTCGTTTTTGGTGTTTGTCAATGTTATTGTTACCAGACGATAAAGTTCTACGCCGACGATAGTATTTTGTTCTACCAAATTGCTTCTCCCAAAAATCAACTTAAGATAAATTTCCCATAAAAAAGGGCAATTAAGTAATAATTTTGACAAACTCTGAAATTGGACCACAAAAACTGCCTTAACACATTTGTGGTGTTTGAGATAATACACTGACAGAAGTGAACCAATAGAAGTACTGTGGCTTATAAAATTCTGAATAATCCTAAATTATGATGGGATATCCAAATGTGCGACCAAAAGCACTTCAAACACTGCTCTTTTATATACGTGCTCTTAATGTTTTTGAACCCCTCTTTACGCCGCCTAAATTTCAATTGAATTCTTGGTTGCATTTAGGGTATTACGAAGATCATTTTATTTTCAAACTCAAACATTTCTAAATCACCAGACGATATTCAAATAAAGTAGTCTGATTGCTATAAAATTCCTGGGGCGGCTTTTTGCCAGCACATTTTGGTAAGAGCGACTTACCCTAGATTCCTGAAACGATTCAAATGTTACGAAACATTTTTTCATCAAATACTCACAGCACACAATAATATTGACTCCTCAAGTATTGTTACCTCTTCAGCAGGATAAAGTACAACATATCGAAACACCCTCTATAGGTCTCAGATTACGCATCTATTTTAAATATTCTATTTTTCGAGAACAATTGTTAAGTGGAACCTCTACCAAAACTCGGAATACAAAAAAATTAGCACGAACATTCCACTAGCATCTACCGACAATATGCATTCTGTCTGTCTATCTGCATATTTGTGTAAGTGCTTCGAAAACGAAGGGGTCTTTTGTAAAATATTCTTGGCGCATCATGCTAAGAACCTGTTTTATGATCGAAGCTTTGTTATTAGGGTAAATAATATTACTTTTCTAGTATTTCGTTTGCTTGGGTGTAATACCTAGAAGTTATGTATTCTAAAACTGTTCTCAAAACCTTGCATTTGGTCATGAAGTGACCAGATAATTTTACAAATGACATTCAGTCTGACGCATCCGTCACAGAATACTTCACAGAATAAACTTTATAAATCTGGAAGCGCAATGTTTAGGTTGGTTGCTTGGGAGCAAAAATAGTGTAGTACTTGACGCCTAGCGATGCACAACAACAATGTATATATAAAGCACTGCCATTTAATGAACATAATTAAAAGTCACAATTTTCGACAAAACGCAGGTATCGCTGAATGAGGGCCAATAAAGTGCAAACGATAATACAACAGAAGTTTTTAACCAGCTCTTGAATGTCGGGTATTTGCCCCCGCTGCCAGCGCATGTTCATGTAGGGGTTGGGGGCTTTATTTATTTTTTTTTTTATGATACCCTCAAGGCCAAAGGCATTACAGAGGGGAGTGGGGGTAGAATACAGGTAAACAAACAAGGAAAAAATGAAGTACAATATAAGCTAATTATACAATATTAGCTAGATCAACGAGAAAAAAAAAACAGCAACTCACAGTCATAACAAGAGAAGAGAAGTTACAGATTCATACAATTTTTACAGATTATACAGATCTATAGACTTTATACTATTTATACAATTCGAGCAATAAAATTTCGGAACTGTTCGTTATCAGTAATAGATACAGCACTAGAAGGAAGGTGATTTCATTCCCTACTAGTCTTGGGCAAGAAAGAGTGAAAGAAATGCTGGGTGTTGCAAATGCCAATTCCAACTTTGTGGCTGTGGTCGATACGATCAGATCGATAATGGGGTGCAGCGATAAACTGGTCATGCAGAACATGGTGGTGATACAGTTTGTGAAAAAGAGTTAGTCGGGAAATTTGACGGCGTGATGACAGAGACGGGAGGTCAAGGTTAGATTTCATGGCAGTAATACTGGCTGTTCTATTATAGTTGGACAGAATAAACCTAACTGAGTTATTTTGAACAAGTTCTAGGGAATTTTTAAGTTTACCCTGACTTGGGTCCCATACCGAGCATGCGTATTCCAATTTGGAACGTATAAGTGTTTTGTAGAGCATTAGTTTAAGTTGCGATGGCGCCTTATAGAAACTACGACGTAAGTAACCGAGCATGCGGTTTGCGTTACTAATTACATATTCGGTGTGAAGGTTCCAGGTTAAGTTAGTAGTAATGTGGATGCCAAGGTATTTATAAGATGTAACGGATTCTAATTGGACACTGTTAAGATATAAGGGTGGTGGGACAGTCTTGGTGCGGGAAATACGCATTACTTTACATTTCCTAATGTTAAGTTCCATTGACCAGGCTTTGGACCAGTTAGCAACTGCATTAAGGTCAGACTGTAATATGGTGGTGTCATTGTCACTAATTGTTTCACGAAAAATAACACAATCATCTGCAAATAGAAGAACATTAGAGTTTGAAAGACTAGCCAATTTGTTGATATAAACAAGGAACAATAGCGGCCCAAGCACCGATCCCTGTGGAACGCCAGATGCAACGTGACTAAAACCAGAACAATATTGATTAGAAACAAACTGGGAACGATTAGTAAGAAAATATTCTATCCATTTTAACAAGGTATCGTCCAAATTTAAGCCTTTTAGTTTATGAAGCACCAATCTATGTGAAACCCTGTCAAACGCTTTTGAAAAATCTAAGATGCAATCGGCATGAGATGATCGATCTAAGATTTGGTGCAATTTGTGAGTAAAACATAGTAGTTGGGTTTCACACGAGTATGACTTACGGAATCCATGTTGAGCTGCGGAAAAAAATGAGTTAGACTCAAGAAAGTTAACCAAGTTACTGTAGATGATGTGTTCTAATATTTTGCAACAGTTACTGGTGAGAGAAATAGGGCGATAATTTAAAGGAGAGGTTTTGCTGCCTGATTTAAAGAGTGGAATCACCTTCCCTATTTTACATTGTTTAGGAAGCGTACCCGTGTCCAAGACTGTTGGAATATTTTTGTTAATAGAACTGAACAATATGCGCTAGTGTTTTTCAGAAATTTGGTGTTAATACCATCAAAGCTGGGAGATGACGAGTTGTTCAACCCGTGGATGAGCTTAGCGACACCAGATACATCTATTCGTACTGGAGGTGTAGATTCATAATTAAATGCTTGTGTTGGGGGAATTTCCTTCGAAGAATCAGACGAAAAATTGCTGATAAATGTTTCGTTGAGAAGTGCTGCACAGAGATTGTTGGGATGGGTTTGTCAGATGAATCATGTAAGGCAATAGTATCATAAGAAGGGAGGGTTAATGGTCCGCCAAAATTTTTTTACATTTGAAGCAAGCATCGATGGAAGGACGTTAGACAGAAAATTTTCTTTCGCCGTTTTGATAGCTGCAAGATATGCTTCAGTTGCGGTCTTGTACGCATTCCAACGCAAGCTGGAAGGTGATCGTTTAGCTGCGGAATAGAGACGCTTCTTCTTGTTCCGATAACCGTTTTGATATGATGTTATACCATGGTGCGTGAGAATGCGTGGTAATGACTCGCTTGGAATATATTTTTCGATTAGTTCATGCACTTTGTTTCGAATGCGTCCCAGTTGGATTGTAGTGAGTTATTGTCGAAGTTGCTCAAGAAAACGGCTGTAAATGCATCGAGTTCAGTACTTATTGCGTTAAAGTTTGCTCTGTTGTAGTCGAAAACAGTTTTGCGTTTTTCGGAGTGTTCGAGGACGGAATCTTTTATATGAAAGTTAAGCAGTAGATGGTCACTGATTCCAGGAAAGCAAGTTACAGCAGAGATGAGATCAGGGGTAGTTGTTAGAACTAAGTCTAGTGTGTTTGATGCGGTAGGTGATAGCCTGGTTAGCTCGGAAACAACCTGGGTGAGTGAAAAGGTGGAACACATGTCCAAGAATCCTTGCGATTCGGTTGAAAATGGAGTTAACGTGGGAGGATTAGTATTCCATGTTATATTGGGGTAGTTGAAGTCGCCTAAAAGTATGACGGGTGATGTAGGGAACCGGGTAGTAATCTCATTAAGGACGTCATGCAGTTCATTTATAAAATTGGTGGAAGAGGACGGGGATCTATAGCACACGCCAAGAATGAATTGGCGATGACCAACTGTTCCTGAGGCCCAGATGATTTCGAGATTGCTGCTAACTGATATGCTCGAAGAAGGAATTTTGTTAGAAATTGCCAGAAGTTGCGCCACCACCACGGGACGTAGTGCGGTCGTATCGATATATGTTAAAGTGGGACGCTTCTTCAAAGATTTCAGAGTTTTGTATATCCGGAGACAGCCAAGTTTCTGTGAGTGCGATAATATGCGCAGAACAAGTATCTATTGCGGATGACAATGAATCGTGTTTGTTAACAATACTGCGTGCATTGGTGAATATGACAGGCAGTTGTGCGAGCGGCCGTCCACTGCCCCTCTCGTAGTCCTAGGCGACACCGTTTGTAGTGGCGGCGACGTTATCATCTGTCTCAGGGTGTTCACTGGCGTTAAGTTCCTCTATGCTATCTGTGGTTGCGTTGTAAGTGTAGCGTTTCTTCTTTACAATGAGCTTGTTGTAGCTGATTAGAAAGGGAGGGGAACCGGGTTGGCTTTTGCCGAATTCGGTGAGTTTTTTACGGGCAAAACGAGTAGCCGGGGAGAAGTCTTCAGATATTGTTATATCCTTTGGTTTTAGCAGCTTACGAGCGGAAAATACCTGCTCCTTAGTTTTTAAGTTCAAAAATTTTGCAACGACACGGCGGCATTTGTTTGGCGATAGCGTGCCTATACGATGCGCGCGTTCAAATGAGCCTGCGGGAAATGAGGGTAATGGTTTCGCTCAACACCTCAGTTAGTTTAGCTTCCGTTTGTTGCCAAAGTTTCCTAGCATCAGGCAAGCCATAAAAAATTAGATTAATTTCTGCGTGAACGATCATCAAGTTCGTCAATACGTGACTGCAAGACATCCTGCTGTACAGCCAGTGATTCAGCAGTCGACTGTACCTGTGTAATTTGCGCGCCAAGGTCGCCTATTCTACTTGATTTCTTTTCTAGGGCGTCAAGCCTGCTTTGAATATCGGATACCTTGGCTTCAATGCTTTTTTGTCCTGATTTGATACTTTTTATGTCGGCTGCTAGATCGATTTGAAGTTTCGAACCCTGAATTGAACGCGTGTGAACGTCTTTTAGCAACCGAAAGAGAGCCCCCATTTGCTCGCTTGGGTTTCAGGTAAAGATTCTAGATCAAGAAGGGCGTCTGCTCTAGTGGTAGGCCCAGGGTTAGATTCTATGTCGCCGCAACATAGTAACAGCAAAGCCATAGAAAAACACTCAGACAAGGTTTCCCTTAAGACTTGTGGGCACGGGAACAGCAATAAGCAGCGATCGTCGCTTTTTTTCGCATACAGAGGCAAGCAAGTACACACCTGCATGGTGAAAGTTTGACGATTAGGAGCGGTGCCGAGGGCGCTGCTCCCATGCCCACTGAAGGGAATGCTGGCGGGGTGGCGGCTTATATGGTTTTTGGCAGACGATGCGGTTGTCCATTGCGCTGTCCAGCAGTAGTCGAGTTGAGGGGTTGTCAGCCAGTCGGGGTCGACTACGCAGCAGGTCTGCGCAGTTGATATTTCTTCTGGTAGATCAAACGAAGTGGCCGTTACCGGCGGGGTGGCGAAGAAGCTTGCGCAGCCACTGACCGCAACCGATAACCATGGCACGAGGAGCACGTGAACGACCTGTATGGTGAAAGTTTGACGATTAGGAGCGGTGCCGAGGGCGCTGCTGCCATGCCCACTTTAATTGATTGATCGTCCAGATTTTGGAGCATTTTTGGTGATGCCATCAAGACCTCGCGACAAGCGGTTTCGTAGGGTTAATATGGCCCCTCGGACTATGCCTACCGTGACGGGTCGATCAAGGTCTTTTTCCTCTCCCGTGTAGCGAGGGAGGGTCTCACGTGCGAAGTCTCCGAAGTATCTATCCTAATTGCATTGATTTGCTCTTTGTCGGAACCCTTAAAGTTGTGTAGATGTATGTTGAGGTTTGTTTCTCTGTGTGGTTTTACTACTGCCGGGGTCGATGAGACAGCGTAGAATATTCCAGGTCTTGGACATTCCATTTTTATATTCCATTCGACAACACGTGCTGAGCCAGTTGGGCGTGTCAGTTTACTTGTGTAATCTTCAAGTCGCTAATGAGAGTAGCGAGGCGCCACCTCAGGTAGAGATTTAGCTTTTGTTTCCATAGTCTCTGATAGAAACTCCGCTGGGCCTCCAACATGTAAAGTAGCTTTGCACCACACCAGCTTGATAAAGGCCTGCATCTGCCGGTTTTTTTAGTAGCTTGCTTTGCATCCCTGCACAGTTGTTCTGCCCATTCACGAATGTCCCATATCTCTTCGAAAGAAGGGCTGCCCGCAACTTCAGATCAGTTGATTTTGGCGGCCCGTATTTTGCTGAAGGCATCCCAATCGATAAGATGCAGTTTTTTACCCCACTGGTATTTATTGACCCTGGATTCAACCCCAATTACGACGATGTAGTGGTTACTGCCGAGGCTTTCTCTTATGTTGAACCAAGTGGCTGTAGCTGTGTAGCGGTAGGAGTGTTTGAAGGCTGCCTGAGTGTAGGTGTTGTGTCATGGTGTATGTGATTTTGTCTACACCTGTAGCTGAAGGCTTATATGTGGTCAGGCTACCTTAAGCTCATGAATCGAAAAAGGACAGTTGTAGGAAGTGTGCAAATTTTGCAATCATGCAGGGACTTCTTTTCTGCAGATGTTTTTTTTTTTTTGTTTCATGAAAGTATTTGGGTAGTGTGCTGAACAGGACACGTGTTCGAAGTGTTGTGAAAGTGTGTTAGACTGGTCTTCAAGGGTGTCCCCTTTTGTACAAACACGGAGCAGGCTGTGTGTTGTTGCCCTCTGAGGTAACGTATATGTCCAGACTTTGTGTGTGTCCAGTGTATGAATAATGGGTAACTATAGAATGTGTGCCAACGCTCTCGTTTTGCCTTACGGCGCAGACGTTTTCTAAAAGCGTGGGTCCGTTTGAACAAAAAAAAAATTACACCATCTCCCAGAAGGTGTGGTGATGCAAAGCATTCTGGTCCTCAATTTATTTTCACTTGTGTTGGTTACCCACATCTCGTGAACGTTGTTGGAACTCCGAGATTTTTTGCATCACCACAAACTTTCCTTAGGGAGATGGTGTAATTGATTTGGTTTTTGAGTAAAGACACATGTAACAGCGTGTTAAATGTCTTCTTTATTTATTGCATTGTGGGTAACGTTTTACGTACATTATAATGGCTTCATTGTCAGCAAAGTGCAGCGTGAACGGCTTTCGTATTAACGGTCCAATCTTGAAATTACTGAACACGAGGTGTATGCATGTTTGATATATATTCGTCGGTTCTTCGAGAGACATGCAGTGTAGCGAGTATCTTGAAGTCATGACTTGAATTAGCCAATCATTCCTTATTAGGTCGGCGTTAAAGTCCCCACGAGGACGAAAAGAACTGTGTCATTGCAGTCACCATCTTCCCGTCGGAAACCATAAGGAGGATGCGAAGCATCATAAGTGTTTCTTGTAGGTGGTACTGTGTTGCCGTTATGTTGTTTCATTTATCGGAGTACGAATGGGAACGTAGTGTTAACCCCCATGTAGAGACAGAGAAATGTAGAGAAATGTAGAGACAGCGAAGAGACCGACACCGGCGTTATCTGGTCGAACACCTCCTGGTTCTCGTCTTTCTTTATTGTGTGCTCACTCTCCTACCCGGCTGCCCGCCTTCTTCGCCCTCTTATCTGGTATAGGTGTTGCCCGCTGTTGCCCGACTATAATATTCTTCCCTCATCTCCAAAGTTATAGATGTAATTCGTCGCTTCGAGAAACCATCTTGCGCAAATATAAATGTTGATCGGCAAAAGCCTCGCCAGTATATTCGTTGACGCTCGCTTGCTCACAAGACGTCTTTGAAAACCGCTTCGCCGAATGTGTATTCTTTGAGTGGTTACTGCAGCACAAGTTCGCTCCAATAAACTTGCTTTCCTTCAAGACAGCTGCGTTCTCCTTGGCTACGTCGCCCTATGTACCAAACCTACATGCAACAAAAACCACAAACATACCTTGCAACATGCGCAAAAGTCGTCGTTTACAGCCTTAGTTCTGATGTAGTGAGTGGTAGTTATGTCAAACTGGGCTGTGCGTGAAATCACGTCCCATAGAGCGCACCAATATTGTAACAAAGAGCACGGACGAATTTCTCACAACAACCTGCTTGAGAATTGGTTGCATGTCTTTTTAAATAGAGCACAATTATATAAAGCACCCATAAAAATGTGCATAGCGTTCACTATAGGTACAAAGCAGGAGCAACCACAGAGCTGGTGGCCTGTCGCCCGTTATCTTAGAGCCGGCTGTTAGAGGGCAGCCATGTCACGTCTTGGCGGTGACTAGTCAGGCCCGGCACTGGCCTGCCATGCCTAGCGAAACGATCGCAGAGCTTTGCGCAGTGGTGCAAGGGGTTGGCAATCAGCGCGATGGAACGTCGTCGCTGCGCAAGGTTTTTAGTTGCGACGAATTAATAACCTCCGGCGCAAAAAACTCTTCTTTCTCTGGCCGCCGCTGTTAAGACACACAACGGCAGGTACTCGGTTGCCACAAGCAGAGTTTTCGTTCGTCGACAGATGTTCAGGAAAGGAACGGCGGACGTAAGTCTCCAGGTGATTCGTTTTTCCTGCGGGAAGCGGTGTTCAGCCGGAGCACAGCAAGCAACCAGCAATACAGTATTTTTATTTTTGCGGCAGTTGGTGTGGGCCCGGCCACAGTCTGGGCCCCGTCAATTTGCTTTTTCTACGGTGACCTCGCGTCCAGCGGAAGCAAATTCGTGTTCTTCCATCAAGCGGTGTTATAAAGGCGACAGGCGACGTACGGTATTATAAGGCACATTTTCCAATCGGTGAGCTGTGTTCAGCTGGATTACACCAAGCAACTAGCCGCAGAATATTTGGTAACTCGTTTTGAGGAGGATATCAGCCGACGTAAGGCCACAGGTTATCCGTTATGCCTTCTATAAGCGCTGTTCCACAGAAAAACGGAACTCTCTTGGCACCGAAAACCAAAGTACTTGTAGCAACTAGTGTATGTGAGTAGACGGGAGGAAAGTTCGGGTTTTTGCTTCGGTGAGCAAACAGGAGTTAGGCAGCCTAGGGATAAAAACGCTTTTTTTGTTGGAATGGTGTATACACTTTAAATATGCAAACTTCGTTTGTCAAGCAGTAATGAGAGCTACCACATGAACCAACGGTGTGCCAGGCCACACTGAACATACCCCCATGACCATTATTGCCATTTGAATACCATTTATTGCACAAGAAGACTGCCAAACTGGAGCGTGAGCTAATCCTTGTCAGTCATTGGGCTACCAAGCCGTGCCCTTCGGCCTCATCGACGCGCCAGCTCGATGCAATTCGCCCTCTCGAGCAATGCAAAGCGTTGAATAAGCAGAGGATATCGACCCGCCAAAGATGTCTGACCCTAGATGTCTGACCCGAAATAATTGGCCTTCAAGGGAGTCGAACCAGTGGCCTCTACGCAGGAGCTGAACAGGCCAGACGTAAAGGACTCCCCACCAAAAAAGGCAGTGGTGTGCAAAAGCTCAACTTTCCAGCAATTTCCCTCTCAATTACACTGCTGGAAACATACTTGCATTTTTTGTAAGTAAAAACCATATACAGGATAAGCTTGTGCTTTTTACGAGCAACATCGTGCCCTGAACCAGATTTCTTTATGTGATGTTATGAGTGCCTCTTTAAAAGAGAGGGTTTATTTAAATTTGCCATGAAAACCGCCTTGTGAATGACGAAACCAGGGTTTTATTTTCTTAAGGTATTTGAAAATGAGCTGCACTAAACTTGGAGTCTGACACATTTGATGATGATGATAATGGTTGTATGTAAATGGCGAAAGGGCAACTGTAGCAAAGTGCGCCAAAACAGTTGTTAAATATGAGAGGTGAGAATGTAAACACTAAAATCAGGCAGCAAGAACAAAGTAGAATCAATAAAAGACAGTTAGGATGGCTGGTGTATAGGCCAGGTTGTGATCATGTGTGGTATGAAATTAGGTCTAAGAATTTAACTTCTGCTAAATATTTAAACACGCGCTTGACAAAAAGTGTACAATCATCAGAGAGGAAAAACGCTGGATGTAATAGGATGTGTTGTCTGTAAATTTGGGTGAAGTGTTGGTGTCATGATGTGTCTAGTGCTTTGCATTGGAGTAGTACGTGGATTACAGATAGGGCGCCTCAACACCTGCTACACAGGGGTCTTGGAGATCGTGTGAGCAGGTGGGAGTGTGTTATATGAGAGTTGCCTATCCATAACCTAGCTAGGGCAACTTCAGTGTGTCTGTTGTCTGTGTCAGTTGTGTATGGCCCAACAGTGGCTTTATTAAGTGGAGTTTGTTGTCTGTCTGTTTATTCTAGAGTGCTTGCCGTGTTTCGCGAGGGTGTTGTCTGATGTGTGGCTTGAGGTCAGTGTAGGGTACTGTTACTATGTCTGGTGTATTTGTATGTGCAGCAGCAGCGGCCATCTGATCCCCGGTCTCATTTTCTGCAATCCCAGAGGTGCCTGGAACCAAACACATGATCACCTCGAGATTTAATGCATACCCTCACATAATGGTTTTATACACTACATTAAGAACGTGGTTATCAGAAGACTTGTTGGATGACAATGCATGTACAACACTCAGTGAATCTGTGAAAATGATAGACTTGGGTACTCAATGTTGCACTATGTGTTTTAAAGCAAGCAAAACTCTATTGGCTTCCGCCATAAAAAATGCTGGTTTTTGAGTTCAGGGTCATAGAGACTCTAAAATCGGGTCCGTGCGCCGCCCACGACACAGTAAGGGCAGTTTTTGATGCGTCGCTATAAAACTCTGCACATTCGTACTTAAACTGCAGGGACAAGAAGTACTGCAAAATAGCAGTTTGTGGTACCCTGGTTTTATCAATTTTCACAAAGGACAAGTCCTACACACAGGTTGAAGCTTCAAGGGTGGTAAGACGTCAGTAAAAGAAGATGTTTAAATGTCTGCAAAAGAGACATCGAAATTTGAAGATTCCTGTCTCACTATAAGTGCTAACGGCAAAGGAACGGACGGGCGATTTGCAAACAGCGGTGATGTATATGCATAATAAAAAACAGCTTTAAAAGGATGGTTATTCAAAGATGAAATTTTTTTAGAAGCGTAGAGGAAGTCCATGTACGTTCGTTGGTCCTCAAGGCACCACTTATTTCACTCAAAATATACACTCTGGGCCGGGATTGTGCGGAACGCACCCGACGGAAGGCGGAGGCCCAAGCGGAGTACTGGATCAGGAATCTTTCGTGTCGTTTTTGCTCCCGACCCATACACTACACTGCCGTAGTCTAACCCAGACCCAACCAAGGCGGTAAAGACCAGGAGCAGCAGTTCTTTTTCTGCACCATAGGATTCTTGCGAGAGGACCTTGAGATTGTTTAGTGTTTTGGGGCATATATGTAGAAGTGCTTTGATGTGTGGGATGAACGTTAGCTTGTCATCAAATATGACAACTAAAAACTTCTCCCATTTAACAGGAATAGATAAACGGTTAAAAATAATTTCAGGGTCCGCATTAAGCCCGCGCTTACGGGAGAACAGAACACACGTATTTTGCCCGGTTTTTGTTTAAAAACATTAAGGTCCGGCCATCCAGCAAGTTTCTTAACACCGAGCTGAACTTGAGGTTCGCAAATTGACAGCTTACGCGATTTAAAAGATATTTGCACATCGTCAACATAGATTGAACAGGAAATGGTTCGTGGCAATGCCTTTCGGAGGGAGTTCATCTTAACTATAAACAACGTGCAGCTTAAAACTCCACCTTGTGGTACACCATTTTCCTCCACATGTATAGCGGACAGGCATGACCCAACATTAACACAAAATGTCCTCGTGAACATGCAACTAGAACTACTGTTTAACATGTTACCCGACACACCAAAGGACTTCAGGTCGCTAAGGAAACCGTATCACCGGGCTGTGTCGTTAGCCTTGTCAGGATCAAAAAATACCGTAAGGCAGAACTTCTTATGAACAAATGCATCTTTTATGAAGGATTCCAACGCAACAAGTTGATCGTTGTAGATCGCCTCACCCTGAAGCCTGCCTGGCAGCTCTCGAGAAGACCGTTGTAGTCAAGGAAGTACACGAGCCTGCGATTTATCATCTTCTCGAGCATCTACACAGGCAGCTTGTCAGGACAAGGGGATGATAACTGGCGTGAGAAGAAGGGTATTTCCCTTCCTTCAAGAACGCCACTACTATGGCCTCCCTCCAAGAGTGTGGAATGTGCCCCGAAGCCATATTTTATTGTATAGGTGTAGGAGTGGTTCAATAGTATCTGGGTGTAGGTGTTGTATAATGGTGTATGTAATCTTATCTGCCCCTGGAGCTGAAGGTTTACATGTGCTCAGCGCAACGCTCAACTCATAGAGTGTAAATTCAGGATTGTAATCAGATGTTGACCTGTTATTGTCAAGTAGGGACTTCTTTTCACAAGCAATTTTATGTTTCAGGAGATTGTTTGTGTAGTGTTCTGAGCTGGAAACGTGTTGGAAGTGTTGTGCAAGTGTGTTAGCCTTGCCTTCTAGTGTGTCCCCTTTTGTACTGACCAAGGGCAGGCTGTGTATGTTGCCCTTTAAGTTTGCGTATTCTTGTTCGTACCTTGTTAGTGTCTGTGTATGAGTTAATGGATGTAAGGAAAGCACGCCAGCTCTCCCTTTTCGCCTAACGACGCACACGCTTTCCGAAGGCCTTTGCCCGTTTAAAGGAAAAGGAGATCAGGTTATCCCACGTGGGGTACCAGCGACGGACACCCTATGCCTTGTTCTGGGCCTTTCGCGCACGCCTACAGTCCTCGTTCCACCAGGGCCTCCTTGGGTTGCAGGACGCACTAGAGGCCTGTGGAATGGACTTTTCTGCGGCGTCGAGGATGTGCGCCGTGAAGAGTTGGGCGGCTTCTTCCAACTGTAAGCGTTTTATGGATGTCAGGTGTAGTTGAGATGATTGTGCGAATGTGCTCCAGTTTGGTTTTGATTCATCAAACCGTTTTTGGGAAGATGGACTGCGAAGTCCTGCGACTATATATGTTAATGAAGTGGGGAAATGGTCAGTACCGAATGGGTCTGTGCCCACGCCCCACTCAAGACACGGGAAGAGAGCTGCAGAGCCAATAGCCAAGTCAAGATGTGCGTTGTGTCCCAAGTTATAGTATGTAGGCTGTTTTTGTTGAAACGGCATGCTTCCGGAGGATGTAAGAAACTTCTCTATCAGGCGACCTCGGGCATCCGTTCTGGAGAAGCCCCAAAGTGAGTTGTGCGCATTAAGGTCGCCAGTTTGGATGGATGGCTCGGGCAGGTGGTCAACCATAGCCTCAAAATGGGAGCTCAGAAGTGCAAAATCAGGAGAGATTTAGTTGGAGCATACCAATATCAGGCTATTGAATATTATTGTGCCGATTGCTACAGCCTCAAGGACAGTGTTTAAAGAGAGAGGGTGGCATGCTAATGATTTCTGGGCAACAATGGTCACACCGCCTGAAGGGTGGTAGCTGCCAACCCGGTCCTTTCTGAATTCGAGGTACCTATTTAAGAATTTTGTCTCTTTGGAATTGAGGTGAGTTTCTTGGAGACACATGATACTTGGCTGACTGGCATGCAGACGTTTATACACATCGTCAAGATTTTTAAGAAGGCCTCTACAGTTCCATTGTATTATGTTTTCTCTTCCCATTATTTAGTGTGAGAGCTACTGGAGTGTGTATGTTTATGTGTCGTCTTTCGGGGCTGCGACTCTTGGGTTGGGATTTTTGGGTCTTTCTGCTGGCTTGGCCGTCGGAGGCCGCTACTTGCGGTGCGTTGCAGGCAAGAACGGCGCGACGTCCATCTCGTCCTCAGATGTTCGCGGTGTGGCTGTCGAATCTGGCCCCGGGACTTGGCACCTTTTGGGAGCCCTTCGTTTCAGCCGCTTCCACCGAGGGCGTGCTGGCACCATAGGTGGCACGGGAGGTGCGGTGGCGGTGGGAGCCGATGCGGGGCACCCGGTGTCCATCCTCTCGGCACGCTCTAACACCCTCCAACGCAGAGGCAGAGGCGGGAGCGGCACTGGTCCCTACAGGAGAGGTTGTAAACCCAACCGTTGCTGCCTCAGCTAGCCGCGTGGCGACGGATTTGGCTGCCTGAGACACCCTAGTGGGGGCGAGGGGTGGGACAAGGTCAGATTCGCTGAACTGGGTCTATGTGGAAACCAGGCACTGCTCCGCCACCCAGCAAGCCGCGTCGGCTTACCACCCCAGGGAGAAAGAGGCGAACCTCTTTCGAGCCTATGGGAAGGTGATGTTCTTAGTGACCTTCCGCCTCATTCTGCTGTGCAGTATGGTGTTATAAACGACTAAGGACGACGGCGAACCGGAAAAACGTAGCCAAGAGAGCCATTCATGGTCCCAATAAGAGGTCCCTGCTCTTAAGCGGGGGGCCGCCATCACTGGTGCCTCAAGCCGTAATGATGGAGGCTTCTACCATGGCTACAACGGAAGGACAGCATCGTACAGCGTCCCTGTCACCGGAGGACAACGTTTTACTCAATGAACATGATCCGCCAGCCATAAAAAAGCGCGCCATCGAGGAGTTACAACGCCACACAACTGGAGATGGACATGCAGCTGAAGAGGAAAGTCAGGCTGCGTTTACTGTAGTCAGATATAAGAAGTCTAGGCCCACCGGCATCCCAGTTGGGATTCAACCAACGCAACCAGGTTGTTCCTTCTGGAGGCTCAATCCCAATTTGCTTGCATCGGCAGTCGTCTCGACTGCCCAGGAAAAACTTCTTACGCATCGCTTCAACAAGGACGGTGGCCTTGTCGTCACCGTATCGACTCTCAACGCTGCCAACCGTGTTCTTGCCGTGACGGAGCTGATTGGCATGACGGTCCAAGCACGTCTACCACGTTCTTATTCAGCGACGTCTGGAAAGATTGATGACGTCCCTCTTGAGTACACGGACGAATAACTCCTTTCCTACCTGAGAGATCAAGGTGTTACATCTGCCAAAAGGCAAGTCTCTTATGACCGGGGCGAAAATGGTGTAGTGGCAGAGCGTCGCCGAAAAACAGTGCTTCTGGAGTTCCCAAACGGCTCTGCATTACCAAAGCGCATTATCCTTGGCTTCTGCAGTTATCCCGTTGAGGAATACTTGGAAACAGCAACCCAGTGCCTCAAATGTCAAAGGCACGGTCATATTGAGAAGCACTGCAATGGGCCCGTCCGACGCAAAATATGCGCAGGCCCGCACTCGTACAAACACTGCACTTCGCGCGCGCACCCTCGATGTGCGAACTGTGATGGACCACATCCTGCAACCTTCGGTGCCTGCCCGAAGAGAAAGGCCGCCACTCTTGCACGCGCAGTTGAGCAACTTCAAGGAAGGGCTCCCAAACAACGCGAGCCGCCCCCAAATCCAGAAGTGGTTTGTGCAACACCCAGCTCCACTCAGGGTTCGCTTTCAACACACACAAACGCAACAAAGAAAACGTGCTATGCACGTACTGTTCGTGAAAGCCCCAAAAAGCCCCAGCCTGAAGAGATACAACAACCGACACGAGCTTTCGTTACTCCTGAGCTACCCATTGCGACTCACCGTGCAACCGAACCACCAGCGGAGACCCTCGCTCCTACAACGCAAGTCTACTTGAGTAAAGTGATAATTCCCCTGTTATTTGCGGCACTCAAAGCTCTTATGTCCGCCATACCATCCGCAAGCGGTTTGCCTGAGGTTGCAGCAATCATGGCTTTGGAACCTCTGCTAGCAGCATCTTGCTCCCTACCAGGTGTGCCATTCACCATCAGGAAACAATGACGGCATCACCATCGCCAACAGTGTCATTGAACAGTCACCTAAAACGATGCACCATTTTCCAGTGGAACGCTCGTGGTCTGAGGTCGAAGCTCGGTGATCTACGTCAGCTTCTTAACACTTACCGATTCCCATTCGTTGTCATTTCAGAGTCACGAGTAGATGAGAATTTCCGCTTGAGTGGTTACTATTTCATCCACTCGCAACGAGTAAGTGGTACAAGCCGGCTTTTTATCGGGTTTCGTACTGACGTTCCGGCAGTTGAAATTCCAGTCTCACCGCACGAAACAAATCAGTACGTCTGCGCCACTACAATTATTGGTTCTCAGACTTTCACATTTATCGCAGCGTACTTACAACCCAACGCCAAGTTTGATGAGACCAGGCTGGACAACCTCATCACGTCGACTGACAAGCCGCACATTATCTGTGGGGACTTTAACGCTCATAATGAAATTTAGGGCAGTTCCCAGACAAACCTACGTGGTGCAAAACTCGCGGACCTCCTAAATAGACATGGCATTGAACCCCTAAACGATGGCAGCATTACCTTCCTCAAATCCCTCAAAACAACCAGCTGTATCGATCTATCATTCGTCACTGCTGGCTTTTCCGCAAAATTCACGTGGTGCACAGACTTAGAGACATGAGGAAGTGACCACTACCCGATTTTGATATCAACTCGTGACTCGCACTCTCAGACTTACAAAGAACAGGTCGCGTGCACAGACTGGAGAGCTTTCGTGGAAGCCATACGAACCTGCATTACGGCAGCGACTCGAGATGACGTAATTATCCCAGCGATACTTCACTGTTTTCGGAATTCCACATGCTTAAGAACAAAACGCTGGAATCAACCCAATAATGACGCTGAGTACCAAAGATTTGTGCCATTCGTCGCCGTGCGGAGCGAAAAGCCCTCCGTACAAAATCTCTAGAAGATTTATGAGCTTCTAGAAGGGCTCAGAGACATGTAATGCGTCACTTATACAAGCTTCAGCGACAACGGTGGAGGAACGTTTGTGCAACGTTAAAAACTCACACACCGTTGACGCGCATCTGGCGTGTTGTCAAAGGGTTACACACGCAACCTAAGCAGCTGCGCCCTTTTGTTGCCCTCTCACTGCACGAGCACTCCTCTTTGAAATTGGTCGCAGAGGAATATTGCAAGATCCTATCCTCATCAACGCTGAATACACTTCCACCTGTTAGGCCTCCAGAATCAACCGTTCCAGCACTGGATCTGCCTTTTACATTACAAGAATTGACAGCAGCAATCTCCGATGTAAAAACCAAGTCGTGTCCAGGTCCAGATGGCGTTAGTTACGCAACCTTCACGCACTTGCCTCACAAAGCCCTGCTCCGTCTCCTAGAGTTCTACAATTCCTCTTGGGTGAGCGGTACGCTGCCCTCTGATTGGAAGCTCGCCCAAATTACTCCTGTTCTAAAGCCTAGCCGGCCGCCCACGTGTTATTCCTCTTTTCGGCCTATAGCTCTTTTGAACTGTATTGGGAAACTGATGGAGAAGATGGTACATAAAAGAAAGTCCTGGTTTCTCGAAAGCCGACGCCTTTACCCGCAAGAGATGAATAGATTCCGTAGGCACAGATCGTCTATTGACAATATAATTGCCCTTATCTCGTCAGTCGAGGACCAATTGGATTCTAGTCGCATACCAATCGCAATTTTCTTAGACATAAAAGCTGCCTACGACTCTGTCACACGCACAGCCATTCTAACTGCTCTTGCAGTACATGGCTTTGGAGGAAGACCCTACGCCTGGATCGAGGATTACCTAGCTGGACGTCAGCTTTTCATGCGCACTTCGGATGGTGACACATCACGTTTCCCCGTGGAAAAAGGTGTTCCACAAGGAACCGTTTTAAGTCCACTGCTATTTAATTTGACTCTCATTGAGCTGAAACGGTGCCTACCGCGGGGAGGTAACATCACGATCTACGCAGACGACATTTGTATCTGGCACGCAGCACGCTCCCGACGCACCACTCAGCAACGTCTCCAGAAGGCCCTCTTCTCCATTTCCACCTACCTTGCTGCTCGTGAACTTCACCTATCGCATGAGAAAAGCGTTGCAATGGCGTTTACAATGAAGCGCATGGATCAGTACCCAATTCTGCTGAGTGGACGAGCCCTCCCGTACGCCCGGACTCACAAGTATCTTGGCGTAATCATCGACCGTAGTCTATCCTGGTCGCCTGAGATAAAAAGACTGTGTGCCCGCATCTCTGTGACGTCTCAGGTTCTGAGATACCTTGGCGGTTCCCGCTGGGGCAGCAACTGCGGGTCGATGCTACAGCTTCACAGAGCTTACGTCGATGGTTTCATACGCTATAGCCTTCCCTTACTACACCATGCAGCGCCTACTAACAAAATGAAGCTAGAAGCGGCTCGACAGAACAGTCTACGCATTTGTCTTGGACTACCCAGAGGTTCTTCGGGTGCCGGGACCATCGCTGAACCTCGTTGCTTGCCTCTGGACGCACTCATGTTACAGGAGTCGCTCCGTGTCCACTACCGGCATCTACTTCAACCTACACCCCACTGTCTGAGCAGGATCACTGCGGCCCAGAGTTCTGGGTTCCGAGATGCTATTAGAGCTTTGTGCCTTCCCAAAACGACGCAACCACCGCGAGCAATCCCATCTCAGTTTCCACCCTGGACATTAGCGTCTACTCGTATAGGTTTAGGCATCCCAGGGATGACATCTAAGAAGATAACGCCTCAGGCTGAACTGCTCCAAGTAGCGTTGGACAACATGCACAAGTTGCATTCCACTAGGGTTCATCTTTTCACTGATGGGTCTTCGCTGCCGCAAAGTTTCTCCTCTGGACTATTCGTCCCGTCGACTGGTAAACTATTTTCCTACCGTTTACACAGACCAACGTCCTCAAAATCAGCTGAACTACGCTCCCTCAAAGAGGCAATCCGCTACATCCTACGTCAAGAGCCCAACGAAGGGACCATATTCACTGACTCTAAACCTGCCCTTCAGTGCCTCATTAAGAGCGGCAAGCAATTCACATATGAACTTGCCGTTCAAGACATTCTCTATCTACACCACCTTGCAGTAGGCGCTGGCCACAATATTGTTTTTCAGTGGGTGCCTGGTCACTGTGGGATAACGGGAAATCAAAAAGCTGATGACGCTGCCTCTGCAGGCCATACCTGCCGAAATATACGAGAACATTTTTTACCAAACACGACGCTTCCACCATGGCCACACGTTACGCCCTTTCAGAGAGAAACAGAATGTGGTCAGATCCTACCCACCACCACAAGTTTCTCTACTCCCTTGACCTTCAGCTGTCGTCAAGACTTCCTCACCAGCTCCCCCGTCATCGAGAAACATTCTTTCATCGGCTCCGACTTAATGCAGCTTACACCAACATCCACCGTTTCCGCATTGGACTATCTACCGCCTCCATGTGCAACAACTGTGCATCGGAAGACACAATTGAGCATCTTTTACTCTTTTGTCCTGCCTACAAGGACTCTAGATCAACTTTGCTACAGAACATTGCACGCATAGGTTATACGCAAGGACCAGTGACCTTAAAAACCATTTTAGTGCCCTGGCCGTCTTCTTCTCAGCAACGCCTAGCCCTAAAATTTCTGTTTTCGTACCTCAGCGACACTGGCTTAATTCAAAAACTTTAAATCTCTTCACTCTGAGACTTTCGCGCTTGCCCTTTACTTAATTTCGTTGATTTCTCTCTCAGCTTGCATCTCTTTTCTGCCCTCCTCTCTCTTGGCCCTTTCTTCCTTTTTCTCCTCCCCTAACAGAGTAGCATGAAGGCGATTTTGTACGCCGGCTAAACACTCTGTTTTCTAATAAAGAGCTTCTCTCTCTCTCTAGTGACCTTCATATTCATGATCGCCTTCTCCTGAATAAAGTTGTCGCATTTTCGACAGTAGGCAGCGTGTGGTTCCCGGCAGTTGGTGCAAGTGAGGGTTGATGATGGACAATAGTCAGATGAATGATCATGCAGAGCGCACTTTGCGCTGGTGAGATGGCGACGGCCGAAGTTGGTTCCGTGCGCGAACCGCTAGCACTTAAAGCAGCGGTGCGGGTTCGGAATGTAAGGACGAATGGAGCATCGGATGAACCATGCGGTGATATGGTGAGGAAGTGAGGAGCAGTTGAAGATCAGGATAATATGTTTCGTGGGGATTATGTTATCATCTCTGCGCATCGTGATGCGGCTCACAGCTGTGACACCCTGATCCTTTAAACCTTCAAGAATGTCGGCATCTGTCTCGTTAACGAGATCTGCCTCAGAGATCACACCCTGCGAGTTATTAGGCTGAGGTGGGGTGTGACCCTGATGTCCAGGTCGACCATTTTCGTCTGACCAAGAAGTGTGGTTGCCTGCTGCTGGTTTTTTACCTCAACAAGAACTTCACCTGTGCGTTGTTTTTTGGCAATATAGGTTTGTCCAATTACTCCATCAAGGTATTTTGTAATGAAAAATACTGATTGTGAAGCAAGAGAGCGGGCTGTGTTAAGATATTCGATAACAAGGAAACGAGAGTAGTTGTCTGGCTTCGATAAGCTGCTGCTTGGAAGTGGAGGGAAAGATATTTCGGTGCGCCATTTTTTCAGGGACTGATCAAGTTTGGATTGGGGTTTTGGATTGTCCATACAGCATAGAAAAATGCAGGGGACGGGGGTACTGTCTTCTCAAACCTTACCCTGATAGCCTGAGAAGTCCCAGAGCTCCCTGCCTAGTAAACCGACAGGGAGCCCATCCGCCGGAGCTTTACCTGTGCTCCGACGGCCACCGTTTGAGGTTTCTACCCTTCACCTTTAAACACATCACCGTGGTATTTTACAGCTTATGTTGGGGGCTAGGGGTCCGCGGTGTCGCCAACAGCGCCACCAGATTGCTCAAGGTGACCCATGCGGGGCTAACACATTTGGTAAAACATATTCTTCTGCTTTATAGTCAGCGCGGATTACGTCAAGGTATTTCTTGTTCAGTGCCCGCATGATTTGGCTCTAGCAATTGATAAGCGTAAAGTAGTTGACTGTAATTTTTGTGGACTTAAAAAGAGCATTCGACATTGTTCTTAATGACATTGGTATAGTTAATTACGGCCCTACTAACTCAATGATCTGTTATTGCATTGATGGCCCAGTATCTCTCTCTTCGGCAGCAGTCGGTCTTTCTGAACGGTCGTTCTTCTGGATATTCCTTCATTCATTCTCTCTCTCAATTTTAGTTACTTCAAAACAATAGTTGGAACAAGAGTGAAAAATTCATCTCGTCTATAGGAACAATGTTGCACCGCGCCCTTGTAGGTGATACACGTTTAACATTCCAATCATATAAATTACGAAAGATGCTAAGAAGGGCAACATACAAAATTAACAATACACGCTTTGCAACAGGCGAAGACACAAAGAGCATCTCGTCACTAAACTCAAGTGCACTACGCGGGTACAATGGCCACCGCTGCATGACTGCCGGATCTCTAGTGACGACATATAAAAACCACGACATCATGAGAAAAAAAGTGTTTTAAAGCAAGCCTGGTTACAAAAATGATCTTTCAGCAAATAAATAGGCGATGCGAGATCGTTGCATAGTATGTACTGCTTGAACACACAAGAAACTTTTTGATTTTGTTTAATGCGAAGGGGTATATTATTCTATACTTTACCTCCAGTATAATGCAGGGTCCGCTTACATAACAGTTACGTACTATAGGAAGGTTGAGGTTGTTGCTGAACAAGTTCTTGTAATAATGAGTGGTGTTATATATATTGCGAATGGTAGGGAATTTTTGTTGGATAGTATGTTCTTGGTTACACAAGCTATTTTGTAGTCACGCGCAAGAAAATGTGCACTATATCTAGCTGCTTAAGGAGACGTGCCGAATGACCTGTGCATGCAGAGAACTTCATAATTTGCAGCGCTCTCTTTTGAACTATAATACCTGCTTTAGCACGACTGATACGTAATGCCCTTGCTTGGACGCAGTATGTTAGGTGGCAGTAAAAAGTGTCGGGATAACTTTCTGTTAGCCTGGATAAAGAAAAATTGTAGCGTGCCTTGTATAGGATGAAAGAGGAATAGGTTAGTTTGGTGCAGACGATTTTAATGTGTTCTTCATAGTGCAGAGAGGCATCTAGGGTGACGCCGATGTGCTGACTAGCCTGGACGTTTGCAATTCCTGCCCTTCTTACCTTTAGGGATATTGATTTATTTACTCGTTTGACAAATGAGGCGAAGACGGGATTGTTTTGTTTACATTAGCGTTAAACTGTTTTAGAAGAATCATTGTTTTTTTTTTCAAGTTCTTTGGACAATTTTTCCTAACGTGTGATTGTTCGACGTTCGCACTCGAACCACTGTGCCGTGTGCGTAGCTTACAATTTGGCCTCCATCTATAAAACTGAGAAAATTGTTCAGGATATATTGATAATAAAATTTTCCATAAATAGTGCCCTGCAATATTCTTTTTGTTACCAGTAGGATTTTACTACTGCATTTTCTTTTTGCACGCCTTGTGTAAGTCTTTGGAAATAGCTTCGAAATAATTTAAAGAGCCTCGAAATTATAACAAGTTAAGTTTTGAAGAAGTATACCGTTGTCAACCGTATCGAAGGCTTTTTACTTCAAAAACACCCTAAAACATGTTTCTCGTATATCAATGCGCTTTTTTTTATATTGGCAATGGCTGTTACAGCAGTGGTAGCAGATTTTCGGGAACGACAGGGATGCAGTTTGGCTGCTAAGATGTCGTATTTTATTACGAATGCTAACACTCGTTTCATCTGATCATCATCACCAGCCTATTTACGCCCAGTGCTGGGCAAGGGCCTCTCCTATTATTCTCCAATTACCCCGGTCCTGTTCCAACTGTGACCAATTTATCCCCGAAAACTTCTTGCCTTTACCTTATCATCTAAGTTTCTACCCTCCCCTGCAACGCTTGCTTCTCTAGGGATCCACTCTGTTACCTTTAATAACCAACGGTTACATGCCCTGCCCTCGACTATTTCTACTTCTTAATTTCTACTATGTCCTTAACACGTGTTTGTCCCCTGACCCACTCCGCTCTCTTCTTGTCCCTTAAAAGGTTTTCATTTAACGTGTTAATAGCACTCAGTACAAAAATAGGCCTAAAGCTTTCTACTCTACCCCTTTTAAATATTCTTCTAAAACAGTTTAATGCCTAATGTAAACAAAACAATGCCGTCTTCGCCCTATTTGTCAAAAGAGTAAACAAATTCATAACCCTAAAGGTAGGCAGAGCAGAAAATTGAAAAAGTCCAGACTAGTCGGTACATCGGCGTCACCCTAGATGCCTCTCTGCCCTATGAAGAACACGTTAAAATCGTTCGCACCAAATAATCTATTCCTCTTTCATCCTATACAAGGCACGCTACCATTTTTCTTTAACCAAGCTAACAGAAAGGCGGGGTATGTCCAAGCATAGTAGGATGCGATAAATATTTTCTCTATATATATGCTAGCACCTTTGCATTTCATTTTAGCAGAATTACTGATTTCTATCATAACCCGCTGCTTTTCCCGCAGGCACTCATCGTATGGTTGAGTTTATATCGGCAGCCGTAATGCCAGCGAAAGTGTATTACACTTGCAACTCGGCAGTGTGAGATTGGTTAGAAAAGGAAATCGCAATGCTTGATTACGGCCAAAGTTTCGTAATTATTGGTTGAAACGAGCAGCATGCGTGACGAAACATACAAAGCGGAATCATAAAAATTATGTGTATATGTTTTTGTTTGAAGACAGAATTCATATTTCTCAAAGCTTACGTGAATTTTTTGATTGCATAAAGTCATGCTGGTAGATTACTGATTTTATGGATGCGTCAGAGGGCGACTACTTTGTTTCTTAGGCTTTATTACTGGTTTAGATAATAGCTGTTCTCTTTATTTTTGTGCTTTCTATACCAGTAAACTTTTGTGCGCACAAGTGCCCGAACACCTAATGATGCGCAAGGAGGCATGGGTTGCTCGTAATCTCTTCTTGAGCATGGGTAAGTCGTTTTTATGCGTTTGGTAGCTATATAAAGTAACAGTCATACATAATTATAACATCAGTGCCATGTAGAATATCACTGATTGCTGTGCACAAGCTTTCGCCCAGGCACTGATCGTCTGGTTGTGTTGTGGCCAGATAAAGAAGTTTACATCGGCCGCGGTCCGAAGCGGCAAAAAAAAAATGGGCTAATAGTCTGTTATATCTGTCTTGTTAACACCAAAAGACAGCGCGATACGTCGAAGTTACATAGAATATGATCTATGAGCCGACTAGATGTATCACCCACTCGTGTTGCATTCCTAATAGTGTTATCGAAACTGTAGAACTCAAAGATTGTCCCCACACAGCACGGCCTTTTTTCTGGTTCATCGTGATAGTGTCTAGTATGTTCTCAAGTGTGTTGACAAATGAATTTATTTTAGAACTGGGAGACTGGTAAACAGCCGTCATCTTGTCTGGGTCATGCTGCACTCCATTAAAGTAGCCAACGTAGCCCAAGATGGTCAGTTCGTGCCTGCTGAATCGACATTTCTAGGAGTTCACTTGTAGGTTCAGCCGACGGCAAATAGCAGGAATTTCGGACAGATGAGAAAAGATTGCGACGTCGTCGAGATTGCATAGGCATGTTCGCAATTTCTGTCCCCGCAAGAGACCGTTTATCATGCAATAAAGGTAGCTGGAGCGTTGCATAGACCAAAAGGCATAACTTCGAACCGATATGACCTGCCAGGTGTGACAAATCCCGGATTTTCTCGGTTGCGCACATCCACTGCAACCTGCAGTAACCAGAGCGAAAGTCAATTAGCGAAAAGTACTTGGCACCTTCTAGACAATCTACTGCATCGTCAATTCTGAGAAAACGGTAGACGTCCTTCATGGTTACTCGGTTCAGGTGGCAGTAGTCTGCACAGAATCGCCAAGTACCATCTTTCTTCGTTACTCAAATGATGGTTGAAGGTCAGGGACTACACGAAGGTTCGATACTATCCTTTGCGAGCATTTTCTCAACCTCAATCTGGATGACACCTCGTTGAGATGGGCCTCATGGGACGGGCGCCGATAGAACGGTAGCGCATCACCTGTATTGGTTTAGTGGGTAGCTGTGGATCTTTCCCCGAAATCTTTGCCACCGAAGTCAAAGACGTTGGAAAACGACGTCAGATGGCTGCGCAGTTGACTTGCTCGTGCTGGGGATAGCTTTGGGCCGCCCACTGGTGAATATTTATTTTTGGGTGTTAGCGACGGTATTAACACTGGATGTTGTATTTAAGGATGATTCAAACCAAAAGCAGAAATGTCGGGTTAACAGAAAATAGGGAGAGTGACGATTGTAACTCCTTGGTGAAAGATTTTAATTTGAAAGGCGAAGTTGATGAGAGGCAAGCTAACGCTGTTGTGCTTTGTGGTAACACCAGTCTGTGTCAGGAAAACACTGCATATCTGAAGAGCGTCTACGGGCGCGACAACGTAGTCACCATTAGCAATTGCAGTGGAATTAGAAAGAGTGACTTAGGCCGCTGCTTTACACGGAAGTCGAGTATATTTGGAGTGGCATCAGCGCAGTGCTCATAAGCGTATAAGTCCGCAACTAGAGATGGAGAAGTCGATAGCGCGCAATCGATAAGCGCGCTATGTTCCGAAAAGAAATCGCGGCCAAGGATAACGTCGTGAGGGCATTTGTCTACAAAAAAAGGCAAAACTGCTGTCGCGGTTGACGATACTAATACAGAGGTGCACATGCGAGCCCGGAATGTTACCGGGCCATTGTCAGCCAAATGAACATGGGATAGAGGACGCGTCAGAACTTTGCGTAGGCGGCGTCGGAGGTTTGCGCTTATGGCCAAAATATCGGCGCCCAATTTTTTATAGCTCGAACAGGCACAACGTCAACATTCACGTCAAGTGAATTGTTTGTGTTAGTTTACGTGACATAGGGTTTTCAGTCGAGGCCGCGAATGCCAGATCACCTCCGTGAGCTGCCTTCACTAGTTTCCCGATGCGGGACGTCACGAGTTGTTCGGCGAGGAAGAGCAGCGTGGCTGCAGAGGGGTATACTGTAGGTGCTGCGGTGATGGCCTGCGGCCAAATTTCAGGTTGAACGAGGCGGGGTTGTGGGCAGTGAGGTGCCGGTAGGGAGATGAAAAACGACGCGCCACATGGTAAATGGTACTGTTGTACCAGGAGCATTCAGCGGAAGAAAACCAACGACTTCGGGAGTACCGCAGAACATGGCCGATAAGTCTACAATCAAAACATATAGGCCTGTCATCGGAAGCCATCCACTGTGCCGTTTTTGTGCAAGATAAGGGCCGCCGCTTGGTTTCAAAAATTTGGAAGCAATTGTACCTTATCTTAATGATAACCTGGACCTGACTGGAAGACAACTTGATGACTGGGTGAGATTTTATATATGGGAGACCGGTTTCACGCCCGTGCTCGAGATTACGCCCCGCACATCCACCGGATGGTTTCTGTCTGCTACGGAGTGTTGGGCGGTCACTGGTGCCATCGCCGCTTTCTTGCGGCGTACATTTCCTTGTACTGTTTCAGCAGTTGTCTCCAAGGGTGGTTGGCGTGAAGTTGAAAACGGAGGCTCACGTGATGGCGTGGCGGCGGTGTAAGAAAGATTTTTGAACCTAAAAGTTAAGCTACGCCTTCCTGGCCGCTCGAAACATAGGTACTTACTCCAAATTATGTTTACGGTAGAGCAGTTTTACACACTACCAGATAAAAGGGTTCATCAGCGATGGCTTTTAAAATGCCAACCACTTATGCTCATGCATGCGATCATAAGCCTTGTTGCAAACGGTCAGTACGATTGGGATGTATTTGACGTGGGGCTCGGTTGACGTCTGCAGTGCCGACGCAAGCTGCTTTATCAGTGCGAGCTGGCGACCAGTCGATTTGCTAATAATGGTAATCGCCGCCTTACACCTATTCGAGCTAGTAAGTTTGGCATCGTGCGTATCATACCACCTCTTCGCCGTACTTTCACGTAGAACATGAGGTTCGCGAGCTTGTGAATGCGATCCGAGCGATTGTAGGCACTCACATTCTCGTAGGTGGTGAGCGCGCCCTCCACTTTGACATTGTCAGTGCTGTAGAAAAAAAGCACTATCTTCAGGCTGTCTCACGATGACCTGTGGACTAGCGGTGTTTGTTCGTTCAAAAGACTGTGCCACTGTGGCGCCTCGGATATGACGGCCGATTCGTATATCCATCAATCAATCAAACAAGCTTCATTTCACATTCATGGGTACAAATGCCAGGAGCACCGACAAAAAAGCCATTCAGACCGACTTGACAAGATCTCGACCAACTAGTTTGAAAGTACATCATCCCGAAAACATTTTCAGGCTACAGAATGAAACTCAAATTACATATTAAAAATGTGCAAAACGTGGAGCAGCAATATCCATCATGATAACATTTTCGACCATAACAATGAACAATAGTCAAAGCCACACAATCACAGTCACGCAAGAAAAATACGCTTTCTATTTCAAACAAAATAAATAAATTAGGCACTCAAAACAATCCCAGGGTTTTGCACTTATAACAGTTTTTTGGAAATAAATAAATACTGACAATAAATGGTAGTCAAAGTTACACAATCACAGTCACGCAAGGACGATAGGCTTTCTATTCCAAACAGAATATAAGAACGAGTCACCCAAAATATTCTGATATATAGAAATAAAACAGTTTTCTATCAATAAACACTGATAAAAAAGAGGTTCAGTCACGCGATAGCCTCTTTTGTAATGATGGCAATGAGTACTGAAGCTCTTGTGTTACGCATTTTGTTCGCGAGAAAGAAATGTGACATTTTCCAGAATGGCGGGTTGGGTAGCTGGGGAGTGCAGTCACCTTTGATAGCAAAGCACTGAAGTAGTTCTTTTGTTCTGTTTCCATTAAATATCCTTCATGCAAAGTGTAGTCGTGCAGGTGATGCGTTTTGCGGTGGCCCAGAGATTTAAAAAGGGGTTCTGTATAAGCGATGAGCGCTAAATATTGTAATCACTCAAGCCTTGTAATGTTAGTAATCGTGGTGTTCCCCCATACTGAGAAGCAGTAGCTCAGTTGTGAAAAAAATTCACTTTTAACTGAGTATTTTATAGGTGGTGAGCAAGACGATTCGCATCCTGACAAGAATTCCGGTAATCCGTGCAACCCTCAATCTAACTAAATCAGTATGTTTTGTCCAAATAAGGTGCTCTTCCAATTTATTTCCCGGGCTCTTTCCATTGGCAGCAATCCCTATTTTCGGTGTAGCAATAAGAAGGACCCCATCCATACTGTAGTTCTTATGTTTTGCAAAAACAAAACTGCTTTCGTAATTGTGCTGTTGATAGTCAAGGAATTAGGTATGCTCTACTTGTTGAGGGTCGCTAGAACATTGTTGGCTTCAGTTAGCAGTTTTGTATCATTACGAGAAAAAACATACAGGTGTCGTTGGCGTAGATAAAGAACACTGTAGAGCTGTCAACATTTACTTTACATATGTATATATATAACCCGCGCAAGAATGCTGCCTTGTGGTACACCCGACGTGGTTTGTTTGATTTCGGAATTTTGAATAATGATAACGACCTTGTGGCGCTAAGAAGAAAAGTAAATTGTTACTATGTTTACGTTTACGCCTCTAAAACATAGTGTTCCAGCTAATGTACGAGCGTTAAGTGGTTTCTGCGGTCGAACGCCTTGGAAATACCAATGAATATGCCCAATCTTGAAAATTGCTAGTATATAGAACGTAAATAATTTGTTTTGGGTCAGCAGCACCAATTCACTTCATAAACATTTCTGAAAGCCAAAACTGTGAAGGTGTTATTTTGCTGTGCTTTTCACGGGACAATGTTATTATTTCCTTTATTACTCTCTCGAATGATTTTGAAAAAATGGGTTGAACTGATAGAGGCCTATAAATGGATAAGTTGTTTTTTGTATCTCCCCTTGAAGAGAACAGTCATTATTGTTATTTCCGTGCATGCGGGAAAATACCATGCGAAAAGCCAAGGTTATAAACGTGGTAATTGTGGGGCCTATAATATCCGAGTGTACTTTACCAGTCCAATCTGTATGTAGTCAGAGTCCCGTAGTTTACTGTTTCGAAAAGAAAGATAGGTAATGGTGATTTCGACACAGTGTGTTGGTAATAAGAATGGGCTGTTGCTGTTTGGGGGTGGCCTATTGCTGCGAAACATGTAGGGGTTTGTTTATTGATTGTTGGTTTTTACTTGCCCGCCCCACCCGCCTCTGTTATCTGCGTCCCCACCGAAACGCGTATTTCATTCTTTATTACGGCAAAGCAGTCTCTGTCTAACCCCTAGTTTCCATTCCGGTGTCATCGATGTATTCGGCGTGGCTCCGGGACTCCCCCATTCCACCGCGGACCCCTCCTTTACGAATATTTTCCCCCTGGCCTCTGCGCATTCCCCTTTGGCAAGTGGCACAGTTGTAGCAAACGGAGATATGCGGTTATCAAATAATTGCGAAAAAAACAGAAGCACGGACGGGCGCAAAGTACTGCAGTGGTGACTACTACGCTCCCTAATATAAAATTTGTGCGCAGTTCCACCTGCAGTCTGCTCGGTTACGGCGAATTCGTGCACCGTCTCAGGAAGTGTTCGCGTGATCAGCGAACGTACGGCGGCGTGAACTATTCTCGTGCTACCTCGGAGTGCACAGCCGCCGCCAGCCAGCACGTCGCAAATATTGTTTTAACCTCCCGCGCAAATGTCGCATGGTTGGGATTAGCCGCCCAAGAAAACAGCGAGCATGTTGTTGCGTATCTTGTTTGAACCTCTCGAGCAAACATCACGTGGTTTAGATTATTAGAGAATAGAACAGCGTGTGGGAAACGTGACAGGGGGAGGTCGCACCTTGGTGGCCACTCATGAAACAAGTGTGAGGGAAAGGCAGTAAGAGAGATGATGCCGTCGAAAGACGTGTCGTACTTTCCTGCACCCTTCTCTAGACTGTCCTCTGCGTTTTCTTTGTTTTGTAGCTGCTGCGTTCGCTCACTCAGTTATGCGAACAAATACAGACGCAGCTCTCGTGAAGCCCAGGTTGTGCCTGCGAAAGGACGGCCCCCTAAAAGTACCGAAGCCCTCCGTCGGCGTTTCCAGACTGGTCACCCGAGCACAAGCCGTGGTAACGGCCCTTAGGGCCGCCATGGCGGCCGCTTAGGCCAGTGGTGTCAATAAACGTTTTCATCTTTCTCCACTCAAATGAACTTCACCAAGTAGCTGACAATCCATCAAGGTAGAAGAGAAACTTCCGCAGTTGAAACGATGGCTTGAGCCCATTATTCTTTTTCCGCTTTGAAGGACTTCCGAGTCTCGTTTTCGCTGGTGTCTTTTACGCCTTAGTATGCGCCATCACCGGTTGCCGGTTTATGCGTGCATGGTTTTCGGGTAGAAAAAGGTGGTCGTGCATGCACAGCTAGACTTCATGCGGCTACCTATGAAATGCCGGTTGTGCTGGTGGGAGATTTAGATGTCAAAATTATATGGCTCAATATGTTTAGTCGGCTGTCTTCCTCAATCGCCTAGTTCGGGTGTGGGTTGATGTGTTACACAGACATCTGACACGCAGTAAGATGCATACGAGGGAGAACGAAAACAGACAGCCCCTTGTTTGTACACGAGAATAGAGCTGAAGGGCTTCTAGGTTTTAAATTGTTATGGGACGGATGCATGGCGTTCGTTTGGAGGAAGAAGACGAAGAATCTAAGTGGCAGCCCGAACAAGAGCGCGAATTGGGGCAAAAGAACGGAAAGCGAGCGGCACCGCCGTTACCACTTCACGTTCAGCTCATGGAATAGCGGTTAATTCCTCCCGGATGAACAGCCAATTTCCCGTTCGGAAAGCCAGCGTGAGCCAATATCACTTCTTCAGAGGGCATTCAGGAGATATTTTAGGCCGTGTCTGTCACTTCTCAGCATGCAGAAATGACCGGTTGCCTGTTTATGCGTGCGCAGATTTTTAGTGCAGAATAGTGGGAGGGAGATGAGATAGGCGTGCACGCGCAGCTATAGGTTTCATGCCCGTACTAGTGTATGGCATGTCAGTTGTTCTAGTGCGAGATTTAGACACCGTGGTTAAACGGCCAAATAGGACCTGTCCGGATTCCTTAGTGGTAGAGGGGATTGGGTTTGTGTGTTAGGTTACGTTCATTTTACCGGCGGAAATCCCGTAACGTTATCTAGGGATGGCAAAAAATTCTATATCACAGAGTTCGGTTGGCTGAGACGTGAAATGACGTCATTCTTTACAGGTATTACGATACTTACGGCAACAGTCTGAACCCGGCCTTACACAAACAGTACGATGCTTACGACACGGACACAGGCAGTTGCACGTTTATCTGCACTAACAAAGCTTAGATATGTTAGAGGTTAATTCATCTAATTGGCTAGGAAATATACTCCATTCGAAATCACGGTAAACGTAATTTGTTTTGTGCACTGCACGGACTACACCCGGATTTGCACGTCATTCTTCTTCACAGAGTTTCAGGGCACTAATTTTTTATGCCGCACGGCTATCTCATTCAGATAAGCAGCCTGTTACGCCCTAACGTCACAAGCGCAGAATATTTATCTTTGGTCTACATTGTTCTGGATGTAAATCGAAGGTTCTAGAAATACTCGCGCCAAAAGATAAATGCCTGCAGAGCAGACGCCACGGCATTCGAATCGCCGACGATCGTCTAGGCGCGCCCCATTGTTGACTGCTGCTCCACCGCCTGTATATTCTTTGAGTTGCTAGGGGACCAGAAGTTCGCTCCAATAAACTTGTTTCCCTTGAAGACAACTGCGTCGTCTTTAACTACTTCACATCTGGTAGAGGCGCAGGTATAGCCTCCCGGACTCAGGGTAGGCCACCTGGACTCACGTCGACGATATGCTCAGCGACGACATTACATGCTCAGCGACGACATTAGAAGATGGGTGTGGGGCGCAGCGAGCCCGGGCTCGGAATGGCTGCCTGTATATAGTCGTGCAAATGCATCGCTTCATCGCCTCATGGTTCGTGTCATCTGCCGCCACGTTACAATATACCTGACACAGGCGCCTGGTTTAATGGTTAACGAGTTATTAGTATTATCTTGAAGTGCAGAAGTGACCTGCATGACACGAAAACACCCAAGCCTTGTAGGCACCACCTACTCCACATCTTCTTTTCTGGCAAAAACAGACCAATGACAAGTTTACAAGTTCTGTTCCTTAGGTGTGACGCCGCGTCAGCCTGAGCGTGCACGCCGTGGACTAAGAACTCGTGGAGTCCCTCTACTCGCAGTTCTGTACTGAGTGAACGGCCAACACCAGGCTCGTCTCGAACCGAAGGCCCCTAAGAACCTCAGGAGCAGATAGGGTATCTGGTCTGCTCTCCGGTTGACGTAGGCCACCCTGGGGAGCCCTGCTGGCCTCTGAAGGGAACGGCATGGTGGCGGTTCGACTGCCCACCCCGTTCAGTGTCGCAACCACGTAGCAGTGAGGTAGCTGCCCCGGGCTCAGCACCCGGGCAGCAAACTGCGTTTCGGTTACCCAGACGTCCCGACCGGGCAGCAACTCCTGTAGCTGCCGCACACCATGGGGGTTGTTGTAGTCTTTGGTCTGTCTCTGCCGTGCAGCAGAATCTCGCTCGGCGAATGTCGCCGGTTCCGGCCAGTCTGGTTGCAGCCAGTTTCTTGATTTTGGAAAACCGGTCCGCAACCACCCCGGCATACACAGCTGCTCCGGGCTGAAGCCTGTGGATCAGGGAGTGTCACGATACAACAGCAGGGCCATGAGACGATTTGCGTTCTTTAGCCACAGCTTCACCATACGCACTGCACTTTCCACATCACCGTTTGTAATCGGCATACCCTGGCTGCTTGTGCGATAGGTAAAGCCATAGTTTCAGCAAACCCCACAAAATCACGAGACAAATATTCTGGTCGTAATCACTTCGTACCAATTAGGGCAGCCCGAAATGAGCCATGGCGCTCTTCATGGCGGAGATAACTGCGGTACTTGAAGTTCCATGCAAGGAAAATACTTCAAGCTAGCGGGAATATTAGTCAACCACACACAGTAAAGGTTGACCTTCGAAACTAAATAGGTTGCTACCCATTAACTGACAAGGAAGCTCTGGGGTAGGTTATTGAATAATAGGCTCAGCCCTTTGCTGCCTCACCAAAGCGCACTGTTGATAGTTTTCCACCAGGTCTTTATTTCTGCGGTTGTTCCTGGCCACCACACGGACTCTGTAGCCGTTTCATTGCAACAAGCTACACTGAAGTGTCAATGTTGCATAAAACGTTCAAGACTTCCCAGTGTAGCGCAGCTGCGGCCACCGCCTGACTACCTCAAGAGAACAGATTCAGCAACTGAAAACACTACAAAATTTTCAGTAGGGGCTAGGTAGTAAGGTAGTATTGCTTTAGCAGGCCAGCCGTACTTGCAGAGCCTGACTAGAGGGGAACCCAGACTATCTGATGCTTGATTGCATTGCATTACTTCCAAGCTAATAGGCAAGCTAGCGCTCAGTATGCTTCCAACAGCTCGGGCGTAGCTTTCCACCTAATAGACCCCCCCTTGCGGCACCGCGTAATGGGTTTTTGGACAACGTGTCAGCAGTTACAAAAACCTGCCAGCTACCTACAAGATTTTGAACTGATACCGGATGAGCTGACTTCCTAGACGCTGTATCGTTGGTGGCAACAGGTCGGCCTTCATTTTCTCTACCAAAGCCGTAAGTGGTTGTTTTACAAGAACCTGAAGACGGCTGACAAACTACTGGAATCTTTGCACCTCAATGATACGGCCAAGGCATCCTTAAAATCTGGATTTAACATTGCTCGTTCCCTGTAAGCGAAATCGACGCAAATTCTCTTCGTTCTTCATTGGGTTGATCCTGGTATAGAACTGCCCCGAGCCCTAAGGAGCTTAAGTCCACCGAAACAACCGTTCGCCGCCCCTGGTGATAGCGAGTCATGCAGACTTCGGACGCGAGCATATCTTCGACTTTTTGGACATTAGCTTCTTGATGTGGCCTGAGATCCAAGCAGCGTTATTACATAACAGCTCCTTGAATGGAGGCACGAAATTATACAAATGGGAAAAGAAACTTGCGACATATTTCATCATGCCTAGAAATCTGCGGGCAGCACTAACATCCACCGGCGGCGACATTTTCAGCATAGCCTTGCCTTGGCCGGATCCGGTGAGATACCTTCCGCTTAAAATACAACTCCGAGAAAGCGTACGCTGTACACCCCAAAGTGACGCTTTCCCTTGTTCAAGGTCAGACCCACTGCCTTCATGCGACCTCCGCCAACTTCCGCCAACATTTTGTCGCGTTCATCCCGGTACCTGCCGAACACCACTACATCCTCATTCATGTTGACCACAACTTTCTGACCTTCGATGATGTAAGACATCTGGTGTTGGAAGAACTCTGGCGCCGAGGTTAAACCAACTGATAGCAGAGACGGCAAAAACAGAACCGCTCAAACGGCGTGGTTACAGTTGTCTCTCCTGGATACTTTCAGCCAGCCGCACATGGTGAAAACTGGATGTCGCGTCAAGCTATGAAGATACCTTGGCGTCAACCAGAATAACTAGTACGTGCTCGCCCTTAGGGAGCCCTAGCTGTTCCAGAAGAACCAATTTCTTCAGTCTTGTCAGATCAACGCACAGTCGGATGTCTCGCGAAGATTTTTCGACAACCACCAGATCTGCATACGACACTGTGGCCTTAGTGACGTTCTGCATAACAAGTCTTGTAGCAATTTATTCAGCTCAGCCTACGCGGAATCAAGAAGAGGGATTTCAATGCGTCTAGGAACGTTCACGGAATATAAAATGGCTCCCACCTGCAAGCGGATATTGTACGCCGCTCTGAGTTCACTTAGACAAATTATTATTTGTGGCGCGACGGTGTTGACGATTAATGGCGTCGTTTGATTTTCGTCAGCTGATTTGACAACATCGTCTGCAAATTGGACGGCACCAGGCTCCTGAATAGCTGGAACCTCAAAAAGGGATACGTGCTCTCAGCGCAGCACGAGAGGTTCTGTATGATATAGTGGTCCTTCCACTTATTGTTCCCTGATGATTCCCAAAGCAACAAGTCGCTGCCCCCCTTGGCCCATCAGCTCACATTCAGGTAGATCGAGACCTGAAGCAAAGCCGGAGAACGTGCTTTATTTCTTGTATACTTCCGCACCACTGTCCACCTTGGATCTAACGGGTGTCTTGTCACTTCAACGTCGACAAACCTCGCCTTCGGCTAGCTCAGCAAGCCTATTTTATACAGCTCAACTGAAGCAACTGACGAACGGCACATAGTTGCAAAATGAGCATTGTTGTGGCACTTGTTGCACGAAGCGCGTTTCGACATGCAGTCGGTACGTGGATGCGCTGACCTCCCGCAGAAGTGGCATATCCTGCCTGATGTCATAGAAACGAAATCGCCTTTGGTTACCGGAGATGCCACTCGAGGTGGGTGGTTCCTCTTCCCCGACAGCATTTTCGCCACGTCAGCTCATACCAGCGTAGACGGCGCTCAAATATCCGCGTCATGCGCAATGCGTTCTCCTACGGCATCCTGGTTTTGCCGCACTTGTAATAGCGCTTCCTCCGGGGATAGCTTTCACTTTCTACAACGCTATGTGACAGTTTGCTATCCTTAAGACCGACAACGAACAGATCAGGCACCAGGCGCTGTTCTATGTCGCATGACGGACAGTTGCATCGCCGAAGCATGCCCCAGAGACCAGTGTAAAACGCTTCGGCGGGCTCGCCAGGCCGCTGTGGTCGCCGTGAAATCTGCTGCTCTCGTACAGCTCGTTCGTCACGTGGACGAAATAAGAGTCGAACTTACCGGTAACCGCGTAGAAATCCTTCAAATCATCTTGCGGGCAGGAAACGAGGAAGAGATTTCCCTAGATCCTGAGCCCATAAAATACAGCAGGGCTTACACGCACCTCCGCGGCTGTGACTTGCAGTCCTGACGCGAAGCTGTAGACCTCGAACTGAAAAAGCCAATGACGCCACTCGTCAGGGTTGCCATAGTCGAAGGGAGGTGGGGGCCGGAGGTTCACCAAAGCTGCAGCCGGCATTGACTCGACATCTTTGTCTATCTTTCTGGGCAAGGAGTGCGCTCATTGTAGCAGACGGCACAGATCTCTTTACTTCAATTCCGCAAAACGATAGCGTAGCCCGCAGCAGCGAGCACGGCATACGCCTCCGTCACACAAGTTATACTCAACAGATGACAACTGATACCATCCCCCATATCTGACACTATGTAGGGAGTCAGGCCATAGTTATCACCGCACAATAACCACCCTGGACCAAAGCAAACTGCTCTTATTATCGCTTCGAGCGAAATAAAACAGTCACAGCTACCAGACACATGCGCCTAGGTTAATAAATTAGCGAGTTAGTAGGGATTGGGGCACCACCTACACCACAGACCTGGGTTGGAAAAATGCACTTCTTAGCAAGTCGCCGGTGGTGGGCGCTGCTGCCGTGATCAGCACCTCCGGCTCAACCGTGTGCATACATCACTTTGGTGAAAGAAGGTGTAGGCGCTAGCAGGATGGTGTGCATACAGCACATCAACTATATGATACCAAAAAGAACGGTATTTACCAAGGTATATTTACAATAATATTTAGAGGCTAGTTATTACAAAAAAGCCGGTAGAAGAGACAACGCGCAAACAAGAAACGATTGCCACGCTTGATCATCGACGTCCTTTTTACTTCCCTTCTGGCGCTTCCGGCGCAGCACCGCACATGTAGCGTCCTTTTTGAAGAGAGTTTGAATAACTCAAAATACTATTATAATCTTCCCGAGTTCTTTCAATGATTAAAGAGGCTTGTTCCCATTCAATGAGAGTTGATTGATTGATTGTGGGGATTTAACGCGCCGACGCAACGCATGCTATGAGGCGCGCCGTAGTGGAGGGCTCCGGATTAATTTTGACCACCTGGTGATCTTTAACGTGCCCCGAAATCTCGAACACACCAGCGTTTTTGATTTTCGCCTCCATCAGAAAACCGGCCGCCGCTCAGTGAGAGTTACTCCTACCATTATTTGTTCTATGGCCCGTTCAGGAGACCTAATTTTGCTTTCCAGGTATTTAGTAAGGCGCAAGATTCAGCTCTACATGACCGCTGGAATTATGCGCTGGTTGAAGATTTTTCTCTTTAGTGATACAGGGGGCTTACTTTTTATTTTCAAGGGTGTTTGCCGGATGCTACAAGACTTATGACTATTTTTCCCCGGATATCTCCCCCCTTGTTAGGGGTTTGCACAAATCATTTGGCGGCGATAGATTTGTTGTGTTACTTCATTTAGCGCTTTGTTTATAAAAAAAATAGTACGTTTTCGGAAAGCATGTTCCTCTTTTATTTAGACGTATTCATATTTGGCTTCAGTCCCGTGGCCATTCTTTATAATTGTAGTTATTTTTCAGTGTGACTCAGCAAGACTATGTTATCCGTGAACATCAAACGGCTGAAGTCTTCCTCGCCGCTTCTTAATTATATGTTTTCCCATTCAAGGTTTATAAATACTCCATCCAGACATGTTTTCTATAAGTTTGTCAAGACGGTATCTTAGTGTCTTCCTTTCCGATCGGGAATATATCGCTTTGCTTGTGGAGCGTAAGCTGCTCCCAAACGTCTTAGATATGTCTTCTGGGAGCCCTATTTAGAACTCTTTTATACCCTGGTCTTTTATTCCTTCTTCGAGGGCTGCCTTGAGAGCGAAACCAAATTGTTGCTCATAGTTTATAAATTTTATCTAAAGGTGCTAAAAGTATTCTGCCGCTTTTTATTGGTTTATTTTTTCCTAAAACCGGCCTGCTCTGCGGGTCGTTTGGAATTCCGGCCGTCACCTATGCGGCAAATCGTAACATCGGTAAACAGCACGTGCACAACTGAGTGTATGCTGATGAGTCTCTAATTCTGGAGATCTTTGGATTCTCTGCTGTGAATCAACCTATTTTTGCGTTTTTGCAAACGATGGGTAATCTTAGGTTTTTCTGTATTTTGAAAACCATACAGAAAGCTATCCCAGTGCAAATGCTCGTTTCCCGTTTAGTAGATCCACGGTTACGCCATCTGCACCTCCAGCGCTTTCTTTTTCATGCGACTTTCAGACCCTTTATATTACTTCTTAGTTACTAGTGCGAAAACAGAAATTGAGCTTGTATTACAGTACTTTTTTGTGCTATATGGCCGCTGGCACGCGGCCGGCTGTAGAATAGTTATTGTAATTATATTACATCGTTGAACGTGTGCATTATCTTACCCTACGTTTCTCTCAGGGCGCACATCATGTCCTTGCCGATGCCCGGATACTCTGTGTTTTATTTTAATCAGTTTCGACACCACGAATATTTAAACTGGCTTTGTTGTACTTGACACTTTTATGTTCTTACGTTTGGCAAAAATGGGCTTTGTTTTTAGCTTTTTTTTGGTTTTTTTTCTACCTGTTGCTTCTCCCGCAGCTGCTGCGTATTCTGTGATTGCTGTTAAACTTCCATTTAGCCTGTACACCTTCGTGCTCCTCGTCCAGAAGCGCAAATTTATTTTGAAGAAGTATTTGACACTTCTGATACCGATATCTGAATGAATTCTTGCACGGTTTTATATGCAAAGCATCCTTTGCTCGGGGCTATGCCTGTAGTTCGTTGTCCGTTGGCGTCCGCCCCTCTCCTACTGATCGCCCTCTCCCCGCCAGCTCATGCGCACCTCTCCCTCCGTCCTGCTCCCCACACCACCCATGTGTAACCGCGTGCAGGAGCCGCTCCTTCAGTTGTTCGTTGGATGAGTCTCGCTCGCCGTCTTATGACTACCAACAGTCCTGTCAGCGGATTGGCTGACGCAAGTGCAGTCGGCATCAGCCAACCAGTACGATGCTTCGCATCACCTCAGGGTTCTCCTCGGGAATATTGTGTCAATTTTTTTACTTTTGACGAGTTTCCTTCTTTCTCTTTTGAGATTCAGCCTTATCTTGCACCTAAACACCCTGTGATCTGGCTGAAAATCTTCACCTGGCCGAAAATCTGGGTTGTCACATAAAATGAAGTCAATTTCGCCCTTTGTTTTATGGTTGGGTCGTTTTAATGTTCCTTTTTTATTCTTTCGTTTTTGAATAATGTGTTCATTTACATCAGGGTATTAACCTCTCTAATATATACTACTTTATATCGTCGAGTGCTGCTATTGTCAATTCAAAAGTTTTCCTCTGACCTTTTGCCCCATTAGCTTCTGACTGACCTTTCATTGCAGTCTCTCTTCACAATCGTGAATTATGTTGTTTCAATCTTCATTTCTTTTTTCAGGCTTTCGTAGAAGCTGTCTACGGCTTCATAATCAGAGCTGGAAGTTCGCGCGTAGAGCAGTACTGATAACCTGTATCGCTTGTTTTGCTTGATCACAGCATGGGCGAATCTCACGCTAATGCTGATAGATTTTTTCATGTTCCCTGCGATATGTCTGTGGAATAAAAATAGTATCCTATACTTTCTCTTTACTTGCGGCCATTTTTTGCACAGATTGTGCCCACTAGTGAGGGTCATGAAGCATTCTCCTCTTCTTCTCAATTCGCTTAGCCCTAGGATACCGGATTCAATGTCGGAGGGATCCTCTATAGTACCGTTAGGCTTGCATTGCCCGAGACGGCACATGCGCTGAACGTTGCCAGGGTCAACTTGGTAGTTTATGAAGCCCAAAATGCTCTACAAAAGGTGTTTTTTCTTTGCGTATCTATTCAACAAACACCTACAACTTCTTGGAATATGCCGACGCGGTTTCCCTCACCAGGATGACGCCTTAGCTGCTCCGTCTCCTTTGCGGGCACAAGGGTTGGCCGGCTCGAATTCCTATACCAAACCTAACAGGTTTTTTCCAACAAAGGTTTTGTTGCAACCAATCCAGTCAACGTCAATTGCGGGCTAATTACAAGGTTTATTCTTCACTTATTCTTTAGTACACCCGGAGATTTACCAGAAAAAAGGCAACAAAGGGCAGCCCCTACGGCATATGTATTATATTGTTACGTGCCACAGTACGGAATCCGACGCAAGTCATCAAATGAGAAGGGGCTGTTTGCAATTTTCAAAAGGCTCTCTTGAAAAAATTTAAATAAGATGTGTCCGCTCATTTTTTTTCAGTTCCAAGAACTAAAAGCGTTGCTGAGGCGTTTGTTTCTTTATCTTGTTTTATTGCTCCTTGATTAAGCCTACCGTAATGGTCGACGTCACAGAAAATTTACAGATGGGTTGATTATGCGTGATGTCAGGGTAATAATGAGCGAGAGGTTTGGTGGGATGATCTTGGTGATGACGAATAATTTTGATGATATTGGTGCGCACCGACTCGCAATCCCCCCACACTGCCTGCGTACCATGGACGGTGCAAATCTTGAGCTAGTGTGAGCACCCACTTCCACAGTTCACAAAGAGCGTTTTACCATTGCAGGATGAAGGCGAAACGAAATGCGATGGAAGAGAACCATGTTTTTATAACATCTAAAAGGCTGCTGTGAGAACCCTGTCTAGCATGTGATTACAAAAATTTTCTTCGAGGGGATGGAACCACATGCGCAGATGTTCCATTCAGCTCTGGTTTGGCGACTCCTGCAATGCATTCAGAATGTCATGAACTCACAAAAGCAGTAAAATGCCTGTGAAATAAAAACTAACATCACTCGCTGTCCTCCCTACCTTCATAAACGTCATCAGCTGATAAAAACAGTAAAAGGCATATGAAAAAAAAAGACAGCACTCACTCGCCTTCCTTATTAACAGAATTGTTACCAGCAACACTCTACACCTCACAAAAAGGGCGCAAAAAAACACCTTTATTCAATTTGCCCGAAGGCCAAACTTCTAGCAAATACGTTATATCAATATTCTAAGGTTCCCAACATTATCCTAGTTGAGAAAGCTAGGGTCTATTTTCATCGCCCGTCGCATGCCTCCTTTTGCGAGTTGTGTAGTGTCCCTTTGGTGGAAAAAAACCTGCTAGGTTTCACATGGGATTTCGAGCAGGCAAACCCTCGCGCCCGCAAAGGAGGCAGAGCAGCTAAGGTGTCATCCAGGTGGGAGGGTCCCCGTAGCTCACTCGACGTGGGTGCAATACACGAAAGAAAGCCGAAGACATGTTTGGGCTGTGAGACGCCCACTCGTAATTTCTACGCAACCTCTTCGGGCATTTCATTGGAGAGAGTATACAGCCGAGGTACGCCTACACGTTCCGTCCGAGGGTACTTGTGACATGGGCGTGCATCAGCCAACTACTGGCAATCAGAGACGTTAAGTACTCGGGAAATAGGGTCGCTCCGAAAGCCCATGATGACTAAGAAGGAATAATCGCTCACTTTGGTATTCGAAACAAGGAATGTTGCATGCTTGTTTAACATTATAATGTTACAAATACAATGTTCACAATGTTACAATGTTAACATTATAAGGTTAACTGAAACATGATGTACGAGTGAATATGACGTGCCTAGGTTTCCTGGTTACGGAACGGTATTTTTAAAATACGAATTGAAACGTGGTGGTTGAGTTGCACAGTTCATAAAACGGGAAGTATCGGTAATTCAAATGCCACAATTTTCCCGAGTAACTGAAGATTACAAAGTACTATAAACCAGCTGTGGTAGCAGTCTGTTCATAGTGATATACCGACCACCGACAGGCAGAGTAAAAACGTTCCTTACCTTTTAGAAAATGTTATGTGTTTTGCCGCTGATAACAAGCTGGATATTGTAATTGGTGGGGATTTGAACATCAACTTGCTAGAAGGCATGTCTGCATCATATGAGCTAGTGTACTTACTGAACTCGTACACTTCTACAAATGTAATTACCCAACCTACCCGCATTACACTAAAATCCGAAACACTGTTAAATATGTTCTCTGCACAATCTGATAAACATGTTGTAAAAGCTGGAGTTGTTTCAAATAGAATAAGTTACCATTTGCCAATACACATGTTTTGCAAAAATAGCTATGCATATAATAAAAAGCGCTTCCTAATACTGCCATTGTTGAGGATATGAGTGTTACTGCCCTTCAGAATTTTAAACAACAAATATTTTCGGCAAATTGGGCCGAAGTTCTGAATTCTGAATGCGCTAATGAGGCATACCACGTCTTTTTTGCAATTTTTACACGCATCTACAAAGGGTGTTTTAAATTCAAACAGTTTTAAAGGTCAAGAAGGAAAAGAAAAACGTGTGTCTCAAGGACGTGTCTTGCCAAAATTCGTAAGAAATGTTCCTTCTACGCACAGTTTGTTAAAAGTAGGAACCCTAATGACCTTGAGATTTTAAGGTACAGGAATTGGTTAAGCAAGTTAAGAAAGCCTATTTTAATAAAGTATTAAATGAATCGGGTAACAGCGACTCAGAGGAAGTCTGGCGCAAGTTAGGCACAGTTCTAAACCGCAATAACTCCGTAAATGATGCAAAGAAATCGTAAATAATAACACGGTCTTTTCAAGCTTAGATCTTGCTGAAGCCTTTAACACGTATTTTATATATCTTAGAAATAGCTAACACAACTAGTCGGTTTCTGTATATTTAACTGTGGTGAATACAAATACTGCTTTTCGAGGTCCAACAACGCCGCGCAAAATACACATAATTTTCATATCTATAAACAACAGAAATGCGCGAGATATTGATGGTCTTAAGAAATAACGAATGGATTTTTCTAGATTGTCTTTTACCTGTTCTTAACCATATCTTTAACCTCTCTTTGAGCTCCGGTGTGTTCGCAGAAAATATGAGAAAAGCCAAAGTATTATTTATACACAATTCTGGCGACAAAAATAATTTTTTGTTATTACAAACCGATTTCTATACTCCCATTATTTTCAAAAGCGTTAGAAAAGGTTATATCTGCAAGAGTAATATCTTTCTTCAAAAAGCATTTCATATTATCCCCAAGTCCGTTTGGCTTCCGTAAGGGAACGTCTATAGAGCTTGCCCTATTAACCCAAAAAGATATCATTAAAAAACCATTTCAGAGCAAGAAACTAATTATGGACATTTCTGTCGACTTCTCAAAAGCATTCGAGGTGAGAAACAAACGCACCCTGTCGGAAAATTGGAGTAATATGTATTTCTGGGTGTTGCGCTGAAACGTTTGAATTCATAACTAACTGACAGAAAGCAGTTTGTCAAAATTGCTACTTTCCTTACTTGTTTCAAAAATTTGACAGCAGCAGTACCTCAAGGGAGCATATTGGACCAATATTATTTAACGCGTACATCAACGATATTGTAAACATAATATATCAAACTTCCATCTTAATTTACACCGATGACACAAGACATTTTTTACAACGTGACAACCCCAAGAACTGTGTTTTAGTGCAAATACTGCGCTAGAAAAACTAAATCGCTTGAGTACTAATAATTCCTTGCCAATTGTTACTATGAAAACAAAAGCTGTTGTATTTACGGCGTATCAGAAACATGTTGACTACAATTTTATCGTGCGTATTGGTAATAATAGGATTGAAGTATTTTCGGATGTCAAAATTTTGGGCGTTATTTTTAACCAGCACTTACTATGGAATACTTTGGTAAAGCGGGTACTGAGATGTCTGGCAAAGGTTTCTTGTATACCCTGGAAAGTTCGTCATATTTTGCCGATAAATATAAAACTTGTGGTTCATGGCTCCCTGTTCTGTTTTAAAATCAATTACTGTGCTTTAGTTTGGGGCAAAACATGGAATAACAATATAGACCGCATATTCTCTATTCAAAAGGAAGAGCTTAGAAATGTTGCAAACATTTCATACGTTGTCATTACACGATTATTATAACGCATTTATTATCCTACCTGTCCCACAATTGTACGACTTCACTTGGCTGCTAGTTATAAAGAAAAAAAGTAATAATAACGCATTTCAATCACTATGCAACATGAGAAAAGTTGTTGATACAGGATATATATTTCGCAATGATGCCACTGGGTCGGTTCCTTTCTCTAGAACCAATCATTGGCGAGATAACAATGATAACCGTATATCGCGACTATTAAATGACATCATTTTAAGAGGTGCCAGCTTAGAAAGAATTTCAGTATCCAAATGGAAGCATTATTTTATAAATTGAAATTCTTGCATTGTTTATAAACATTGTGGTTAAAAGCGTACTGACACGTGAATAAATGGATGTGCACAAATTTTGTTGTGTTTTTGCTCCGTTTTTTTCCAATTCATAAATTTATTTTACTGAGTCGTCGGCGGCTGTCACATTATTTCTCGTTGAACATAATACGGTTCGTGTTCGGTACATTATAGCTTTGTCTTATGCTCCAATATTTTGGGCTGCTTGATTTTTATTTTTTTGCGTATTTGATTTCTTTTTTTTTCTCCTAATATCTCTCACTGTAGTAATCTTTCAGAAATATATAAGTTAGCAGTGTTTCTATCATGTCTTTTCTGCATTCCTTAAGAGCATGTTTTCTATCATTGCGGTTTTCAGTAACGTTACACAGGCTGTTACTCTACTGTAAAAAGTGGTTTTCATTTAGTTAAGAGCTGCACTCTGCCTAGCTCACTGCCTTTTAAGTAGGGATGGAACTCCGTCAAGCTCATGAAGCATCAGCTTTCTGTCCCCTTTTCCTGCCCATTTTTTGTGCTATGTAAGAAACGCAAACTGAAACTTCAACTGAAACTTTCAGTCGGCGATATTCGCAGCTATTTCACGACGTGGGACTTTAAGCGGCAATGGCGCGGCTCCGTGCTCTGCACCAACACCATTGCGTTCTTATCACATCTGTTCGCAAGTGCGTATGGCTGACTCCCCGTTGATGTGCAGTGTTCGGGCTCTGCCCGAATGACATACTCAAGCGTTTTAACTTGTTAAAAGTGTAATCACTGATTATGTTGCAAGCGCCGTAATCTATGGATAACGTTACCTGTGAAAAATGCGTCTGGAATGACGAGAAACTGAACAGTTTTAAAAGATACGTCAGCGGAGGCTAGGAGAAGCAAGTCAGGGGTGCCGAAAATAGAGGCTTTATGAGAATAAAAATGCGGGGAAGCCACACACACTTTCGCTGAAACAGTGACACACATTCTGTAATGATGAATGCAATCATTGCGTCTCTCTAAAATTGACGGTATTTGCTCAGTCGCTGACCAGGTTTTGAATGTTAGTAATGAAATTTTCTCAATCCAATTTAGTGTGTACTATCCGCCTGACCATGGGTAACTGACAATTGTGTGTCAGACACTTCATTGGCAGACATGGTCTGCACTGTCTCTCTAGTTGGACTGCTCTCGGGTGTCATCGCCTATAACTGCTACCACCATTATTTGCCTCGCCTCATGTCTGCAATTCCTATTACAGCACGGAGCCGGAAAAAATCCTGAAAAAAAGAAAGCGAAATCGTTATTGCCGCAGATATATTGTGCAAATAAAAAAGCTTGGTTCTTTGTTAGGCGACAGTAAAAAAATCGTAATTCAAGGTTATAAGGAAACGTGGAGATCAAAGTGTTTTCTGTCAAAAAAACTACCTTTGTTGCAAGCAAGTGCCTCATATTGCTACTCTACGTAAATATAGTCACGAAATCAAAGATGGCACAGTCGTTTTCAAGGAAAAAAACAAGTTTATTGCAGCGAACTTTTGCTCCCCTAACAACTGAAGGAATATACAGGCGGCGAAGCAGCAAAAATCAAAGTGACGAACACAAGCGAGCGGCGGCGATCGAAAATCCGCAGCGGCTGTTATGCAGGCTTCTATCTTTTGGCGCGAGTGTTTCTGGAAACGTCATTTTACATCTAGAACATTGGAGATCACAGAAGTATATTCGAGACTAGTGACGTGAGGGTGAAACGCTCAACGTATCACAGAATGAGATAACCCATGTGGCATAAAAAAAAGAATGGAACGCCCGCTACGCTCTGGACACTGGTAACACAGCCGGGTGCAACCGCGCACAAAAAACAAAACATAAAAAAACAATCGTAATGCCTAGTTAACGGCATTACCCCCCTCCAAGAGTGCATCGACCCGATGCTAAAATAAAACAACAGTCTCAACAAGCAACAAAATAAAAGTCCGTCATCTTGCCCAGTAAGGTTTGAGGCGAACCACGTGGAAGACTTCGGGTCGCGTGCGTCGTTGTGATGTGCCGGAATCACCATCGGGGATCACTTCGTAGGTAAGTTGGCCAAGACGTCATAGAATTCGGTAGGCTCTGAAGTACCATCGCAGGAGCTTCTCACTGAGTCCGCGTCGTCGGATAGGAGTCCAAACCCAGAAAATCCCCTGGGTGGTACTGGGCGTCTCGGCGTCGGACGTTATAGTGGCGGGCATCCACCAGGTGCTAATCCATTGTACAAGCTCGTGCGAGCTTACGGGCCTCCTTCGCACGCTGAAGGTGTCTTTGAACGTCGGTGTTGACATCGTCGTCTTCTACGAGCGGAAGCGTAGCGTAAAGCATCGAAGTCGGTCGTCTTCCGTAGACAAGCTGGAATGGTGTGATCTGCGTAGTTTCTTGTATAGCCGTGTCGTACGCAAACGTGACATATGGGAGTACTTCGTCCCAGGTCCTATGTTCAACTTCGACGTACATGAAAAGCACATCTGCAGTCGTCTTGTTCAAATGTCCTTTTAGTTTGTTCGTTTGGGGTGGTACGCTGTCGTTCTTCGATGATCCGGGTTGCTGTAGCGTAAGATTTCATGCATCAGCTCCGTAGTAAAGGCCGTGCTGCGGTCCGTGATTAGGACAGGGGCGCCGTGTCGCAGCTCCACTCGGTTTATGAAAAATTTCGCGTCTTCTTGTGCAGTCTTCCTCAGAAGAGCGGCGGTCTCTGCGTAGCACGTGGTGTAGTCTGTCGCTACGACAGTCCACTTGTTCTCGAATTGTGACGTAGGAAACGGCCCAGAAGGTCCATTTCAATAAGCTGGAAGGGCCTCGACAAGACGGCGATCGGCTGCAGATGTGCGGCGGGTCTCGTGGGCGGCGTTTTTTGTCGCAGACAGTCACGGAAGCTCCGGACGTAGTGGGTGACGTCAGTTGTAAGGCAGGGCCAGTAGTACTTCGCCTTGATTTTCCCAATTCTACGAACTGTGCCGAGATGTCCGAAAGCCGGGTCATCGTGGCACGCTTCCAAAATTTCGTCATCAAGATCTGCGTGATTACAAGAAGGTAATTCGTTCTCGTTCAGGGGCTCAAATTCTCCTTCACGAGGACGGATGTTTTCAGGTTGAACGCAGGTAAGTTGCGTTTGAAGGCCCTGGGCACGACGACATTGCGGCCTTGGAGGGAGTCGATCGGGGTCGGCAGGCTGCTGGGCAGACAGGTCGCTTTCAGTCACGACTCCGAAGAAAGCGCTGTCTTGCGGGGGTGGGTCGGTGGGGGCGCGGGACAGGCAGTCGGCGTCGGAGTGTTTTCTGCCGCATTTGTTGACCATTGTAACGTCGAACTCTTGCATACGCAAGCTCCACCGCCCAAGACGACCAGAAGGGTCCTTCAAATTGGTTGTGACAGACCAGCGCATGCTGGTCTGTCACAACCTTCAATAGTCTACCATACGCGTATAGGCTAAATTTGGAAATCGCCCATGTAATAGCCAGGCACTCTTTCTCGGAGTCAGAGTAGTTTTTCTACTCCTTCGGGTGACCACGGCTAACCTGGGCGATTACTTTCTCGCAACCGCTTTGCTTTTCGACGATGACGGCGCCCAAACCTACTTCAGTGACGTCAGTGTGCATTTTCGTTTCGGCGTTCTTGTCGAAATGAGCGTGCACGGACATGTTTTGCAGGCGTTGTTGCAGCTCGCGGAATGCTTTTTCTTGAGCGTTTGTCCAGATGAAAGGGGCGCTCTCCTTCGCCAAGCGAGTGAGTGGCTCTGCAAAGCGTGGGAAGTTTGCGTCGAAGCGCCGGTAGTGTGCGCACAGTGCGAGAAATCTTCGCACGGCCTTCTGGACTTTGGGTCTTGGGAAGTTCCCTATGACTGAAGGTTCCTCCGGGTCAGGCCGGACTCCCGCGGCGTAGACGAGGTGGCACAAAAACTTCAGCTCCTCATATGCGAAATGGCACTTCTCAGGTTTCAGAGTTAACCCCGATGTACGAATGGCTTCGACTACTAACTACTAGTCGACTCCCGTGCCTATGAGGGCAACTACATCAAAGCCGTCAATGGACAGCCGAACTTCGGGGGCCGCCTTCCTCGAGTTCCGTGTACGTCGTGGCGTCGTATCTCTGCTTGTACGTATTGATGGTCGGGATGTGTGCGTCCTCGTCTTCGTCGTATTCTCATCGGAAGGTTCGGTCATGTCGGGTACGCGTCGCGCCGTTTTGCTGTTGTCGAGTTCGGGAGTCACGTCAGGGCGAGATCGGGTTCGTCGAGGTAGGGACACGTCATGAATCATGGTCTTCAGGGAGTCGCTGCGTCGTTGGAGGGTTTTCATTTTGTCGCCGTTGTGCTACTTTTTCTCCCTGACGTTGCTGCTTGTAGTTCCCCCTGCGTGGACTGGGGGACCTTCCACGAGAGATGTCAGCATTTCCACGGCTGTTCGGCGATTGGTACGGGTAGGGCGATGTCGAACGGTTGAAACGGGCTGGGCCATGACTGGTTTGAGATAGGTAGTCGTCGTTCTCACGTGGTCGTTGCCCTGGAAGAGGGCGAGGTGCGTCGACAGAGAAACCACGCAGTCCGAGTCTCTTGTATTGGCAGCGACAATAGATGTGATCGGCCTTTCCGCAGTGGTAGCGCAGCCGACGATTATCGGCGGTTCGGCAAACGTCGGTCTTCCTAGGCGTCTGGTTTTGGGGTGCGGACGGTGGCATAGTGGACGGCGGCGACAATAGGCGGTGGTACGGCGGAGCTTCTTGGCGACGGGTTGGAGAAGGGCGGGGTCGACGAACAGCCGCAGAGTAGGTCATAGCCTGTGGCCCACTGATTGCTTCGGATGGCATAGTGTTCCCAAAACGCGCTGAACCTCTTCGCGGGTGACGTAAGTCAGGGATGCCACTTCGCGATGCGGCGCATTAGAAAAAGCTTCCGAAGCTCCTTTCTGACCACTGCTCGGATTGTCTCGCGCAGTGTGTCGGAGCTTGTAGCCCCGCCACCGATCGTCTCGGAAACCACCGCATTGATTTGGCAGTCGTACTGCCTAGTTCGTATTTCAAGCGTCTTCAACGCGATCGCCTCAGACGCAAATTCGGACACATTGTTTGGTGGATTGCGGAAAAGGCAAGCGAAGAGCTCTTGCTTAACCTCTAGCATCAGAAACCTCAGTTTTTTTTCTTCACTCATTTCTGGCTCAGGACGGCGAAAAAGATGCTTCAGCTCCTTAACGAACACGAGCACGCTTTCATGGGGATGCTGCGTGCGTGTCTGCAGTACTGCCGTTCCTTGCGTATCAGTGTCGTGTACGTTTTCGAGAGCTCGGTCTTGAATAATTACCAGGTTGTTAGCGTACGTTCGTGGTTCTTGAACAAAATACGGCCGGAGTCGTCAAGGTAGAAAAACACTTGCCTGAGTGTTTCCTCGTCATCCCATTGGTTAAACGTTTGGACCCCCTGAAGATGCTCCAGCCATTCCTGAGGATCTTCTGTAGGTGATCCATGAAATGATGGTGGTTCCCGGGGTTGCTGCAGAACTACAGGAGGGCTCGGTGCGTTGGTCGTCGTGAATGCGTTGTTCAGGGTACGGGCCGTGACGTCTTCCGCCTTCAGTTTATCTGGCAGTATTCCAAACTCCGGCTCTTGGCCTTGCTGTCAGCGACTGGCACGAGTTGGGCTAGCTTGACGACGCGAAGAGAGTTGAGGGTTGCATGTACCCAGCACCTCTACCAGATGTCGCAAAGTCAAAGATGACACAGTCGCTGTTAAGGAAAAAGTTTAGGTTAATAAAGCGAACTTGTGCTCCCCTAACAACTCAAGGAATACACAGGCGTCGAAGCTGCAGAAAGCAAAGTGACGTACACAAGCAAACTGCGGCGACCGGAAATCCTAGGCGTCTGTTCTGCAGGCTTTTATCTTTCGGTGCGAGTGTTTCTCGAAAAAGAATTGAACACGCGCTGCGCTTGGGAAACGGTAACACAGCCGGACCCAGCCGGGCACTACAAACAAAACATAAACAAACAATCCTAATGCTTAAAATGCCATAATCCTAAAAACCCAAAAAGAGCAAGTTGTAAAGGCGCATACCTATTTCCTTACACAAAAACCACACAAACTTTGCTTTAGGATGCACACGTTAAAAGCTGTATCCAATGGCGCTGCTAGTCCAATTTGCATATAAAATTGTGCCCCAAAACAAATATATTTTCCTCTAATGGTATCAGTCTAAACTGTTGTTGAAATATTTATGTTTTTATTTTTTTAAGTTTTCACCTATTTATTTATTTATTCGTTCCTTTATTTATTTATTTATAAGTATTTACTTATACTTGATAGCCCTAAAGGCCCCCACGGGAGGTAAAAATTGGGGGATAACATATGCAATGCTAACACGTATAGTATTCTCAATAAAACAAGAAAAAAAATATAAAACAAAGCGGAAACGTTCAAACTAAAAGCGCCATGAAATACGCCATAAGACAAAATTTAAAAATCAGTGTTTCCATTCTTAATACCTTTCTAAAATGTAAATTTAATCACAGCAAACATTGGAACTTTTATATAGTATTACTGAAAAAAGTAAAATAATGCAAACCAAATATATTGATGTCTAACAGGACCGCAATGTAGAATCTCCGAACCCAAAATTACAGAGCAAAAGTTTTAGTAATTTCTTGGAGCAAGCAAATAAAACCAGAAAAAACGAAGAGAAATTGTAATGGCCGTACATTTCATGTGGGAATAAAAACGTTTGGTTCTTTATTAGGCGAAAGTTAAAAATGGTAAGTAGACGTTATAAGGAAAGATGGATAGCAAGGTGTTTTCGGTAAAAAAAACTATCTTTAATAAAAGCAAGTGCCTCATAACTGCTACGCAACGTAAATATATATAATAAAGTAGCCTGAGATGACAAAGTGTAAATTATCATGTTTATATTGGGTGCATTTTCGGCAGAAAATAAACTGATTACTGCGGATCCTACTTCACTGAAAATGCTAATTTATTAAGAGGCCGCAAAGCGACATCCGCTTCCGCTTGGACATTGAGCAGCGCATGTGCAGATTTACTACAGCTTAACAAATCATCATGAGCAAAGCAAATTGTTAAGCGTCGAGCACAGCAACCGGTAATTAGTTTGATAACTCACCATTTCAAGACTCTATTGAAACAAACAAAGAAATTAGCAAAGCTTAGCACACAATGTTATTTCTTTGTAAAAAACAGCACTACTCGCCTTCCATAACACGCTCTCTTTTCCTATTGGTGAAACTTTTCCAACATCACAATACAACTTCTCAATAAATGGGGCAAGTACAATCTAGGGTATTCATCATTTAAGGTTATGCAAAATGATAATTTGCATAGTTGGGGATTTATGTTTAACTACAGCGCCATAGAAAAGGCAAAGGCGGCAGCAAGCAAGAGGGCAAAGATAGCATAATTTATTACTATCAATTTCGTCCGTATTGTTTGGCTTGCGCTGTCGCTCTACATGTAGTATGTATTTTAAGTAAGCTACATCTACTTGTAGCTTACTTTTTGTTCAATTCCTGCTGCATCCTTTTCCTGCGAAGCCAAAGTATCGGTAAATATATTGACGTTACATTTTATAGATTTTTTTTTCTATCACCTGTTTCCGAACGTTGAGGATAAATATAGTGAAAACAATGTATTTCCGCAAAAATTTTATAATCAACAACTAGAAATTCAGCCGAGTTTAAAAACTTGACATCTTTGCAGAACCACAGAAAAACTGATATCTTCCACTAAGTTCAACAAGACAAAAAAAGTCAAGATACAAATGTGAGAACCAATGCCTTTCATACCAAACTTTTTCAAAGAGAAAAATTGTGTAAAACGTCTAACAGCGGTATTCCGCATATAGCATCGGACGACGTTACGAAAAGTGCTACCAAACAATATATATCAAGAAGCTGTTATAATATACGTTCGTATAACTTCTCTGCATAATGGCTATCATATTTGATTTAACGTCCACCTCCGATGTTGGATGTCTGGGGTTGGTTGTATATAAAACTTGCGTTGTTTTTTCGCTCATTACTGCGGCATCTGGTAATGCGTCCAGACGATTGCACTGTGCTCCTGAGAAACCAATTCAAAATTCTGAAATGTTTTGTATTTGGGTCTTCAAATGAAGCGACATCGAAATGTTCGGCGTGTTGCCATCATTCTTGCCAACGTATGAATAAATTAAACAAACTTGGGGGATGAAAAAAGACAACGCGATTTCCGCTTTTTGGCAAAGCCTACTCCGCCTCTCAGCTGGTCTTGACCACAGACAGTTGCATGACAAAACCTATCGAATTATAGGATGTCCTCAAACAAGGGAAGAACGTAGTAGTCCCCGTAAATGTTTAATACTTACTCTTCGAAATAGGAAAAACATGTACCTGCTTTTATGATATCACATTTAGTGCTAATATGTTTCTTATGCTGAAAACTATATTTCACGTCATAAACACATTCGACTAATTTGTAGCAAAATAGGGAGGAAAGGAAGTCCTCAAAACGTTCCGCCAAATGGCAAGCACGGCAAAACCACTATAGACAGTTGTATGTCTTACCAACTATGACGTTCTAAGCACAAAAATGTGTAACTCGAAACAGAAGCCATAAGGTATATCGACGAAGTTGTTAGTAGCGGGAGGGCGTTGCGGGTATATACGCTGACGATCGACACAAACTGTTGTGAAAAATATTTCTTTTTGCTGTTTCGTAATGCAATGCAGCATTTCCGGAAAGAAACTAGAACTTTTACGGGACCAACTGTGCAGAAGACAGCCTGGAATAAATCTCCATGCCATGTTACGCCTATTTAAAGACATTTCTTAAGATTGCCCCCAAATATTTCTTCCGCTAGGAAAATACCTTCTCGGAGTATTTGGTCTGTAGCACCCTAGACTCCGGGCTGCTATAACTCGGGGGAGGAATAGCAAAGTATGCTTACCACACTAGACAAACAGAGTAGAACCGTGGGCCTCAAAACAATATGCAGAAAACTGAAGTAATGATCAATATTTTCGGGACAGCACAGCGGTTTGAGATAGGTTGCGAGGCCGTGGAAGTAGTAAGCGAATACATCTACTTAGGCCAAGTTGTCACCCCGGATCCCAACCACACGGCAGAAATATTTGGAAGGATAAGAATGGAGTGGAGTGCATAGAGCAGGCATTCTCAGGTAATGAATGGCAGGCTATCATTGTCCCTGAAAAAGAAAGTGTATCACAGCTGCATTTTAAAAGTACTTACCAGCGGGACAGAGAGTTGGAGGCTCACTCATGGGGTTCAACTTCAAGAAAGCGGAGTGGATGAGAGAACAAACGCGTGTTAGGGAAATATTAGTAGAAATTAAAAAGATGAAAAGGACGTGGGCAGGGCATGTATTACAAAGGCAAGATAACCGTTGGTCATTAATGGTAACAGAGTGGATCCCTACAGAAGGCAAACGTTGCAGAGGGCGGCAGAAAGTTAGCTGGGCAGATGAGATAGAGAAGTTGGCGGGGATAAATTGGTCGCAGTTAGCATAGGACCGGGGTAATGGGAGAATAATAGGAGAGGCATCTGCCCTGGATTGGGCATAGATAGGCTGTTTGTGATGATGATGACCCTAGAGAAAAAACACGTTTCAAGATGGAACCTGAAATAAACCTAACCTGAAACAAAACTAAAACTCGCACCTTTAATAAGTTACCCCCACGTGAATTGTGAAGTGCTATTAAACCCGTGAATATCTTACCTGGATACCTGAGGAGATCATTTTCCACATTTCTGCGGACCTTTATGTGTTCGCCCGTGCGGCCGAAAGCTGAGCCCGGCGGCCGCTAGGCCTATAGGCCAAAGTCGTCTGTAGGAATAGGCTTGCTTTCCAAACCCAAGGGCTTACGCCGAAGTCATCGTCGCCAGACATCAGCGGGGAGCGACCGCTTTTTCTCCAAAGGCAAGCCCCGTCATGGCCTCCGCGATGTGCGATGAGGTCGAAAGCGTCTAAATTTGCCGAGAACTGGTCACCCGAGCTCAAGGGTGGTGGATTGCCTGTGAGAAAATAACTGAACCACAACAACTTCTCCCGCAATCCAAGACAGGCGCACAAATGACCAAGCGCACGGAGAGTGCCCGGTGGCTGCTTGAACTCAAGATCAAGCTCCCAAAGGCAGCCGGAATGCCGGAAATACTACGTAAAAACATCAAAAGCGTCTTGCGGACCTCTGGTGGTCTCGACGTGAGCCAGGCTTCAAGCTTCGAAATCAGCCACGTAATAGCCGTCGCCGGGAACTTCAAAGGACAAGTAGCTAAACATCACATCATACGCATTCTGAAAACACCAAAACATTGTAATTGTCAGAACACCCAAACGAGCCAACACCGATCGCTAAGCAGTGGTTTACAAGATCATCATTCAAGACGTTGAGCACGACGTCAGCGCCTACGAGTCGGCCAGCATGGCACAGTCAAGAAGGGAATACCAGGAGTTTCCTTCACGGACATAGCTCAAGGTACCAATTATTACATCATCCACAAGTAAATCCTATGGCCCTACAGTCCAACTGCATCGGAAGAACCGGGTCTTCATAAGTGCTATCAATGGTTCCAAGGTTCCAAACAACATCACGTACAGCAACGTCTTGGTGGAGTGCTCTATGTACGGAAAGAAAATAAGCATATGCTACGTATGCCTCCGACTCGGCCATCGGGACGACGTCTCCTCACTCCCAACACCCGCATCTGTCATGGATGCGACACATACAAAATAGAGACGAAAATCGCAAGTGTTCACGTCTCAAATGTAGCCTTTGCGGACGTTCACATGTCGCCGCTGATAAAAGCTGCAAAGGCCGCTACATGACGCCCTAAGTAGTGCATGACGCCGAAGGAAGCGCCAGAGAACAGCCAAGGACGACCCGGCCAAGGATTCCAGCTCACTGCCCAACCGGCACTGCGCAGCTGCCGCGTCACCCACACAACCGCGACATCGGAGCCACCGCTCCCACTCCCGTCACGGGAGAAAGGGTGGCGACAGCTGCGATCGCCAGACCGGTTCGAGAGCACCTACGCCGGCAGCCCCACCCAAGTCACAGAGGCGGGATTCCTGCTCCGCAACAAGGGACAGCACACCAAAGCGGCTAGGTGCCAAACAGGTTGGCTGGGCAGCGGGGTCTCCTGTATCCCTAAAATTCAACAAATTGCTTCCTATTACCTAAATAGCTCAATAATTGTTCAGCCGCTACTCTGTGTATTGTGAGCGCGCTTAATTGTGCAACTGTGAACAACCCCACACCGTGCACACGAACGGTCCAGCGGTGTGATCAACCTCTCACCGGTTCATAACAATTACAACAATCATTTGTGCATAATCATGATGACATGTAGCTTGGTTGTGGAATCGCGATCTGGACAGTAAAGGACGGAACCGTTCGCTCTGCTGCCTCCCTAAGAGAAGTGTCCTGTCTCCTTAAAAGTGGTAGAGATTGCGCTTGATCCCCACCTCTGCCTAGTGCGGCTGCACTACTAGAGCTCCGTTCCGGCCGCCTTTTGTCGGTGCTAACCCCTCCGATGGAGCGAGAAAGCGCACCCAATGCACACGCTTCAGCTTTGTCACCATTCCTGGGGACCTGCCACCAATGTGACCTCCCCTCTTTCCGTACCCTTGAGGGCGCATAATGTCGACGACTGGCTAGAACAGTACAACAGGATCTGTTAGTTTTACTGGTGGGACGACGGTTTCAAGCTTAAAAATGTTGGATTCTACCTCTTTCATATACCCGAAACGTGGTATTTAAATAACATGTAAAGGCTGGCTGATTAAGCTACATTCACCGAAGAGATTCGCAAGATGTTCGGCGTTTATTCCGCTCGCTCGGATGTAGGAAAGAAGAAATTGGAAACCCGCATGCAGCTTCCCGATGATGCGTACGCGTTGTATATTGAGGACGTCCTCGCTCATTGCCGTCGGGTAATTCGGATATGTCAGAAGCAGACGAAGTCCAGCATGTCCTAAAGGGAATCGCTGAATTTGCCGGCACTGCCCTAGCGCTGCAAAATCCATTCAGCTTCACTGAGATAAGGGCCGCGTGTCAGCGCGTTGACCTGCTTAACGCGATCCGCCTACAGCCGACTATGGGGCCTGCTCGTCTTCCACGAGAGCCGGAGTTGCGAGCTTTATTACGCAGCATCATCCGCGAGGAGCTCCAGCAGCAAAGCTCTCTAAGCTCCTGCTCTGACGGTTACCCAGCCAGCAACAGACTTGTAAGAAGTCATCAAAGAAGGAAGGAAGGAAGAATGTAGAAGAAAGGCAGGAAAGTTAACCTGGCTAGAGCCTAGTTTGCTATCCTGCACGTGGGAAAGGGGAAATGGGCAAAAAAGAGAGAGAAAAAACAGGAAAAGTTGGACCAGACACGTATGCCCAGCACTGAGGCACTGACATTGATTAACACCGGAGGCTCTCACTCTATAGCCGTAGTGTTCAAGTTCGTCGCCCGCAGAAAACGTAATAGTTCCTCAGTCGCCTTCTGAGCGGATGACTGAGAAGGCCAGTGGCACAGAATCTTTCTCTCCGAAAATGGCCACCGAGAGTCCAGGTTCCTGGCAATTGCTGGCATCAATGACTGGCAGTCCTCGCAACGGTCACCCAGTTGCTCCCATCGGCCCTTCTTACGCGGACGCACTGCAACGACCACCGGTTGCGCCAGTTGAACTTTCGTCACCGCTGCCCATCCTCGGCCAGTTAGCAGCCGTCTCGCCGCGACTTCCAGTTTCAGAGTTTGTATCCGACCTGGCGGCCATGTCTTCATGTTCATACCAACGAACGCACGGTCTACTTCCACTGTTGCATAAGAGCCCACATTGCGTGCTTCTGCGACGCTGCCCGCAAGATGAACGTCGAGGTTACGCACCTGCCTAACGTGATGTCCGGTTTAACTACGTGCATCGATGACCTACCCATTCTCCTGGACAATGTTCCCTGTCTCCACAGGACTTCCTCGACCATCCGCTCAGTCGCCATGACTCGAGGAATCGTTCACCCTCGCCTTACCGTCGTTTCGTTTCACCCATTCGCCCCGTCTCTGGTGTCCCCGATCTTCAACCGGAACACTAGGCGCTGCACTTTGTGGAGGCGAACTGCATCGTTTGGACTGATTTAAACTCATCCAGAGTGCACTTCAAATGTGTTATCTGTTGAAATTCGAGGTATTTTTGTGCAAGCTTTAGTTAACACCGGAGCCAGCCGATCTGTTAAGAATTTTAATCTCTGTTCTCGCCTACGCAAAGCTAGGACCCTTTACTCTGGCCATTATTTAAAGCAAAGGGACATTATGCACGCTGTCGCAAGCTGCACTGCACTAGTGTTCATCGGAAAAGATCGTCATGATATCCAATTGGTGGTGCTGTCACCTTGCTCTCATGACTAATTTTGGGCTGGGACTTTCCTCAGCTTCCACCGTCCTACCCTGTCATCACCCAGCCATTCAAATCAGCGACAACTGCTGTGACCGTACATTTACATTGCTGTGACCGTACATTTACATTTACAACTGCTGTGACCGTACGACGTCAGGCTTTGATTCTGTATGCTGATAGCGTCCTGCCGCCCTGTAGCGATGAAGTCCTGGCAGTTTCATCGGGACACTATTTTGAAGATGACGTGATAGCTTCACCAGCGAGCCGCTTGATTCCCCGCGGAATCACCATGCCTACGTGCCTTCTTCGCTTTTCACGATTCCTTCCAGATTTGGCAGCGCTCAACACCACCGCTGAGCCAATATTGCTACGCAAAGGGGAAGGCCGTTGCTTCTGTAGTCGACAGCGAGCTTCTTTCTGTCTTGTTTAACACCGTTTCACCTTCGTGCATCAGGGATTCAGCACCCTCGGCTCTTCTGCCTAGCATCGCTGCCACTGTTAGCAAAAACCTCATGGCGGTTTTTGTGCTTCCCGTTCTTTAAAAGCAGAACAAGTGCTTCCCGTTCTTTAAAAGCACAGCGAATCAATCCACGTTACGTCCAACACACCCAAACATACATCTGTCCCCGCTCATCGGATTGAAACAGACGCCTCCACCATTGTACGCCGTCGTTCGTACAGAGTATCTTCGCAGAAACGCAAAATATAGAACAAGTTTCTGACATGCCAAAGCGCGGTGTCTTACGCCCATCATCAAGTTAATGGTTATCGCCGGTTGTGCTTGTGCAGAAGAAGAATGGTTGCGTTCGGTTTTCCATTGACTACCGGGCGCTAAATAAGATAACTCGAAAGGATGTGTTTCCGATGCCTCGAATCGATGACCGTTCGGACAGTCTCCAAGGGGCAGATTTCTTTTCTAGTCTCGGCTTACGTTCTGCATATTGGCAGATCCCAATGCACGAAGATGACAAAAAAACTGCTTTCGCTACCCCAGACAGCCTCTACGAATTCAACGTGATGCCTTTTATTCTGTGAAATACACCTGCTACATTTGAGTAAATGATAGAATCTGTGCTGCCCCGGCTCAAATGGAAAAGCTGTCTTTGTTCTCTGGATGACATCGTTGTTTTTTCGACTACGTTTGATCAAAATCTGCACGTTTAGAAGAAGCTCTTAGATGCCTATCCAATGCAGGACTGCCGCTGAATAAAAAATGTACTTTTTCCAGCCAGTCAATAAAAGTATTGGGACCAGTCATCAGCAAAAACGGAAATCAAACCTGACCCAGAAAGGAAATTTCCACCTTAATAATTTTTTTCCTGCCACTACACCAGGAAGATCTCCGCACCTGCCTCGGGCTAGCATCCTATTTTCGCCACCTCGTACAAATTGTTGCGACAATTGCTTCTCCCCTGCACCACCTCCTGCGTTCTGGCATGGTTTTTGTTTGGAATGATGAATGCAAACGGGCTTTCAAGCCCATTAAAGACGTCCTAACATCGAGTTCAGTGCTTGCCAATTTTCATAATGCTGCGCTAACAATTCTGCCCACGGACGCCAGTGGCGAAAACATCGGCGCGGTCTTGCTACACTCGACTCTCACCAGAGGAAGCGAGCTGCCGCCTATGCCAGCCGGTCCCTCCCCTTAGCATATCTGAACTACACCATAACGGAGCAGGAGTGCCTCGCTGTCGTGTGGGCCATTCAAAAGTTTTGGCCCTAAATACACGGCCGGCACTTCACAGTAGTCACGGGCCACCACGCCTATTGTTAGTTGTTCACGCTCAAGAACCTTCCCGGACGCCTGGATCGTTGGATTCTCCGTCTCCAGCGATATTATTTTACCGTTGCCTACAAGTTGGAAAAGAAACACATAGACGCGAATGCTCTTTCGCGCTGCCGGCTGCCTCAATTGTCCACATCTGCCTCCATATGATACCAAGCTACTCTCTTGGTCACACCCATTCTTGCTGCAGTGGTTTACATTCCAGTCCACCTGGTGGTAATCCACATAACCAACACTTTATGTCCTACCATAATGGACAAGATTGACAGCTCAGCCCCACCTGCTAACAGCCGTCTATGTCAACAGCTAAAGACTTTCCGGCTTGTAGATGGAAGTCTTCATCGTGGCAGCCATCATCATGAAGGCAGCAGTTGGGTCCCTGTTGTACCACAGCCACTACGGAGAGCCATCTTTGAGGCGTTTCATGATGAACCCACAGCAGGACATTTTGGTCACGCAAAAACATACGACCGCATTCGGAGTCGCAGCTTCTGGCCTGGTCTCTCCACAGAAGTGGCCAATTATGGTCCCTTTTGCGCCAAATGCCAATACCGGAAGCGCATTACGTCTCCCGCACCAGGTACGCTACAACCACTTCCTTGCCCGTCGGTGCCATTCAAATCATCGGGCATTAATCTCTATGGACCTCATCCACGCACACCAGCCGGCTACCACTATATTGTGACTGCGGTTGATCAATAACCCGGTACGATGAGACGCCACCCCTGCGATCCAGCTGCGCCAGGAAATCGCAGATTTCCTTCTGCAGAGCATCATGTTGTGGCACGGTGCACCTCGCGTGCTTTTGAGCGACCGAGGAAAAGCTTTATTATTGCAAGTTCTTTCGGAAGTGCTCCGGGCTGCCGATATTGTTCATAAAACGAGTATCAGCTACCACCCTCATACTAACGGTCTCACCGAACAATTTCATAGAACTCTCTCCCACATGATGTCGATGTACATCAGGCCACACCATACCAACTGGGACGACGTTCTGCCTTAAGAAACATTTGCCTTCATTTCGGCTGTTCAGCGCACCTCCGGCTACTCAACTGTGATCCTTGTTTTCGACCGTTCCCCTTCCTTTGTTACGGAAATTGCTTTCCTCTCTGCTCTCGTTTCTCCTGCAATTCCATTTTCCGACCAATTCATCTCCGGTATCAATAACTGCTGTCAGCTAGCCCACATGAACGGTGAAGCCAGGCAGGCACGGAAAACACACTATTATGTCACTCACCGCGACGTTCATTTCCGCCCTGTAGATGAAGTGTTATTTTGGACGCCAATTCGCTCACGTGGCTTCTGCGAGAAGTTGTTTCAATGGCATATCGACCGCTACGTCCCCACTGAGCAAACGTATCCGGTGAACTATCCAGTGTCGCCCAGAACTTTTTCCACGGACCCTCGCAAACCTAGAAGTGACATTGTGGACACTTCTCGCAGAAGCGCTTCGTCGACAATGTATCTTAAATCCACGCGGCCAGGCCACCGCTTCCAACTACGGGGGAGAAGAATTGTGGACGCTTACTTGTGCACCGGTTAACAGCCCCCCACCATGCCCGTCCACCGTCCACCGGTGTGGTCAACCTCTCCCCTGTCTATAACCATTGCAATCATTATTTTTTACATAATCATGATGAGACGTCGCTTGGTTGTGGAATCGCGATATGGACAGTAAAGGACAAAACCGTTCGCTTTGCTGCCTTCCTGAGAGAAGCGTCCTGTCTCCTTACAGTATTCATATTTTTAGGTTTTGTTAACAATTATTTATGACTGAAAGATTCAAATTCATTTTTGTTGGTCTAAGAATAGCCCTAGTGTGTACTTTGTTCCCCCTCTATCTCCTTATATACTGTCTTAATTATTAAGTAGAACTTGCTGTGTTCACTTGCATCTTTTGAAACGCGTACTGATACGGTGAAATGACCCATTACATCTTCAAATATTTTTGAAAATGCAGTCACTACAGAGATATGCCACTATTTGGACAACTGATCATCATTGAGAATTGACCTGTATATGGACAGCTGATCACAGCTGTGAATTGGTCTTAATCACGCTACTTTCTATTTTTCATAAAAAACTTCAGTCGATCATGTCAAACAAATATTAGGAGCTAAAACTTCACTTATTTCAGTGACCATGCGTTAAACACGTAGTTGGGCGATACCATCGAGGCCGGAGGCGACCTTGTTTTTAAGTTGAGGTATAAAATTTCGCGCCTAATTCGTGTTTGTCGAACTTGAAATGATGTAGTTTGGGTGTTGTGATGGTTCCAGTACAGCGCTACATTTGTCTTCATCGATCTCCGCAATGCGTGCTCTGCTCTGTTGAAATTCCTATTAATTGCGATTGCAATTTCAGCTGATTCTACCCGTGCATCGTTCAGGCGACCAACTTGGATCTAGTGCAGATCCTGCGCCTAATTATCACATTCACTGGCTTACATATCTTTTGTGAATCGTTTCGTATATCCTAAAAGAGGCGTTCACTGTATCTGAGTTTGGCGTTTTTCACTTTGCTCTGCAGTTTGTGTCCATATTTGTTGAATTTTAAATTTAGATTTGGGCAGGCTAAAAATAAAGACTGATGCATTGTTTTTACATTTATTTAGTTTAAGAAGTTGTTGATCTATCCAGAGCCTTCGCACCCTTCTTGAATTCTTCGTTGTGCCACTGGTTGAAACACCAAGTTGTGGCACACCAGTATGTACGTCCATAACAGGCCATGAGCTTTGTTTGAATCATTTTGAGCGAAAACTTCCTTCCAGTCGAAACCTCTGACAAGTTTTTAAAGTGTTAAAGTCCCGAACTGGTTTTTGTACGGCGAAAAGTTCTTTCACAGGTATTGCCACCTGCAAATGTTTTGTGTTTGCAAAACAAAACACTGGTAAATGATCAATAAGATCAATTGCAAGCACGCCTGCCTGAATATCATCGATGTTGATATTTCACACAGATATTTAGCTGGGTAGCACGACCAGAAAATACCGTTGTCGGTAGTTTTCCGATATTTTTGTATGCATGGCGTGGCAATATGTTTTTTTTTTTATTTCCACACACCACTATATCGGCTGTAATCGTGTCTCTATATATGCCCAACTAGAATATAAGAGTTGCTATTACTGCTACCAAAATGAAGGAGTCGTTCAAAAAAATACTAACTTTTCTTGTCCAATTTTGACTGTTAGTTAACAACTGGTGCTGTGGTCTTTCCCAAACAAAAATGTAAGCACTCAACATCGCTTTCACTAGTATAAAAAGGTGAATGGGTGTATAAGCTACGGATTTTTTAGGGTAAAGTGCAACTCCACCCCCTCCTGTCCTGTCTGAAAACGTGTTTCGATGGGTTTACGTAAAGAATGGAATCCATCATTTTTACCAAACGAGGTTTCCCGAAAACAAACCTGATCTAGATCAGGCTTACAACATCCAAGAAATATGTTACTGTCATAGCTTGAGTCGCTTGCTCCTGGTACTGATATGCGGCAAAGCTAGTTTACGACAACCGCTAAACGCCTAAAAAACTGTCAATGTCAGTATACTTTACCGCTTTCTGTAAGTGTCGTAACAACTGGCAATTTGTCAAGTTGCGTTTAATATTGCTGTTGGTAGTTACCTGGCCAGAGCCCCAAACAACCATTTCCAGCCATCTTTCGCGTTTTCACTTATTTCGGTCTGTCTTTTTCCATCGTTCAAAGTTCGAAGCTATATTCACAGCACTAATAGAACACACATATATGAACCAATGGAATCTCGTGTGGCAGTTGGAAAATTCCTTACTGTGAGGCTACTCACACATTGTCAAGATTCATTCAGCTACCTCAGTGACAAGCCTGACATAAGTCGGCCAGACCCGGGAGGAGAAGTCATGGTGCGTGTCAATGTCCTCGCCGAAGTCATAGTTGTGCTTCTTGCACTCCCAGCAAGAGGGAGGCCTGTTGCAGCTTCCGTAGTGGTGGCTTTAGGAGCACCTATAACACTTGCGTCTGGTGAACTGCTGTATTTCTCGAGTTGGCCGTAAACTGAAACATTGGTCTGCGTGGGAGGAATATGTTATCAAAAAAGTGACAGCGTGTCCACGAAATATCCAGATGAGTTTTACCCAGCCGGGCAATACGTATTTTATTTATTGATTGGCAGGATGACTGTCTTGCCATGTTTTCCTTGCCATGATGTCTTCAGGTTGAGATACTTTTTCGAGCAGTCGAGAAGGTTTTGTCGATGCGGCATTGCAAGATGGAGTATCTCAATCTCCTCTTTTATGCCAGCTAATATGATTTCTGGGAGCTTTCCTGCAAAAAATTTTCTCGTGAACTGCTTTTTTCAAGCTGTCAGGAGCCTTGATAACTTTGTTACGTCCGTCTATTAATCTTTTATTGGTGGTGGAGATCACATCCTGTCACCCGATTTCTTAAATAGGGTGCACTGTCAGAAGATAAGGGGAGTCGACTCAAGAGAGCCAACAAGCCCCAACGAATCCACAGGGCACAGGTGACAAACTGGGTGGCTGTCTGTTGGGCGACTTTCGCCGACCAGAGCGGCAAGAATGAGTAAGAGCCTTGAACGAAATCAGCACAAATACTTATATTTGGACAGGCAAAATACTGCACAAGCAAGAGGTAACGAATCTATACTGACAAACAAGTTAGATCAAATTGAAATACAAGAAACTGTTCAAAATTAGACCAAATGATACAAACAGGAGAGTTAACAAACGGATAATACGAGGTGGACCATTTAACAAAAAAAGAATAAAAAAACCGACAGTTCAATGCATATTAGAGACAGAGTTCCAGAATATTCACCGACCGGGCCGGACGATGCACCGCGGTCGGAGGCGATTCGGCTACCTGGGAAGCGTGGCTTCATTGTATGCCAGGCCGTCCGAGACGATCACGGCCGGAGGCGATTTGGCTACCTGTGAAGCGTGGCTTCCCTGTAGTCCAAGCCATCCGACACGGTCAGGGTGATTCGAGTTCCGGGAGTACGATAGAGTCTTCCAGTGCGCGGGTCGCCGATGGTGTGATGCACAAGCTGGCAGGCGCCATTGTCATATCACTACTTCCAACGGAGCTCGTTTGCTTAGGCGCGGCTTCTCTGTTTATACCCGCGCCGGCACAGAGAGAGAGGGCACAACACACAATGCCCCCGCCACCGTTACTGAATAACTTCCGTCTTTCTCCCTTCTAGAATCATCGGTGCGCTTTAGAACTGGCCAGGCCACGCGCACCTCCTCGAAAGTACACGAAGCTTCGACAAAACCGGAGCGCTGGAGGTTTTATTTTTGTTGTTTTCTTGCCGGCCAGATGGCGTGTGATCGTATTACCACCCCTTCGTTCGAGAACATTCCAGAATTGTCTCGGGGCGAATGTAACCGAACTGAATGAATCGAACGACTGCAAGAAGGGTTAAGCGCTGTACAATAAAATTTAAAAAGTTATAAGGTACTTTTAAACGTCGTACACTCTAGTTTGTGACACAACCCACCAGTTTCAGAATATTATGCAATAATATTCCAAAGGCTCACAAAGTCGGGCGCACGCGTAGTTCACACTTAGTGAACAAAACATGTGGTGCCTACTAGCACAATATCAAGTACATCCCAATTTTCTACATAATAATATTGGCAGGCACATAATCCGCGTAAAGAACTGCGGTTTGGCACAAATTTCTCAACAAATACACATCGTAGGGACAACTCATAGGTTTAAGAAAAATACAGTTTTAGCATTAGAAATAAAGCCAGTGCCTATAATAAATGTCTGAAAAGTAGTCCTTACAAGTGTGAAACTCCTATAAATACAGGGTGCGCTCCAGTGCGAAAGTCTCAATTACAATAAGTGTGCGTCAGTACTCAGAAATACATACAATGCACTGGTACAACGAAACTCATAGGAACCATAACTAATATGCTGTTCACAAACAATAAAATGCAATCGCATAGTTCACGAATGCCACCACTACTAACGCCACCAATACACGGGAAATGAAGAACTGTACAATCAGTAATACACACAATAACAACTTTACGTTGGGTACGATATCAAAGCTACGAATGCAAAGTCCAGGATAAACACAATTGCGTGAATACACAGCGTATACACTGCGCAGCCAAAGTGACAGAATAAGTACAAGCTTCCAGTACAGTACGACCGAGAAACATTGGATACAACGCTCAAGTAAAACGAACGCGACGTAAAGATTCATAAAAATTCTACTCATATTGCCGAGAACCATGTATGGGTTTGATTATTTATGGTTTGTTTTTACTGCCGGGCCCCGCCCGGCTGTGTTATCTGCGTTCCAAACGAAGCGCGTCTTACATTCTTTACTTTTATGCCGCACGGGCTATCACATTAAGATAAGCAGACTGTTTCGCCCTAACGCCACTAGCCCAGAATATTCTTCTGCGATCTACAATGTTCTGGATGTGAATCGACGTTTCCAGAAACACTTGCGGCGAAAGGTAAAAGCCTGCAGAGCAAACGCCGCGGCATTCATTCGGCGACACTCGCCTGTGCTAGTCACTTTGTTGACCGCTGCTTCGCCGCCTCTGTATTCTTTTGAGTTGTTAGGGAAGCACAAGGTTCGCCCCAATAAACTTGTTTCTCCTTCAAGACAACTGCATCGTCCTTGGCTTCGTGACGTCCTGTGGAGGTGCTGGGTACGCACCCTTCATGCCCACTTCAACGTCTGGAAGCCGTCAAGCCAGTCCACTGAGAGCCAGCCCCCGCCACCAAGATTTACCACCTGAGTTCGGCTTACTACCGGAGAAAGCGAAGAAGAAAGACGTCGCCACCAGCACCATGGTCAACCAAGCCAATCTTCCCGTCGTTCTGCAGCAGCCACGGGAATCGCCATCATTCCAAAGAGCCCCCGCAGAAGACCCAGATGAATGGTTGGAGAAATTGGAGCGCGTCCGGAAATTCAACAGGTGGGACGACGCAGAAACGTTCCGGCATGTTTTCTTTTACTTGGAAGATTCGGCTCGCACATGGTTCGAGAATAACGAGAGCTCCTTGACAAACTGGGCTCAGCTCAAAAGCGAGTTCACGAAGACCTTTACTACCGTGGTCAGAAAAGAACGCGCAGCACTTTTACTTCAAACTCGAACGCAGCACCCCAACGAAGGGGTCGTGATCCTCGTTGAGGAGATGAAACAACTATTTCGCCACGAGGACCCCGAAATGACGGAAGAAAAGAAGTTGCGCTTCCTAATGCGCGGTGTGAAGGAGGAACTGTTTGCTGGACTTGTCCGAAATCCGCCAAAGACCGTCGCCGAATGCGTGACCGAAGCCAGCACCATTGAGAAAGCGATCGAAATGCGTGCTAAGCAGTAAGACCGCAACTATGTTGGCATGGCCAATGCGAATTGCGTCGACAACTTGCGCATTCCCGAAGATAGCCTACGGGAGACTATCCGCGAAATAGTGAGCAAGTGGCTACGGAAACTGCTCCCAACGCCTCCGCAACCACAAGTCGCTTCTCTTACCGACGTCATTAGAGAAGAAGTGCAGCAAGCGCTGGGAACTTCAACGACGCCAGTAGCACCTCGCGAGCCGCAAGCCATGACTTACGCGGCTGCTGTCCATCGCCCTCGCCCACCTGCACCCTATCGCACGAGGCTCCGTACCGTCGTCCCCTCTCGCCGGCCCGACCACCTGCGGTGCAACCCCCCGCCCCAAGGAAGACCGACGTGTGGTGAACGTCCGACAATCGTCCGTTGTGCTACCACTGTGGAGAGGCCAACCACATCTACCATCTCTGCCCCTACAGAAGGCTCGGGTTTGCGAAGGTTCTCCGTCGAAGCACCCGCACCCGAACTGGCCAGCGCACATCGGAGATCGAAGAGTACCTGTCCAACACCAGCCCTCGACCAGCCCGTTTCAACCGTTCGCCGTCGCCCTACCCGTAACAGTCGCCGGACCGCCGTAGCAGTGCTGACTTCGCATGTGGAAGGTCCCCCAGCCCACGTGGGGGAAACTAAAGGCGGCAACTTCTGGAGGTGAAGTTGCACAACGGCGGAAAACCGAAAACCCTCCAACGACGCAACGATTCGCCGAAGACTGTGACTTACGACATGCCCTCATCCCGACGACCCGACCTAACCCTGACGTGACTCCTGAACACGACGACAACCACACGGCGTGACGCGTACTTGACATGACCAAACCTGCTGCTGAGACGACGACAACGACGAAGCAAAGTGCCCGACCGTCAACACGCAGAAGGCGTGACGCGACGCCCCGACGCACCCGGAACTCGAGGAAGGCGGCGTCCGACGTCCAGTTCTCCATCGACGGCTTTGACGTAGTCGCCCTCATCGACACGGGAGCCGACTACTCGGTAATGAGCGGGTCATTCGCGTCTAAGCCGAAGAAAGTTACGACAAGATGGGATGGTCCACATATACGCACAGCAGGAGCCCACCTCGTGACGCCAAGTTTAACGTGCACATCGCGCGTCACCATAGACGGCACGACGTACCCAGCGGCGTTCGTCATTTTGCCTAACTGCTCCCGCGACGGAATTCTCGGAATGAAATTTTTGACGGGCAACGGCGCAATAATTGGTCTGCAGACGAAGTCGATAACTTTTTCTTCCGATCACTCCATGACGCCGGATTCGAACCCCGCACACCGTGCAACTGTAAGGATCGCCGATGACCACGTCACCCTGCCACCCCGCGCAAGCTTGATGGTCACCGTCTACTGTGAAGGTGCTGCTCCCGACGTCGATTCTATCGTGGAGAGTGACAAAAGGTTGCTTTTCGACCGCGGTGTGTCTGTCGCAAGAGGCATTGCGCGGTTTAAGGAGCGCAAATTCCACGTTTTGGTCTCCAATTTCACCGAGGAGTACAAGCATTTAAACAAGGGCGCTTCAATTGCGTCCCTCGAAGAAATGCAACAAGCAAGTGACGTGATCGCAGTAGCCGACTTTGAACACGATCCCAACGATACTTTGAAGCTTCCGCAGCCCTTCGACGTGAATCCGGCGCTACCGCAAGAAGCAAAGAACAAGTTATTGGCTTTGCTGCGTCGCTACAGCGGGTGTTTTTCGTCGAACTCCAAGCTACGCCAGACACCTCTGACGAAGCACCGGATAATAACAGAGGATGGAGCCCGACCTACCCGACAGTCACCATACCGCGACTCTTCACACGAGCGCGAAGCCATCCGGTCTCAAGTTGGTGAAATGCTCTACAACGACATTATACGGCCATCGAAAAGTCCGTGGGCGGCGCCGGTTGTACTCGTAAAGAAAAAAGACGGCACACTGAGGTTCTGCGTTGACTACCGGCGATTGAACAGGATCACCAAAAAGGTCGTGTACCCCCTGCCACGAATCGACGACGCCCTCGACCACCTCTGCCACGCGAAGTACTTCTCATCCATGGATCTGAAGACAGGCTACTGGCAAATTGAAGTGGACGAGAGAGATCGAGAGAAGACTGCATTCGTAACCCCGGACGGCCTACACGAGTTCAAGGTGATGGCTTTGGGGCTATGCACGGCACCAGCAACTTTCCAAAGAGTCATGGATACTGTGCTAGCTGGCCTGAAGTGGCACACCTGCCTCGTATACCTCGACGACGTTGTGGTATTCTCCCGGACTTTCGACGAACACATTGCAAGGTTGCAGTCTGTACTCGAGGTCATCCGTACGTCGGGGTTAACGCTGAAGCCTGAAAAGTGCCGCTTCGCGTACGAGGAACTCAGGTTTTTGTGCTATGTCGTCAACGCCGCGGGAGTCCGGCCTGATCGGGCGAAAACTTCCGCCATAGCGAACTTCCCAAGAACGAAAGATAAGAAGGGCGTGTGGAGATTTCTCGGACTATGCGCACACTACAGGCGCTTTGTCGCAAACTTCGCCCGCATTGCAGAGGCACTCACCCGCTTGAAGAAAGATAGCACCCCTTTCAGCTTGGAAGATGCCTAAGAGCTTCCTTCTGCGAGCTGCAACGATGCCTGCAAAGCCCGCCTGTGCTGGCGCATTTCGACGAAAATGCCGAAATGGAAATGCACACGGACGCCAGTGATATAGGCTTGGGTGCCGTCCTCGTGCAAAAGCAAAGCGGGTGCGAGAAAGTAATCGCCTATGCCAGCCGTGGTCTGTCCAAGGAAGAAACTACTCAGCCTCTGAGAAAGAGTGCCTCGCTATAATATGGGCCATTTCAAAATTTCGCCCATACGTGTATGGAAGACCATTCAAGGTTGTGACAGACCACCATGCGCTGTGTTGGCTCGCCAATTTGAAGGACCCATCTGGCCGTCTTTGTAGATGGAGCTTGCGCCTGCAAGAATTCGACGTTACAGTATTTTATAAATCCGGGAGGAAACACTCCGATGCCGACTGCCTGTCCCGTGCCCCCGTCGACCCGCCACCACAAGACTCCGATGAAGACAGCGCGTTCTTCGGAGTCGTGACTGTGAGCGACCTGGCCGCCCAGCAGCGTGCCGACCCCGATCTACGCGTCATGATCGACTACCTCCAAGGATTCAACGTCGCCGTGCCCAGGGCCTTCAAACGCAACTTACCCGCATTCAGCCTGACAAACTCCGTCCTCGTGAAGAAGAATTTCAGCCCCGGAACTAGAACAAATTATCTCCTTGTGATCCCGGCAGATCTTCGTGACGAAATTTTGGAAGCGTGCCACGACGACCCGTCTTCCGGACATCTCGGCACAGCTCGCACAATTGGGAAAATCAAGGCGAAGTACTGCTGGTCCCGCCTTGCATCCGACGTCACCCACTACGTACGGAGCTGCCGTGACTGCCAGCGACGAAAAACGCCACCGACGAGACCCGCCGGACTTATGCAACCGATCGGCGTCCCATCGAGGCCCTATCAACAGATTGGGCCCCTTCTGGGTCCGTTCCCTACATCCCGATCCGAGAACAAGTGGATTGTTTTAGCGACAGACTACGTGACTCGCTACGCAGAGATCGCAGCACTTGACTCCCATCTGTCGACGCGGACTAAGTGAGAAGCTTCTGCGACGGTATTTTGGACCCTACCAGATTGTACGACATGTCGGCCAACTTACCTACGAGGTGATCCCCGATGGTGATTCCGGAACATGACGACGACGCACCCAGCCTGAAGTCGTCCACGTAGTTTGCTTGAAACCTGGCTATGCAAGATGACGAACTTTTTTTGTTGTTCGTTCGGACTGTGTTTTATTTTAGCATCGGGTCGATGCACTCTTAGAGGGGGGTAATGCCGCGAACCATGTGTGGGTTTGATTATTTATTGTTTGTTTCCACTGCCGGGCCCCGCCCGGATGTGTTATCTGCGTTCCAAACGAAGCGCGTCTTACATTCTTTACTTTTATGCCGCACGGGCTATCACATTCAGATAAGCGGACTGTTTCGCCCTAACGCCACTAGCCCAGAATAATCTTCTGCGATCTACAATGTTCTGGATGTGAATCGACGTTTCCAGAAACACTTGCGCCGAAAGATAAAAGCCTGCAGAGCAAACGCTGCGGCATTCATTCGACGACACTCACCTGTGCTAGTCACTTTGTTGACCGCTGCTTTGTCCCCTTTGTATTCTTTTGAGTTGTTAGGGGAGCACACGTTTGCTCCAATAAACTTGTTTCTAATTCAAGACAACTGCGTCGTCCTTGGTTTCGTGACAATATCCCACGCGCTTACCTGAATTCCCATTCTTCATGTTTAGCCTGTGTCTATCGGGCGCTTGCGTAACTGCGCCTGCGGAATTCTTCTCGTTGTAGAAGTCCCTTTCCAAATGTTGCCCGAAGCGACAGACTCTATTGTGTCCGCCATGATACTGGGCCCGCGAAAATGTTCCAGTGTCAGGGGTTTCGTCTGCCGAACGTCGGAGCCTCTAGCGACTTGGCATTCTATGCCCTCCCTCGTTTATTTACTGACCGGTGCTTCCTTACACCAGCTCGATATCTGGAATGTCAGCACACACGTTTGGTCCTACGCTTGCGCCTAAAACTGCACTCTTTGTTTCGGCAGCCCAACTGCTTGCTGAGCTTCTGAAGGGCGGTTTTCAATCGTTTCTTCTTTCCACGACATTCGGCACTTCTTTTCCTTCGATGCGGCTCCATAGCAGGGGCCACAGAATTTAGGCGCCGGAAATGGGCAGGCTTCTCTTTTGCCGCTGCTCGTGTTCCGACGAGCATAGTCTTGCCTTATTCCGAGGCCTCCAATCGGGATGACCCCGATATATGGCTCTTCTTTAATGAAGGCGACTGGTTTCTCTCTCGCCGACGAAGTCAGTGGGTCGTCGCGACGCTGATATACGGGGAGCACTCTATGCGGAGTGTGGCCGCGCTTCGCACGGCGACCTCGATCTTGACCGGAGTGACGGTCTCTTTGCTCCTCGAGCTGTCAGTTGCGCACGCGTCGCTCGTCTGCCCAGACAGTTCGCTTTCTCAAACTGGGTCTTCCTGCACAATAAGTGTGCTTCCATCCGTGTCTTTAGGAAAGACAACGGTTTCTTCAGGGACTCTCCCCGCAATATCGGGTACCCCTTCGTCTAGGCTGTTCAGCCCCAATGTCATGATGGTATTCACAACCGGGAAGCTATCGCCACCCCCAAGCTCCATGACACAATCCGTAGGATCATCGTCCTTCGACATCTGAAGTGGCGCGCTTTCGCACAACTCTGGAAGTGTTTCCTCCTTGCTGATTGCGGATAAAACCGCCTTTCGTTTCGGGACCTATACTGCCCTTTTTTTGCTTTCTCACTTTTAGTACTTTAGCCACTATTCTCATCTCTCGCGTTTTAATCATCTGATGAGGGTTCCGCCTTCAACCGTTCTATCTCCAGTCACCTTTTAAGTTTTATTATCTTTCTCCTCTCGCTCTCTTTCGCCCTCGGCCTGGCGGGCATTTTCTTCTCGATCTGCGTTCACTCGCTCCCTTTCGACTTTTGCCTGGTGAGCTTTCTCTTCTCGCTCCGCTTTCTCTCACTCCAACTGGAGTTGTCTCTGAAATACTTTCTTTCTTTTTCAGCTCTTTCAGTCTCTTCTCGTGCTGCCTGTCATGCTTTCTCATCCTCTTCACGAGCTTCCCAGCTTTGTCCTTTTCGTCTTTTTCTTTCTGGGTGACCCACTTTCGTAGTTAGGCCCCTGACAGACCCAGATGGCAGCCCAACGCTAAACTTTTCTCTAAATGTATGATTGCAAATGTATCGCAATCTAGTCACAACACTCGAACCTTTAGCTAGGTATATCTACTCAGACAAAGTTGACGGCAGCACCAACTTATAAAGGGAGTAACAACCTACGCCGCAAAAGTTTCAGGCTCTTCTCTTCACTACCACTCACTTCAGTCGTCCTATCGAGGACACCATAAATTGTCACCCGCTTCGTTAAATGGGGTGTACTGTCAGAAGATACGTGGAGTTGACTCATGAGACCCAACAAACCCTACCGAATCCACAGGGCACAGGCGACAAAGGCGGTGGCCGTCAGATGTGCGGCTTTTGCCGACCAGAGCGGCAAGAATAAGTAAGAGCGTTGAACAAAAACAGCAAAAAGGCATATATTTAGACAGCCAAAATACACCATAACCACGAGGTAACGAATCGATACAGACAGACCACTTAATTCGAATTGAAATACGCGAAGCAGTTCACCAAATGATACAAACAGGAGCGTTAACAAAGGGATATTACGAAGTGGAGCCTTTAACAAAAAAGAAGAAAATTACGAAAAGTTCGATGCATATGAAAGACAGCGTCGCAGCATATTCACCAACCGGGCCTGACGCTGCACCGCTGTCGGAGGCGGATCGGCTGCCTTGGAAGTGTGGGTTCATTGTAGGCAGGCCGTCCGAGACGATCATGGTCGGAGGCGATTCGGCTACCTGGGAAACGGGGCTTCCCTGTTGGCCAGGCTATCGAGACGTTCACGGTGATTCGAGCTCCGGGACTACGATGGAGTTCTCCAGGGTGCGGGTCGCCGATGGTGTTATGCAAAAACTTACAGACATCGTTCTCACATCACGACTTCCAAAGTAGCTCGTTTGCTTAGGCGCGGTTTCTCTCTTTATAACCACGCCGGCGCGGAGAGAGAGGGCACAGCACACAGCGCGCCCGCTGCCGTCAGTGCATAACTTCCCTCTTTCTCCCTTCTAGAATCATCGGCGCGCTTTAGCACTGGCTAGGCCACGTGCACCTTCTCGAAAGTACTGGAAGCTTCGATGAAAGCGGAGCAGCGGAGGTTTTGTTTTTGTTGTTTTCTTGTCGGCGAGCCGGCGAGTGATCGTGTTACCACCCCTTCGTTCGAGAAAGTTCCACCATTGTCGCGAGCGAATGTAACAAAACTAAATAAATCGAACGACTGCAAGAACAATTAGGTGCTGTACAATAGAATGAAAAATTTACACAGTGCTTTTAGACGCCGTGCGCTCGAGTTTGTGACACAACCCTTTCACTTGATGGACTGAAACTAACACCATTGAGGGTTTGTCAGCAGGGTAGAGCTCTTCTTGACTTCTGAATTACCTTCACGGGAGGAACGTTTCACTGCAGTAAAAGATTGTTTTTTTTTTCTTTTCTGTCTAGTTGCAGGTTAATCTGCCTCATATCCTGCAAATTTTTTGCTAGGCCATATGACAGCTCGTGAGAAAGTGGCATACACCTCCCTGCAAATCTTGACGTCACATTGTGTAACTTTCAGCTCTTGGCTTGGTCAAACAATATTGTCTCTCTTTTCGTGTACTCTTTTAGTAACAAAGTCCCATTCCTTGCGGGTATTTTGTTCTTGGTATTTGTTGGAAATCGACATCAAGGACTTGAAGAATCTGCGATCGCTCTTCGGAAGCTTGGTCAGAAGAGAATCGTCGTTGCTTGGATAACTTGCGTGGTCTTAATGTAGTGTAGAAAAATTGTCCTCAGTCTTGAGTGTTTTTACTCATTGTCGACGGTTGTTCCCGGAGGCAGCAATCTGACGCCGAGTCCTTTGTTGCGTTTGCGTTTGGAAACAAAAGCGTTCTTTCTCCTTTGCATCCTTGCATTTGTTTCAGTTTTTCTCCGTTGTCTTTCTCGGAAAAAAGCACTTCAGAAACCTGTGCAGTGTCCGACGCCGGATCTGATGGTTGTTCATTGTGCTTCGTTTTTCTTTTTGTGAGGTGTTTTTGCTACCGATCCGTGCTTTCCTTGCGTTTTACTTTGTTGGTGTCATCTTTCATCGAGCTTAATCAGCCTAGTACAGTTCGTAAATACGTTCCAAGCTAACTGCCAAAATTGACGGTTCCTTTTTGTTAAAAATCCTGGTTTTATATAATTTCTGCTTCTGTTTAAGCTCACAGTAATTTAAATTATGTTTTAATACGTGTTTTCACAATCCGCTCATTTTGGTGCATTTGATATATTTCGTCTCTAAACAATGGGCTGCAGTCCGTAATTAATGGCTATGTACATACAGGGGCAAAATTCTAAGCTGGTTTCGACGGTTTTCGTTGTTCGATTAGTGATTACTACGGGCAGTTGCCTAGGTGTTGTGTGGAACTTTTTTGAGCTACAGGAAATGTTTGTGGGTTGAGTAACCTACATTCCGAGCCCTGTTTTGATTTACACTGCATGACTTTCCGTTGAGAGACTGGGGTACTTCAGCACGCATCAGCCAGATGCAGAAGAATGAGTCGTTTTGAGCTGGAGATCTCGCTCAAGGGAGCTGCATTGGGCGAAACTGGTCCTCAATTAACTAAAGTTTTTAGTGGTTCAGGGGCATACAGGATGTTGTGACTGTTTTGGTGCCGCAAACATAGGCGAATGGTTCCTGGGTTCTTTTTGTTTGGTTGATGGGTTTGTGCGGGCTTGTAGTCTATCATATTCCACTCGAGTGGCCTCCAGGTGTTGTTGAGGCTGGTTGTGTGGTCGATTGTACTGCAGACACTTGGGAAGACTACAAAAAAGACCTTTTTGTGGTTGCGCGGACGAGCGCCGCTTCTCTAGCATCCACCAGGCGGGTATTTCATTAGATCTTCCTTCCTCGTGTCGTAGTGGGCACGGATGCGCTGGAAAGCAGTGACACCCATCGGAAAATCAGGGAAGGACCGTCACACGCCGTGATGAATGCCCGAGCAGCAATGCAGAGTGTAGAAGCGTACACAAAGTAGCAGGAACCCGCAGAAATGCTTCTTCGCCACCGCAATTTCACGAAGTCCCCGCTAACAACTGTGCTGAGGCCGGTCGGTGACAGACGTGTAGGTTCACACAGCAAGGGCAGGCGAATACGGCGCTTCTTTTGAGCGGCGTGCAGTCGTACGGGCTGCATTACCAGGCCGACATCCACAATAAAAGGAGGCACACGTTCACACTTTTAGGTATGTGAATCAGCCGGAGAGGGTAGCACACTTGCCCACACCAAATCCCCCCGCGAGTACAGGCATGTTCGGCTGCCTGTGCAGGTAGCGCACAGCCGAACTCCTCATCATGCCTACTGGATCCGGAGTCACTTCGGGAATACGACATCCATAAACTTTGAAAAAACGAACTCACTCGCGGGTTATTCTGCGGTTTCCCCAGATGCTACTCGGAGCAAATATTCACTTTCATGTATTCTTGACGGTGTGTGCTGGATTATTCCCGTTTCAGGCATACAAAAACAGGAGTTTGTACGCAGCCTGTGCGAATCTCTTGGCTTCCTGGCGGCGCCCAAAGAAGTTGCTTTCGGCTAGCATAAGAAAAGTTAAGTTTTCGGTTCTTAAAACTAAACTTTATAGTCCTCCCTAAAGCCGTGGTACGCCAATGCGCCTCAAAGGAAAGCCTACCTTCCCTCACGATGGTGAAGAATATGCGTGGGTGAAGTGAAAGAAACAAACGCTTCCCTTGGGCGAAATCGAAACGACCCCCTCTCGTTATGAAGCCGGCGTGCCTCCGATCGCTCCAGCTACGATTATCGTCTTGCACACATCGCAAACGTTATTCGTACGAACGATGTGCAGCACCTCGAGTTGGAATGAATATTTTACGTCAACGGGCACAGTTAAGGTTGCAGAGGGTGAGTATGGGGAACGTGACGGAGTAGCCCACGAGGATTACACAAAAAATAAACACTACACATTTTCCAAAATACAATCAACAAATATAAGAAATAGAATAAATGAAGCACCTGTTGTATAACACAAAAGAAGGAGATGAGTACCTCACAGGTGCAGAAGCATATCTTGATAATTGGAAATGTGACTGAGTATCCAACTAAGATACTACAGCAATGAAATGGCAAAGACATGATACAGAGGTGAGACAAAAATATTAGGGTGCAGTGACACGACCCTGAACCCTAACGGTTACCACCACTAGCTGGAAATACCCCCGTCGACGATAACTAGTAGTTCTTGCGCCTTTGTTAACCATTATGATATCAGCGTTCCAAATTTACGGTGATGTACACGTGGTAGCTGGTGCATATTTCAACGGGAATTACTGTTTTGGTGTTAGCAAATATTCTTTCAAAACGTGTAAGCTCAATGTTTGGCGTCAATGGTCGTTTAATTTTTCTAGTTCTAAAATTTGTTTATTAGTACGGCATTTTCCTATAGACTAGAAAAATCCGTGTACTTTCTTGGTGTCAGATTTGGCGTGTAATTCTTCAATCCACGGTGTGGCCCGACTTTTGGTAGTTGAGCATAAAACGGAGTGTGTATATGTGTTTTGATTATGTCTATATATTTTATTCCCCTAGTCAATTTATCAGGAAAACGAACTTTTGTGGGGAATATTTTTTTGAATTCTTTTTATGTGGGTGAGGTAATTTTAAATATTACGTTTTTGTTATAATCGGCATTTATGATATAGCAATCGCTACGTGCTCCAATATTGAACCAAAACTAAAAGTACTGCCATCTTTTCTTATCGTTTATTCATTTTATTGGTTTACTGGAATCAACGTGATTTAAAAACTTGAAATATTTTCTGTTTCCACCAGATATATCCATTTATCTAGCATTATGTCTTGTATTAGGCCTGATCTTGTATTACGTGATCAAAGGCGTATTTACTTTTATTAGGAAGGCCACAGGCGTAATCATTTTTATTGTTACATTTACGGACTGTACATCTTTGCACAGTCATAGAATTGCAGTCTTGCAAGTAAACAAATAGCTTATAACTCTCTTGTGTTCAGGAGCGCCAGATTTTTATAATAAACCAGAACCCTAGCACTTTCTGTCTTCCTAGTGGAGACTGGAATAGCCGGGAAGTGCCCAGCAGCTCCCCGGAATCAGCTCAGTACGGTCTGCTTTAAACACAGTTTCCCCATGGTTCTTAACCAGTCTATCGACGAAGGACCTCTTTTCTAACCCAGACCAGTACCAGATCGAACAATTCCAGTTATGGCCTCCTGAGGGGCCCACGCGAGACTCATTGAAACAATATTGCTCGACTAGACCCTTTTGGTGAACAAACAAACAAAGCGAACATTATTAAAAGGGATGGCTTAAGGCCGCATGGGGAAGATGAGGGACGGGAGATGAAGACCTCAATAGGGTCCCAACATGGAGGAGTCAAGAACGAACCACCAAAGTACGGATAAAGTCTGTTTTATGCGGCCCTTCAGACGGATATAACCTTCGTAATTGAGTACCAAGGCAGGCCGATGTGTCTGAGGTGGCCCTACAAAAAGAATGCGGTCCCATACAAGTTGATCAATGGTTGGCTTCAGTGACTGCCCACGTGCGTAGCAGACGTACGAAGGGTCGGGTGGTGATGCCGCTGCAGATGAAAGGTCTTCAAAAGCTGCTGCCGTGGAATATCTGCTCCTCATTGGTCGTGGCGTGTCTCCACCTGGTCACGACGTCATCAGTTAAAGCGCAACCGGAGCGCGCACGGTTTGGAAGGGATGTGTAGCGCGGGTAAGCCCAGAAGGAACCGGGTCCGGGTTGATAGGGACTGCTGAAAGGATCTCCTGACGGCGGCGCTGTTTGCGGCCGCGGCGTTCACATCGGGATCAGAGCAGAGCTCCTCAGTGTGGAGCCGCCAAGCTGAGGGCAGAAGTTCCGACAAAAAGCCTTGCTCGCCAGCTGATGGGCTCACTCACGACCGAAGGCTTTTGCCCTCGTGCCGGGGTGTTAGGCGAACGGTCACAATATTTACCAGTGCACAGTCGCAGTGTTGCACGGTAACGTTTAATGATATGAGCCACAGAGTGCCGTCTGGGTTGACCACTCATACGGCTTACCCTTTGGTCAACGTGATCCTCAAACTTGTCCTGTGTGAACCGTTTTACCAGCACGGACGTCTATCATGTCTGGTAGAAACCTGGTTTATGTGGCACAGGATTTTTAAGCAGTGGTTTTGCAGTGGGGCAACAAGTATCACGCGGGAACCAGAAACATGATACCACTGCGGGAACACCTATAATTTCAGCTACTAAGTTTCTTCCAAACGTAATTCAAAAACCAGGGCGAGCAGCAGAGCGCAGTAATATGAATGGTCGCACGGGCGACGTTGATATAGAGGGGTGAACATCACTCTTACCCCTAAGGCCTCCGCTTCTTGCCTTTGAAAACCCATCCCAACAGAACACCCCTGTTGTTATCGGGCAATAATGCGTCCATGTCTGGAAACATCGATGCATTCATCGCAGCAGTACAGAACGCGATGAAATCGTCGCCACTGCCTTTTGTGTGGTGCCACATTGTACGTGGTGACTAACGCTTTTTATCCCCCTCTCTGAGTAAATCAGGGACAATGCCTCCACTTTCCCATCACCGAACGAAACATTTGGTAGAGGACAGAGGATATGAGATAGAGAGGCGATCTCCTCCGAAATACCCCAAAAAAGTTTGTGTCAAAGGCCGACGGCATTTCTGCGGAAGTTGTGAAGCACTCCTCTTCCACCGACACGTCGCAAGTGCGACAGCCTCAATATCTGCTCTACCTAATATTTGAATAGAGATTCATATTTTTTGAATAAAAATCGTATTATGTGCTCGACAGAGCATCAGCAATTTTTAACGAATGGTGTCAAAAGTACTTGCCAATTGAATTTTTTGTAATGTTCTGGTGGTTCCGCCGCTTTCATCCGATGTTTTAACGAGATAAATTCTGCACTAGCTGAACCCTTCTATCTGAGTGAGGGGTATAATTGATAAAACTGCCGCATTGATAAATTTTGTTTTTATAATATTACGAACGTTTTCCGCTTATTGCAAAATCTAGTGGTGTCAACATTACCTGTATTCTACGTGACACCATCCACATTAACACCATCCACCTTGTTTCACGATCATCATCAGCGGTGCAATAAGAATAATCACAAAGATAGAACACGAGAGTGTTTCTAGGCGTCCGCAAATTTGCACCACTATTCAGCTCGGGCCGGTATTGCGCAGGTTTAAAACTGTAGGCGGCCCCGGAGCTCCCTAAATCCGCGTCCCATTGTTACAAAAAATGATAGTTACAGGTAAACGGTAACTTGTATAATTGTAGATTTTTAAGCAAGATAAGATACAGTGGATGTGAAGAGTTCACATCCTCTCTCACGTCATTACAAAAACAAGTCTTTCAAAATACTAAAAAAAAATTCTAAATGTTATTATGCAACCTTCAAATTTTCGTTGTATGGGTGATCATTACACACGCCCATACAATGAATATTGTAGCGTGGCAAAAAATACAGACCTGTTTAAAGAACATATTCTTACTCGGGTAATTTTGCACCTGTAAACTCAGTAAAATACGCAAGGTGCGAAAGATAAGTCAAAAACGTAACACGCACACACCTTTGTTGGCGAAGGAATGCCTCGGCATTAGATCTTAGAGCGGTTATCAATCCCCGCACTACTTTGCAGATTCGTAAATTACTTTAGGAACAACAATCCTTCAAATCAATGACCACAGGGAGAAAACGTCTTCATTTCAAAAAGACAGCTTATGCTGCCTACTCAAAAAAGAGAGAGCAATACGAACTTTGCTTTGAAATATAGATAACACACTCGGTCATGACCAGGCGCTGGCAAAAAAACATGAATAACCGAACCTCATGGCTGAGTTATTAGCAAATACATGTCATCAACCCGGAGTTAAAATAAAACGGGAGTGCAATCAATAAAACGTCCCTCATCTAGCGTAGTAAGTCTCTTACACTAAAGAGGTAGATTACTCGCGGTCATGTGCGCCACCGTCGAAGAGAATCAGATACATTGGATTCACTGTATTCTGTAGGGTTCGAAATTGGGGAGCTTGCCACAACACGGGATGACATTAGGTACAGGAGTGCGGTGTCCTCCAGAAGGGTTTGCTGTATGAACTGCAGAAAGCTGGCGGGCCTCCTTCCCCGCTTTATGCATTAGAGCAGGTCAGCATATAAATCATCCTCCCCTACATGCAGCAGTGTAACCTCGACCAACATAGTTGGCCCTACTTTGTAGGCAAGCCTTAACGGTTTTGTGTGTGTGGTTTTCTGAATACCTCTGTTGTACGCAAACGTGCCATCAGAGTGGTCTTCGTACCACATATATTGCTAGACCACATAGACGTGAGAACAAACCTATGGCGCTTAGACAGAATATCCGCAACCATCTTGTTCATGGGTTTCTAATGACCCAGGGTGGTACTTCATTTAAACGTGTTGCCTTTATACTGAATGACCGTGACACGTGATTAGCATTTCGGCGGTACTTGATTTCTACATAGTGGACGCCCTCCACCAGCATTATTTGGGACATGAAGAATACCCCAACTTCTTCTGCACCCTGCTCCTGCGCCCGGTATATTATAGTCTTTAGATAAACCAATTCTCTTGTTCTCGGCTAGTGACTTAGGAAACGCGCCTAGAATGTCCATTCTGATGTGTTAGAAGGACCTCGGTGGGGGTGTGGTGATCAGTTGCAGAAAGCTGGCGAATGAAGTATTGGGCGTTTTTATCGCTGTCAGGCAAGGAATATCCAGACGCAGTCGGAAACGTAGGATGCTTAGCGGGGACAGTAGTACTTCAACTTGATACCTTTTACTGTGCTTGCTGTACTGAGAAGTCGTCTGGACAACAGGTCGTAATGGCACGCTTTCACACCTTTGTCGCAAACGTCGGCGGGGACGCAAAATACATTTTGCATTCCATAGCAGACGTTTTCCTATGAAGGTGTTTTTGAGGTTCAATGCGCTCAATTTTACTTAAAGGCCCTTTGCTCAATGAAAGTGCGTCTACCGAAGTAGTCAGTCAGGACGAGGAACCAGCAGAAGGCCCCTGCTGGGAGCCTCCGTAGCTTTCAGTCTATATTGCAGAAATATCTATATCTATTATATAATATTATATATCTATTGTATGAGATATCTTTAGAAGGATCTATTCAGTCTATATCGCCGGCAAAGAAGGCCTTGGTGGTGGATAGACGGTGCGCCTATGTAAAATCGACGTCAGAATGTTACCGGTCTGATGTGTAGACGATCAATAGGTAGACTATTTGCAGGCGCACGCTGCACTTCTCGAGACGCGCACAGAGGAACTTTAAATTGGTTTGCCATCCAAGCGCATGTTCGTACGTCAAACACGTGAGGGGCTTGCCATAAACGCTAGAAAGAAATTTTAAATCTGGAGCGACAGTCACTCAGGTTGTATTGCTGCTTTTACAGTGCAATTTGTGCAGTGTGGTCTGGTCAAGCCAGGAATTACTAAACAGTACGCGTGACTGCCATAATCTCTCCATGTCACGAAGAGGCTACGAGGCCAAGATCTTCATCTCCGCATAAGCACCGCTCGCTTTCGCAGTTGCCTGGAATCTACAGGTCTACTGCCAAACGCATTCATGTGATGCATATAACCTGGCGACACCTCTTCCCTGGCATATTGGCAGCAGCGGCGGCGACAAAGACAGTTACCCAGGCTGTATGGCGGTTTAAATGTTGGTTTATCGCATCATAGCAATTTGTACCCATTGTTTTATCTGTCTGTTGCTGCTGCACAATACCCTGCTGCTTTCGTGATCATGTCTCATGTTAGGCGTGCTGACTGTGAGGTACCTTGTCCTGACGATGATCCATCTGTAATTGCTTCACCCACAGTACCATTTTACAGCAACTTTTTTTGCTCTACGCCTCAAGGGTTCTTTCGCGACCGTTGGTGTCAACAGAAAACTTGCGTGAATCAATAAAAGAAGTTGCTTGCACCGCCAGGAATCGAAGTTAGAAAGAATACAGTAATGAAGTGACAGCTACGAGCCCACGTGAAAACGTGAAAGACAGGCAATACACTCACGAAGCACATATGCTGGCTTAACTCCTGTGGTTTCGCTGAATATCTCGTGATAGCCTCACGCGAGCTCTTGCGCCGCTGTGCGCTCCGCCCTTGACACGTGCAGTGGCCGTGTGCGCGCCTTGCCATGCTCTAGGAGTTACAAAATTTGAAGGAAGCTCACACCAACGAATGGCTTCCCAGTTCCCCTCCTTCTCTACCGCCGATCTTGTCGCCTCCGTCGGCAGCGGCAGAGACGGAGAAGTGAGATCGTCCAACACCTGGCTTGAGCTGCCTTTATAGAATATTAGAGGCCCGGGTGACAAGCGCAGGCCAGGGTATCCCGGACTAGAGGATGCGATGCGATGAGGTTTTACGGGAGGGGGCAAGAGGGAGAGAAAAGGGCCCGAAACTCTCTGGCGTGGGGTGCCGACACCTTATCAGGCCCGACTAGAGGAAACCCCCCACCAGGCGGGTGCCCAGACATAAGCACCTAAGGCTCTCATAAATAAAGCTTAATCCTGCATCACATTATCTTCCACTCATGTGCTTCGCCAATACAACTCAACCAACCCCCGTTCACAATTATGCTATAATTTAATCTTAGCAAACAATATCTCTTTCAGGTATTAGTGTGGCGTTAGGTGCATCTCACTTGCCCCTGGTTTCACTATTTGTAGAGCCACGTTGGTGAATTTAAGTGATGTCGCAAGGGTAATCGTTGTGGATGTCGTTTAGATCTTTGATCATGATGGTTTGGGTTTATTTGCGCAAGTCCAAGAGGTTCAAAGAAGGCCAAAGACAAAGTTATTTGATGGTGATACAGATGTACAAATAAATCATAAAGTATCTCAGTATAAAAACTAAAATGAAGCTACTTAAAATCCCTGAAGGCTGGTGTATAGGGCCAGGATGATTATGCATGAAATGAAGGGGCCTGCACAAACTTGTCATCCGATAAAAACTGAAAACCACGCCTAATAGAAAACATTGACTTGTCCGGCAACAAGTGTGGTGATTGTAGCCGGATGTATTTTCTGTATAGTTCCAGAATATGTTTGTGCCATGTGATTTCGAGTGCCTTGCTTTGAATGGGTATGTGAACTAGGGGTAGGGCCTCTGCGCACCGGCTGCACTGGGGTCTCGAAGATCCCGTGAGCAGATACGAGTGAGTCGCGTGTGCGTGCCCTATCCGTTGGCTCGCCAAGGCGACTTCTGTGTAGCTGTCGCGGCTCTCAGTGGTTTATGTTCCCAGGACTGGTTTCGTCATGTCTACTTGGTTGTCTATTTGTTCACTCTTGTCCCTTTGCCTTGTCTTGCGAACTTGTTTTGTTATATGTGGCGTTAAATACTGTTATTCAGTACTGTTGTTAGGTACTGTTGTTAGGTGTACTGAAGTATGAATTCAGGATTGTCGCCGCATTGGCCATTTGATCAGCGGTTTCATTTACGGGAATTTCAGAACGGCCTGAAACCCAGGAAAAGGGTATTGCCAGGTTTGATGCATACTCAGACATAATAGCCTTTAAACAAGATTGACGAGAAAGTTTTTAGAATGATTTCCAAATGCAAGCACGTGTACAACGCTAAGGGAGTTCGTGTACACCAAGGACTACAGAATTCGAAGTCGGAGAATTTGATTTAGTACAATTAAAATACCGTATGCGCAAACTGTGAATATACTTTTACAAAAGTTCAATATTTTACTGAAATGCAAGTTTGGCCCATCCGCAGCACAAGACACAGCAGTTGCAATCGTGGACGCATCACTGTAAAACTCAGAACACCCATACTTGTCTTGGAGAAAAAAAGGCTGCAGAGTCTTAATTCTTGGTGGCCTGTTATGTTAAGTTGGGTGAAAGACTGGTCACACGACACAGGGCGCAAGTGCCATGGCTGAAATAAAATCCCTAATTTGCGCCTTGTGGATGTCGGACTGGTTTAGAGCTTTGCTTTCCAACCAAATTCACAGCGTGGACTGGCGCGAATTTTATAATGTCGTGATGCGTTACGTCACATTGCGAACTGCCATTGCGGAACAATTCCAGCAAAAAAACTTCAATTGTGCCACATCCAAGGAGCCCGGGTCCACAAAAAAACCAAGGGGAAATCTCTCGCAACCAATTATTTTGCCATAGCCCTTCTGATCTTGGACAGAAAAAAACACCACACAAGATAACGACCGTCGGACAAAGTTTCCTTGCAATTAAAGCGTAAGTTGGGCAAAAATACAACATTTATACAAAATCATAGGGAGCCTAGACCATCAACAAAGAGAAATACAATTTTCTAATAAAAGTGTCGTTGTGATCGATGGAGAACGGGTCGTTAAAAACCAAGTACATTTTCAGGAACTAGTACGATCTAAAATGACCTAGTGACCGCCTAAACTGTTGGAAACCGTAAACCACATGTCATCTGTTCTCGAAGGCCCACCTTTCGGATAGAGTGGATCACTACTATTCCTTGTCTGCTCACCAAATCAGATAATAAAAATAATAATCGTCCGTTGGAACACGCACGCAGACAGGGATATGTGGCTCGCAAACTGTACAAGACTGCGAGAATTTAAAATACCGTTACGATACTTGAAAACGACTAGTGAATGTATGGCGCTAAGGAGCAGACGAACAACATGGACTGAGCTGATTCAGAATTAGTAAGCATGGCAATCTCCTAACAAAATCTTCTTTGGGAACAGACCAGTTATCGTACCACGGTTGTTCGTTCACATGTGCAGCTGCACGAGCTGACGTAGTAAGTTTAGTTCGGTGGTTATAATGACATGACTTCCATACAAAGTCAATGCTTCCATGCAAAAGCCCATGAAAGCGCGTCTTTTATACCCAAATTTTAAATGCCGCTTCTCGAAAATGAAAATCGACGGTCTGGAGATGCTCTTTCATACTGTAACCGTGACGTTTAAAGGTATTTTTGGTGTGAAAAACTTCGTACGATTGCCAATCAGCACAATTCTTCTTCCTTGTATTTCCTATTTTAATATCACAAGACAAGTAAAACGTGGTGGTTCAGTGAATGTGCTCGCATAAATCTGTAACCTATATTGTCTAACGAAAACTTCATACTACTAACTGATGATGACAAAAAAGTGGCAGTTTCTCACTGTGACGATATGTTAGCTGGTTTATATAGACCCAAAGGTAATTGATAAACATTTTTCTTTCTTCTCAAACGCCGATTCTAGTTTACATCTTAAAATGAACAAAACTTTGTTACTGCTAGACGCGTTACTGATCACTAATTTACATATCGCTCAAAATCACAATCGCTTAATGAAGTAAATAATACGAACGGGTTTGAAGTGATCACTTGTGCAACCCGCATATCAGACAAATCGTCAACACTAACTCATTTTTTGCAAGAAATTGTTACTATCCAAAGGTGCGGAGGATACTTTAGTCGCAAATATTACAGAAACCTTGCCTGTTTATGTGTTCCTGATTGCCGTAACCAAAAAAAAAGAAAAATAGCACCTGTCAACGTATCTGTTACCATAAACTAACAAGATTTTGGGAGCTCTGCTCATGCCAGCGAAAGTTTGTGCCTGCTAGAAAGAATGTATACAAGCATACATTGCCAGCGAAAACTATCAAATGACCGGTCGAAATACTTTAGCCATGGAATACGAATATTATTTTGGATAATACAAATCTTAAAACGGGGTATATGAGAACTTCATAAGTCTTGAGATGCAAACGTGTTGTCCAAATGCAAGCGCCTTTGTAATAGGCTTTATATGTTGTTTCACAGCGCCCAATCGCAACACTACTGTACTGCAATTCCCCATGAAACAGTGCGGCATTACTTTACGTGGGATCAGGAGCTGTGCTATGTAGCTGTCGAAGGCCTTCACAAAACAATTGTATCTCTTGCCGCGGGGAAAGGATTCTGACTCCAGTTAAGCAAATTTGTTTCAGTTTTTTGCTCCTCGGTGTGAAACACGCGGTGGTAAACCGAATAGTCTCGAAATTGATGTTTGAGCATCTCAAGAACGACCGCAGTTCTGTCCACCATCCTTGTTTTAAAGTTGCAGTGTTTGTGACGTCGACGCTATAAAATCGTCCTTATGAGTTATGCTGCTGAGGTCAAACAGGCTTCCTAGCCAATACGTCAAATCTTATAATGCGTTCCAGTGTCTCTCCACAGAAGTTCCAAATCTACAATTGAAAGTTTGGTTCAAAGTTGTGAAAAAAATATTCTTGAACAGTTACAAGCCTATAGTATTCTTTCAAATATTTATAGGGTAATCAAGAAACTCGAGTATGTTAAGTTAACCAATTACTTTTCGACGAACACAAATTTACATAATTTTCAACGTGCGTCGCGTTAAAATCGTGATATATATATGTATATATATAATTATATAATAATATAAATATATATATATATATATTGATTGTATGTGTGTGGAGCGAATAAGAATAGGAAATGAGGGGCTCGTTAAAAATGAGACAGAAACAAGGTTTGGCAGTCAGAAAAACCTGGGAAAGCAAATGGGATATGTGGTAGGTAATTAAAACAGATAAAAAAATTTCGAAAGAAACAAAATGCCCGCAGGTGAGATGTGTACCGACGACCTCCACAATAGCGGTCTTGTGTGATATCACTGATATCGCCTTTGGTGCGATACCATCGATATCACATCTGGTGAAATATACCATTGAACCTGGCTGGTATTCTGTAGGTCGCGGGTTCGGATCCCACCTGGCAGTCTTTTTTTCTCCACGTTCTTTCTTTCCACGTTTTTTATCTTATTCAATTACCTACTACATCCTCCCCTTTCCTTTCCGAGGTTTTCTCCACTGCCAAACCTCATTTCTGTCTTGTATAAATATATATATTTATATATATTCACAGTCACCACCTCACAGTCACCACCGGCACAGTCACCACCTCAACCTCCTCTTCTACCCAACCACATGCGGCTTGGTCAATCCCTTTCCATTAAAAACCCCAAAGACAATGTCCTTCGTAGAAACTGCGCTGTAACACTTCCCCGGGGCGAGACGAAGCTCACTGAGCGAGTTGAAGTTGTCGGGGTTGGCAAGGCTTCAGGCGGGCGACGTGAACAACTTGAGTTATGCGGGACCGACGATCTTGGGACATCACTTTAGCGATTTCATAATTCAGGTCGCTTAATTTTCGCACAACTACAAACGGGCCGGTATAGGTTGATAAAAACTTCTGACACAAACCACGTTTGCGTAGCGGCGTCCAGAGCCAGACAAGGTCACCAGTAAAGTACGAAGCTGGTGCGTGTCGTCGGTCATATCGCGCCTTATTCTTCGCCTGGGACGTCAAAGTCCGTAGTCGGGCAAGGCGGCGCGCCTCTTCAGCACGACAGAGAGTCTGCGCTATAGACACATCTTCATGGTAAGAAAAGGGGAGGATAGTGTCGAGGAAGCTGCTGGGCAGTCGCATGTTTAAAAGAAAGAAAGGTGCGTATCCCGTGACCTCGTGCTTAGCGGTGTTGTAAGCGTAAGTGATAAAAGGTACCACATCGTCCCAGTTTTTGTGATCTGAGGTTACGTACATGGCCAACATGTTTGTCAGTGTACGATTTGTGACTCAGTAAGGCCATTGGTTTGTGGGTGATATGGCGTGCTGTGTCGGTACTGTGACCCACAAAGACGAAGGAGCTCTTCGACGATATCCGCTGTGAATTGTCGTCCGCGATCACTTATAACCACCCGGGGGGCACCATGGCGCAGTATGATGAAGTGCAGAAAAAAGTGTGCGACTTCGGAAGCTGTAGCGGATGGCAGAGCAGTCGTTTCCACACATCTTGTCAGGTAATCGACACAGACAAGTATCCATCGATTCCCGGCCACCGACTTGGGAAACGGGCCGAGCAAGTCAATTCCTACTTTTTCAAAAGCTGACGTTGGTGGACGGACCGGATGCAAAGGCCCGGAAGCATGAACTGTGGGATGCTTGTAGCGCTGGTACACCTGACATCCAGCGACGTACTGCTTTGTCGTCTTTCGGAGGCGAGGTCAGTAGAAACGTTGACGGAATCGGTAAAGCGTGCGGGCAAAACCAAGATGTCCCGAGGTGACGTCGTCATGCATAGCATGCAGGACGACAGGCCGGAGGCTCTCAGGCACGACAAGCAGAAAGCGAGCACCACCGGCAGAATAATTCCGTCTCCAGAGCAAGCCATCTTGGACGACAAACGGTGAAGTCGACGCTTGAGACGCGTGTGCGGAAACAAAAAATGGCTGCAAGCTGCTATCTTTTTGTTGCACTTCCTGAACACGAGTGCATCGGGGAGCGTGGTCGAGATGGAAGCTAAGGAATCGGCAATTGTGTTCTTCCTCAATAGCTGCGCTTGTTGAGGCAGGCGTGGACAAACAGTCAGCGTCGGTGAGGCGGCACCCGCTCTTGTAGACAACAGCGAAATCAAATTCCTGAAGCCGTAAAGACCAGCGAGCAAGTCGACCCGAGGGGTCGCGTAGTCCGACAAGCCAGCACAGGGAGTGATGGTCGGTTACGATGGTAAAATGACGTCCATAAATGTAGGGTCTGAACTTCTGAATGGCGAAAATCATCGCAAGGCATTCTAGTTTTGTCACCGTGTAGTTGCGCTCTGCTTTCGAGAGGGTACGACTGCGTAGGCGACAGCGCTATGCGCACCTCCATGCGGTTGGACCAGCACAGCCCCAACACCAATGGCGGTGGCGTCTGAGTGGATCTCATGGTGGGGCCGAGGGGTCGAAGTGGCGCAACACAGGACCGGATGTTAACAAACGCTTCAACTCGCTGAAAGACGAATCACATTCGGGAGTCCACACAAAGGGCGTGTCTTTACGAATAAGAGCTTTGAGGGGACAGGCGATCTTGGCGAAGTCTTTGATAAACCGACGAAAGTAGGAGCACAGTCCAAGGAAGCTCCGCAGGTCCCTTAAGTGATCGGGGGTTTTTGAATGTCACGAACCGCAGCAATCTTTTGTGGGTCAGGCCTGATACCATCGTTGTCCAACAAGGAAGCCGAGCACAAGCGCCTGGCGCTCTCCGAAATGGCACTTCTTCGAGTTCAGGGCCAGGCCAGCCTGCGCGATGCGCTGGAGAACAACATCAAGCCGCTGGTTATGCTCGTTGTGCGCCCGGCGGAAAATTATGACGTCATCGAGATAACACATGCAGACTTCCCACTTCAGGCCCCGAAGGACAGAGTCCATGAATCTTTCGAATGTTGCGGGCGCGTTGCACAGGCCGAACGGCATAACATTAATTTCTAACAAGCCATCTGGTGTGACGAATGCTGTCTTTTCCTTGTCGACCGGGTGCATAGGAATCGGCCAGTAGCCCGATCGAAGATCAACCGACGAAAAGTAGGAGGCAGAATGCAGACAATCGATGGCGTCGTCAATTCGCGGAAGTGGGTAGACGTCCTTCTTCGTCATATTATTAAGTCTACGTAGTCAACGCAAAATTACCACGTCTTGTCCTTCTTTCTGACCAGTATTACTGGAGCGGCCCATGGGCTGGTAGATTCCTGAATTACACCGTTCCGAAGCATTTCCTCAGTCTGCTCATTTATAGCGCCGCGCTCAGCAGGAGACACGCGGTAAGGTTTCTGCCGGATGGGTGGCGCATCGCCGGTGTAAATTCGATGTTGTATCCGAGACTCTGGCGACGCAGGAGGATATTTACCCTGCGCAAAATCAAACAACGAAGCGTGCCGAGCCAGCAATTTTTGCAATGCGTGTCGTTGCTCAGACGGCAACGATTTGTTAACCATTTTGATGAAATTTGCGGTATAGTCCGGTTCCACATTAGTCGCAGGGCCAGCCATAGAAATCGCGTCCAGTGGAGTGTCTAAATTATTGCCATAACTGGCGAGCGTGAGGCCCTGAGGGAGAATTACGGATTCCGAGCTCGCGTTCACTGTCCACAGGTGATTAAAGCCACCCTCCGCATGAACCAAAGCCCGATGTACGAACACATTTTTCTTTATCGCTGTGTTCAGTTCGGGCTCAACTAACGCCACACAGGGGCTCCCCTTGCTCATTTGGCTGCACTTCACTGGAGCAAACATGGCTGCCATAGGAGGCAATAGCGTATCATCGACAACAGCGAACACTCCTCGGCCGGGTTCGGTGGCTTGCTCGATACAGACAGGCAATGCACTTCGCAATGAAATCTCTCCAGCACCGCAATATAACTTTGCCCCACATTCTGTCAAAAAGTCGATACCCAGAATGACATCGTGCGTTGCGTACTCCAATACGGTAAACTCAGTTCTGATGGTGTCTCCGCCAAGCACAACGTCCGCCGAGATAATTCCAACTACCCGCAAAGGCTCACCACCAACCCCACGGAAATGTCTAGTTCCATCCCACTCAAACATAACTTTATGTCCAAGGCGATCTTTAAATGATGAGCTCATCACCGACACACTAGCACCAGTATCAACAAAAGCAGTTGCGTTCACACCGTCGACACAAATACACACCTTTTTCTCTACCATCACTACTGACAGGGGATTTGGTAAAACCAACCGTTCCGCGACCTCACCCCTGTCGGCCGCACCAGCTAGTTTCCCAGCGGCGGGGGCACGGACCGGCGGCGAGGCGACGGCGACCGCCCCTGGCGAAGCGGTGGTGTGATGCTACGGTCGGAGACGGCGGGAGACGCATTGCGGTTGGTGAGTGGAGCCGGGTAGTGGAAAAGGGGATCCTGATGGATTGCGCCATCCCGTCGGTTGGGTGAAGAAGGAGCAAAAAACCGCGGAGCTTGCTGCTGACGACGGCGACAGAAGTGAGCGATGTGCCCACTGACGCCAGAGAAGTAGCAAACAGGTTGTTCCCGATAGCGGTCTTGGTCGCCTTGTTGCCGGTAGCGGGCTGGTTCGACTTGTTGTCGTGGGTAGTCAGCGACTACTCTACGGGATTCGTTCTCGTACCCGAGTCGCCGGGATGGCGCTCGGAAGCTCTGAACATTGACGTCATCTTGTGGAAACGTACCGCAGGGCTCTCTGTACCGGAGTTGTGGTCTGGGTGCTGGCACTTGAAGGTAAGGCTCGTGAACGGCGCACTGGTGGAACGCGCAATTTGCAGGAGGCCCCGAATAGGCAGGCGGACCGGCGGTGTACGCTTGAACTTGATACCCTAGTTCTTCCCGTGTAATACGGCGAACCAAGGATGCCATATCCTCGGATGGACCAGTGTCCACGCTAGCGACAGTGGGAACGTTTGGAAGACGGCCAAATTTGGGGCAAATCTGCCGAAGCTTTAGAGCTCAAATGTGCGGCAGTAGCTGGCAACGTCTGCTGCAGAGGCTAGGTTTTCCTTTGCAATCAAGAAGTGGTATACGTCTTCCGCTATACCTTTTAGCAAATGGCCCACCTTGTCCTCCTCGGTCATGTTCGGGTTTGCAAGAGAGCAGAGTTTAAAGACCTCTTGTATGCATGCCGTACAAGTCTCGCCCGGTACCTGTGCTCGCTGCGCCAGCGTCTGCTCGGCCTTTTTGCGGCGGGAAATGGGATCGCCAAATAATTTCCTCAGCTCCTCGACGAAGCTCGCCCATGTCGTGAGCTTTGCTTCATTGTTTTTAAACCAGGTCAAAGCTGTTTCGACGAGATACACCACTACATAGGCTAGTTGCGCGGCTGTGTCCCAGCGATTGTATTTGCTCACCCTTTCGTAGTGTTTGAGCCAATCCTCGAAATCGTCATCATCGTTCCCAGAGAACGAGCGTGGTTCCTTGCGTTTTTCTTCCTTCCTTTCTTTCTTTCTTTCTTTCTCTCTTTCTTTCGCATATTTAAAAAATGTTAACGTCATTATCCGTAGTAAAATAAGAAAGCCTAACAACACCCCTATGCGTCCTTTGGCGTTGTAGACTGCGAACAAACTTTCTATATTTCCTCAACGAGCCCCTCATTTCCTATATATATATATATATATATATATATATATATATATATATATTTATATAGGAATTGGCAGTCAAGACAACCTCGGAAAGCAAAGGGGAGGATGTAGTACGTTAAGATAGAGAATTTGGAAAATAAGAAAGTGGAGAAAAAATGCCCGCCAAGTGAGATCCGAACCCACGACCTCCAGAATACCGGTCTGGTGTGATAACTAGGCTACCGGCGGGGCTACTTTAGCCTCCACTTTTTGGGGTATTTATGTTCAGGTGTTTTTGTTTCCTGTGCTTCGGGGTGGTTGCCAGCGCTATTCGGACTACTCGGGGTGAAGGGGACCTTCTTTTTAACCCCCGGGCCGTGACTCGAGCGTCTACGACATGTCCAGAGTGGTCGACCAGCGTTGAACCCTCTTAACTCCCTATTGCACCAAGGCTGCCAGAAGAGAGGCCCTCGCTATGCATGTCACGAATCAGAATAGGAAATGAGGCGGTTGTTGAAAATACGACAGAAATATGAATTCGCAGTCAAGAAGACCTCGGAAAACAAAGGAGAGGATGTAGTAGCTCAAGATAAAGAATTTGGAAAATTCTCGCGGGCATTTTTTCTCCACTTTCTTATTTCCACCTGATTGATTTGATTCATTGTAGGGTTTAACGCACCGACGCAACGCAGGCGATGAGGCCCTCCATAGTGGAGGGCTCCGGATTAATTTTGACCACCAGGGGATATTTAACGTGCGCCTAAATCTCGTACACACGGGCGTTTTTGCTTTTTGCCTCCATCAGAAAAGCGGCCGCCGCGGCCGGGAATTGAACCCGCGACCTCCTGCTCAGCAGCACCACGCCTTAGCCACTGAGCCACCGCGGCGGGTGGTACGTTCTACCATTCTTGGCCCTTACTCTATACACCTGCACCGCCAATGGAACACGCTCCTAACCAGTTGGCATCGACTCCTGCGCAATATACCGACCGCGAAATCGTCGGCCTTCGCTCGTTGTATCCGAGACGCCTCTCGCTGTCTCCGATGCGCCGTCGCCCTACTTACGCTCTTCCGGAAAACTAGACGCCGCAGTTTGGGAGGCACACACTGCGTCAAGGTCAAGATGCTTAAGTCCTGCTTTTTGTGCCAACCAGTACTATAGAAGTGTGTGTTTATGGCATTGCTACGCCGGCACTTAATGGCACTGGAGCTCCGTTGTCTGTTATTCATCCTAAACTTTGCCGAATGTTCGAAAAGTAACGACGCCTATATTTGGAGATACTCTCCACGCCACTAGTGCGCAACCTGTAGAAGCGCTGGCCGCATTCTACGCTATGGTCACAACTAAAGTAATTTCGTATACAATTGAGCTCATCGTTTTGTCGTCGTGTCCTGAAAACCCCATTCTCAGATTGCCCTTTCTTTCACGCCATCACCCCAGAATTGACTGTGCTAACGCTGAAGTAGAACTGTTTCCAGAGGTAGAGAAGCCACAGGACGAGACCATCGCCAAGTTGGGTGTCAACGACTACAGGAATATTCTGCAGGTTTATATGCTCTTGTGCCGCAGTCATGCAACAATATTTCTTAACCCACTGTCGTCTTTGTGCCTACCGTTATATTTGTGCTCGAAAAGGGTTGTCGTTGCCATTCGCCATCCTTTTATGTTGCATCAGCCTCCGGCAACTTGCCCATTTCAGAACCGACGTGGTTCCTTACCACACTTTTCCAAGGCGAATGCCTTGGCGTTGCAGGAGAAGGACATGCCGTCCTTGTTGTCAAAGTAATTGAGGAATCAACTCCCGTCCACTTACCCGTATATAGTCATCATTCTTCTCCCGATAAGACTGTTCTGCTAAGAGCCATTGATGAAGACATTCGTTCGGCCGATCGTGACGAACTCCTTACTCTTCTACAAAGCTTCACTTCATCATTGGAATGCTACAACACCGCTTACTACCGCACGTCGACGGTGTGTCATCAGATTGATACCGGTACGCACACGCAGTTGCAGCAGCGACCTTGCCGCGTCTCATCCACAGAACGGCATGTCATTGACGAACAGGTAGCGGACATGCTGAAACGCAACGTCATTCCACCATCAGTAAGGCCTTTGGCGTCTCCTGTGGTTTTCGTCAAAAAGAACCCCTCTGTTCCATTCTGTGTGAATTATCGTCACCTGAACAAAATCCCGCTCAAAGAGGCTTACCTGCTGCCTCGCACAGACGACGCCGTCGGCGGCCTACACGGAGACAATTTTCTCTTGTTATTAGACTTGAAATCCGGCAATTGGCAAGTACCTATTGCCGACGCTGATCGCTCAAATACAGCTTTAACAACGCCCGATGGCCTTGACGAGTTCAACGTTATGCCGTTCGGACTTTCTAATGCCCCCTCAACATTCAAACGAATTATGGAGAACGTACTGAGTCCGTTTACCTTAAATATATGTATCCGCTACTTAGATGACGTGGCCGTGTTTTGCCAAGATTTTGCACGCCTCAAACAAGTGCTAACATGCCTTCCTCCGCTGGCTTGCTGGTAAGCCTTAACGAGTGCCGCTTGGCTGCTCACAAACTCACAATTCTGGGACATGTTGTTTCAAAAGACGATGGGCTCTTGGACCCGGGAAAGTTTTGTGTCGCGTCGGAGTGTCTGAAGCCAACCATGCTTAAGAACTTACAAAGCTTCATCGGCCTGTGTTCGTACTTACGACGCTTTTGTGCGAAACTTTGCCTCCATCATCCGGCTTCTCACGCAGCTTCTCGGCGGAAGTATAGATACTGCCGAATGTTCGCGCGAGTGTGAAACCACTTTGTTAACGTTACGTGGCGTACTTAACGTCGGCACCGCTAATGCGGCGCTTTGACCCGAATGCGCCCACTGAGATTAACACAGATGCGAGTGGTGTTGGCTAATGTGGCGTACTCGCCCAACGAAAGAACGGCCTTGATGAATACGTGTTGAGTTACGCGAGCCGTACACAAACGAAGGCTGAAGGCAACTAGTCCGTAAAAGAGAGGGAGTGTTTTCTATTGTGCGGGTAATTAGCAAAGTTCTTCCCTATCTGCATGGTCGCCCTTTCCACGTCGTAATGAATCGCCATGTTTTTTGTTGGCTGTCATCACTAAAGGATCCCGCCAACCTTCTTTGCCGCTGGGCACTATGCCTTCAAGAGTGCGATATCCGTGTTGTGTGTCGGCCCGCATGAAGCATGCCGAAGCCGAAGCTCGTTCTCGATCCCAGCTTGCGTCGGATGTTGATAACTTCTCCATAGCAGAACGCAGCCTGAACTCTTTCGCCATACCGGACTTTGTTGCTGAGCGCCGCAAAGACCCTTGCATTTGTTTTATTTTGAAAATTTTGTCGAACCCACTGACAGCCCCTGAGCCCCGGATAACTACGCCATCAAGCTGCCCGAGGTACTGTTCGTGACAAGCCCCTATACCGCCACAACTACTTACCCGAAGGTCAAAAATGGCTACTCGTGATCGCTGGCTGCTTGCGAAAGGACATTTGTTCTACATTTGACAATGATGCGCAAAGTTCCCACGCTAGAATCCTTATAACCTACGAGCGCCATCAACTTCGCCACTACTGGGGCAGTACATGTACCTTAGTCGCCAAGTTTGTTCGTTCTTCTCCAGACTGCCAAAGGCGCATGGCTTCTCCACGGCATTCCACAGGCCCACACCAGCCCTTCCACTGCTCAGCGCGGCGTTTCGCCCGGGTAGGCTTCGCTTTCTACGGCCCACTCCCAAACATACAATCCGGTAACAGCTTGATCAGCGTGACCATTGATAACTTAACGGGGTATGTCGAGACTGCTGCGATACTGGCCGCTTCGGTTCGATACAGCGTGTCTTTCCTTCTACGCCATTTTGTCATTTGTCACGGTGCTCATCGCGAAGTATTAGGATACAGAGGTCTGGTCTTTCTATCCGAAGTTGTGGAGGCCCTTCTAGCCAAATGTCACGTGGTCTACCGGAAGAGCACATTTTTCTACCAAAACACTAATAACCTTACGGAAAGCCGTAACCCTAGAGGTGGCGAATAAGCTGCATCTCAGTCTCAACAGCACACTCTCACTGGAAAATCGTTCTTCCCTCCTTGACGTATGCCTATGAAGCGGCACGCAGGGTGCCACAGGATTCTCGTCGTTCTTTTTACTTTATTTTCGTTAACCCTGCTGTATGCTGTATGGAGTACTTACCTACCGACCTGACGCCTCCGAGTATGGACCACTGTGTGACATTGCCAGACACGCCGATGAATGTTGTAAGCAGGCCCGATCATTTAAATCGGAAGAGAAACACCAAAAGTCCTGTCACGATGATTTCGTTACAGCTCTAACCGTTACGAAAGGTTCAGTGGTCATACTTTCGGTGCCATTCCCGGCAAGCGGTCTTCCTTCGAAATTTGTTTTCCTACACGAAGGCACTTATGAAGTACTGGCACAAACGCCACCTGTGATATATGTTGATCCCGAAACGTCCACCTCGGACCACCGACGTTGTGGTTGCCAAAATGTGCACTTCCACAGGCTGCAGCGTTATTATGAGCCGCTCATCTCTTGAACCCGTTGGACGCCAAGATGGCTCCCTTTCCGCAGGGGTATTGTACTAAACATGTTGCGCTCATTAGAACTGTGATGAGCACTAGCCATAATGGGTCAATCTTCAGTGTGGAAATGCAGCGGAAGACGCTTGAGGAAAGGGATGCATTCGTTCAGTGTGATCCTTGCTAAAGCTCATTGTTTCGTCTTGCCCTTTATCAGTCCGCGCATCGTTGGCAAATAAAGAGGTCCAGCCGTCCACTGGAACGTCGAATATCTATTTTACAACGCACCCACACATATATGCATATAACATATATATAAATTTATATATATCTATATAGACAGAAAATAAGGGTTGGCAGTCAAGAAAACCTCGGAAAGCAAAGTGGAGGTGTTGGTGGGTCGTAGAAAGAGATGAATAATTTTTTGAGTCGAAAAGAAAGTGGTGAAAAAATTCCCGCCGGGTTGGATCCGAACCCACGACCTCCAGAATATCGGTCTGGTGCGATAACCACTACACTACCGGTGATGTTGTTTCCCCAGCCTTTCTCGGGTATTTATGTTAAGGTATCTTTGTTTCCTACACTTGGGGGTGGTAGCCAGCGCCACTCGGACTACTCGGGGTGAAGAGGACCTTCTTTTTACCCCCGGGCCGTGACTCGAGCGTCTACGACATGTCGAGTGTGGTCGACCACGTTGAACCCTCTTAAACTCCCTATGGCTCCAAGACTGCCAGAACAGAGGCCCTCGCTATGCACGTAACGAATCAGAATAGGAAAATGAGGGGCTAGTTGAAAATAAGACAGAAATAAGAAGTGGCAATCAAGAATTCCTCGGGTACTTCTTTTTAACCCCCGGGCCGTGACTCGAGTGTCTACGACATGTCGAGAGTGATCAACCTTATTTTCCGTCTTATTTCACGGAGCCCCTTATTTCCCATTTTATGATTAGCTACATGCTTACGAGGGCCTCTGTTCTGGCTGTCTTGGTGCCAAAGTGAGCTTAAGAGGGTTCAACGCTGGTTGACCACTCTCGACATGTCGTAGACACTCGAGTCAGGGCCCGGAGATCAAAAATAAGGTCCGCTTTAACCCGAGTAGTCTGAGTGGCTGTGGCTACCACCCCAAGTGCAGGAAACAAAAATACCTTACGTAAATGCCCGAGAAAGTGCTGGGGAAACAGCCCCGCCGGTAGCGTAGTGGTTATCGTACCAGACCAGTAATCTGGAGGTCGTGGGTTCGGATCCCACCCGCCGGGGATTTTTCCCCACTTTCTTTTCGACTCAAAATTTCTTCATCTCTTTCTATGATCCTCCACAACCTCCCCTTTGCTTTCCGAGGTTTTCTTTACAGCCAACCCTTATTTTCTGTCTTATTTCACGGAGCCCCTCATTTCCCAATTTCTGATTGGCTACATGCTTAGCGATGGCCTCTGTTCTGGCAGTCTTAGTGCCAAAGGTAGCTTGAGAGAGTTCAACGCTGGTTGACCTTTCTCGACATGTTGTAGAAAATCGAGTCACGGCCTGGGGGTTAAACAGAAGGTCACCTTCATCCCGAGTAGTCCGAGTGGCGCTGGCTACCACCCCCAATTGCAGGAAACAAAAATACCTTAACATAAATACCCGAGAAAGTGCTGGGGAAACAGCTCCGCCGGTAGCGTAGTTATTATCGCACCACACCAGTATTCTAGAGGTCGTGGGTTCAGATGCCACCCGGCGGCTATTTTTTCACCACTTTCTTTTCGACTAAAAAAATTTTCATCTCTTTCTATGACAAACCACAACCTCCGCTTTGATGTCCGAGGTTTTCTTGACTGCCAACGCTTATGTCCGTCTTATTTCACGGACCCCTCATTTCCCATATATATATATATAATATATATATATATATATATTATATATATATATTATATATATATATAATATATATATTATTATATTATAATATATATATATATATATATAAGAGAGAGAGAGAGAGAGAGAGAGTGAGAGAGAGATTAAGGGTTGGCCGTAAACAAAACCTAAGAAAGCATAGGGGAAATTCGATAGGTCATGGAAACAGATGCAGAATTTTTTGAGTCAGAGATAGTGGTGAAACAAATGACCGCAGGGTGGGATCCGAACCCACGACATTCAGAATACTGGTTTGGTGCGATTCCACTACGCAACAAGTGGGGCTGTTTACGCACCACTTTCCCGGGTATTTATTTTAAGGTATCTTTGTTTTCTGCCCTTGGGGGTCGTAGCCCGTGCCATACGGACCTCTCCGGGTCAAGGAGACCTTTCTTTAAATTCCCCCTCTCCTTCCAGCCCCGCACTTTAAAACCTCTACCCTCTTTCTCCAACTCAATCTGTATCTATAAATAGTGTGCCAGAGATGAACCCTGATGCCTTGAAAAAGACAAGTATCCATGTAGAAACGTCGGCAGAGGTCTGAGGCCGCTACCTTCTCCAAAGTATTATATATATATATATATATATATATATATATATATATATATATATATGAGAAACTGACATGTTGGCAGAAAGGTAGCCCTCATTGTGGATGAGCTCTGATTCCGGATTTTCTCATATACCACATGCATGCCTGAGGGTTCTTAGCCACATTGGTGGAATTGTCGATCTGTTTGACTGAGTTCACAGCCATTACAATTGATATATATATATATATATATATATATATATATATATAATATATATATATATATATATATATATTATGTATATATATGTGTGTGTGTGCGTGTGTGGGTGTGTGTGAATATACAGCAGAAAAAATTGAGACATTTCTCTTGTAAGGGGAGTGCGGGTGAAATAAATGGTTGAATTTCAAGGAGCGTAATTACTTACGCAATTAATCCTCTGCAAAGTTGGCATATAAAGGTACTTACTTTCTACGAAAAGATATTTCATAAATTTTGATTTTCATGCAAAAACGTTTGTGAGACTTGCGACAACACGAAACTTTATGCCGGCATTTTTACTCGATACGATTGTTAAAGCTGATCAGTCAAAAATGTTGAACGAAGCGATATTGCAATAGCTTCACAACATTTGTCCTCTGTAAGGTAGAAAATATACTGTAAGTAGAAAATAACTTTGTGTATGCTAGTTAATACTTCGATTCAGGAAAAAGAGGCGAAAATTGTTTTTGACCAAGAATGACATTTTGAATTTTGAGTAGAAGTCGCGATAAAATTGTAGCCTAATATTTCTTAGATATATTGACACTCCAAGGCAGTACTGCTGTAGTTTTGATACCAGCTTGCTCTAATAGGCTGCACAAAATGTAACCACATAACCTTAATTTTTAGAATCATCCCAGGAAACACACCCAAATAACTACTCACCATTCACCCAGATAGGAGAAATTACAGAATAAAAATATTTTGTTCAAGTGTTTGCTATTTGATCATTATCATCAACAGCCGAATAGGTACACCGAAGGTCAAAGCATGTCTCACCGACCGGCAACCGCTCCTGTTAACGCTGCTCGAATCCAATGTTTCCCTCCGAAATTTCATAGTTTTGCCTCCATGAATTCATTAGCCTTTCCTTCTTCTCCACCCTTGTTTGAATATCCACTCTGTGACACCAATGCTCCAACGATTGGCATTTCACGTACCTGCAGGGACCAGCACCATTCCACTTGTTTCATTTTTGTTTTCAACTTTCACATTTTCACACTCTACTTTGCCCTCTTAGACACCAAGATCGTTCCCACTCTGTGATGATCTTCCTACCAGTCTGTTTACATCACTCACTGATCCAACCTCTGAACGTTTCAATTTGTTTTGTTTGGCCACACCTCTTTCATCCTTATGTAATACAAGCTGGCGCATTCATTGTATGTTACGCTTTTCAGAAATAGAACTACCCTACTTTTTATTATTTTTTAGGGTTTGCTCCGTGGACTCCAGTATATACTTGTTCTCCACCGGATTCCTGTCTGTTAGCTAGGGGCAGCATAATCGACGCGACCGACGTAGGTTTAATCCTTGGCTTTTATAGCATCACCCTATTTATACTTAAAAGGGCGCATTCTGCTTGTTACACATTATTGTTAATTTAAATCATTGAAACCTTTTTTACTCGCCGGGCTTTGCGCTATGCTTCCAGCGCCGTTACGGTTTTTAATAAATCCCCCGCGTGTCCCTAGTTTGCGAATGGCCAGTGCAGATTTTTCATTTGTTGATTTTTGGTTACAGATTTTTTTATGTTTGAAAATACTTTGTGGAATCTTCATTCATTCAATCCAAAAGCGTTTTCAACATGCTTTAGAGACAGGCTTGGGAAGTTTATGTTTTTGCCAACCTGGAATGCTCACGTATTCACCATTTTCCAGCACTTATGCATGTTACCTAGAAAGCTTCCTGAATACCCACCCACCTCCCAGAGGACCTGTGAACAATTTTGTCGAGATGATTTCACCCCATCGGTTTGATTTACCAACGGAAAATGTTTCGCTTTGCTGGTTGCGTATTATAATGCTCGAACACCCTTTATAAATGTCGTATAGGCTTGTTATACAACTTTCCTCTATCCCCTCGTCTTTCTATGCCTCCAGCACTATTACGGCGCTCAAAGAATTACACGGTTTTTAATTGCTTGCAAATGCAATGTGCAGATATTTATTACTTTTTTGGATTTTCAGTACCTCGATTGATAACATGGTTGTGATGGTTTTTTGTGTTTCCATCTTGATCCTAGCTGGTCTGTCGGAAGTGGTGACCTAGGCTGAGACTTCTTCGATTTACTATTGCTATGGTAAGCAGCTTGTATACAACTGATGTGGCTGTAGGTCCTAATTGTTCGTGTCCCTCCGCGAATCAAATTACATTGGCGTTTTTCGATGCTTGTAGAAGTTTTTAAGTTTCTAGGCAGCCTGAAAAAACCGCAGAAGGTGTGTTGAAACAAAATATTCTCTCATTTCAATGCTCCATTGTTATGCAGCCGTAACCCCCCATTTAAATCATTCCATACGCGTGAGAGTCTTTTATACCTATTTTTCGCTTAGTAATTGGACTTCGGGCTAGGAAGGGACGCAACTTTGACCGGAGCAACACGCATTCGCAGGACGAGAAAACGGCGTGAATTATTCTTCGCTGAACACCGTTCGACGACCGCCTTCGAGCCGTACACAAGTGGAGCGGTGCCTTATTCCTGGGGCAGCGCATTGCAAAGTTTGTGGCATTCTCAACTCTTCGGCGCATCTGAGCGACGACGTTTGGCGTCACCGGGCGGTGCACGCGGGATTCCCGTTATTCTGGCAGCGGCGAGGAAGGAACGCAGCTCTGACCGGCGCAACTTACATTCTCAGGTTGGTCTTGTTCTTTCGGTAAACATTGGTTCTGTCTTTACCGCAGCTGCTGCCCAATCCGGGGTCTTTGTGTGTGGTGCTCCTGTCGCGTGAACTGTGCATCTCCTGTAGACCACCGCATATAGATGATGATACTGTTACCTGTTGTGGTTGTGAAGGCGCATACCATATCGGTAAATGCTCAAACAGCGCTGAGACCACATTCAGAGGCAAAAATATATCAGCGCGAAAAAATGTGGAAGTGTCAGGCTTCCTGCGCAGCCAGAAGAAGGGGCGGGGCCGGTTCTACCGAACAACCTCCGGGTGACAAACAGCACCACAACTCGCCCTCGGCGCATGAGTCACATGCTCAGTAGTTGGGACCTTTCGAGGCTAAGCTTTGCGATATTGCTCTTAGGGATACAGCAATTGGCTGGCTTACCGGACACTGTCAATTCCATAGAGGACGGTATGCGCGCAATGAACGAAAATGTAGAAAAGCTGTTAACGAAATCCGACCAACTCGCTAAGGAAAACTCTGAACTTCGACAATGCAACGGGGAACTTGAGAAGCAGAACAAAGAAGCCTAACAAAGACAAAGCCGTGCAAACGTGTGCACGGCATAGATCACTATTCGCTAGAAAATAATGTGGAACTGAAGGGAATTCCGTTTACGCCGAAGGAGTCCTTTGAGCAAATTGTTCAAACGTTCGGAAACAAAATTGAATATCCCACTGACTCGAAGGACATCGATGTGTGCCACGAAGTATCTACTCCACATGACCCCCAAGTAGAGAACATTGTCGTCAGGTTTGCTTCCCGGAAGATACGGAACGAATTCTACGGAGAAGCAAAGAGGGCGCGCCTATCCACCGAGGATTTGGGCTTTCCACCGACCAAAAAACAACCAGTGTATATCAATGAACACCTTACTAAAGCAACAAAAAGCTTTTGGCACAAGCGCTAAAAATGAAAATTAAAAAAAATTGGGAGTTCGTCCGGGCGGAACAGGGCAAGTTAAAAGCACGCAAGACAAGTGATAGCAATGTCATGCGTTTCACATGCGAGGATGACCTAGGTCGTATAAAGTAGAAATCGCTCGCTTCTTCGACATGTGTTATCACACTGTTGACGAAATTAATTTTGGTGTCTCGGAAAACGTAACATTAGGTGCCCATTTCAATGCTCGCAGTATATAAAAAATTACTCGGCCATCAGTCTCTTCGTGAATCTTTTTAAGCGTAAGCCCATGTTTATAGGTATATCCGAAAATGGTTGTCAGAAGTAGAACTGTCTCTTTTGAATGTTCCTCATTATAATAGGTAAGGTGACTGTCGTGGCGAGAACTTGCCAGCCATCGCAACCGGGGGAGGGGTGGGGCGGCCCTTTACGTTCATGCAGTTGTCGCTTACAAGCGACGAATTGATATTAAATTAGCAATCGATTCTTGTTTATCCGTATGGAGTGAAATTGATAAATCCCTGCTGATATTTCAACAGTATTTAGTAATTGGTGTTAAGGTCTCCGTCAGCGTCATACTCCCAGTTTTGCGCATAGTTTGACAATATTATGTGTACAAATACAAGTACAGCTGTTCTAATTATGGGTGTTCATATTAATAATTTAGGTGATATTTATTCGTCGTCTTTTAATGAAAATGTATCGTGTTTCAGTTGGTATAGATATAGCAATCTTGTAAAGCCCCAACACGTGTATTTCAGATCATTACCCTTTAATTTTTACCACGTGCAATTGTTTAACAACAAGCCCTAAGTTTTATAACCAGTCTTACTTTGACTCATCTGGCTATGTAATATATATTTGTTCTGTTGATTTTTTACATATTTATGCGTCGCTGTGTTCGAATGAGTCCTATAAAATTTTGTCTCATTATAATTCTGCAGCCGTGAAGTCTGCATCAACTACACGTACCATAACCAAAAGGTATGAGGTTCCCAAAGAGACTTGGAGAGCTAAATCTATGTTGCGCTCTATAAAACTAAAATTTAATATGTATACGAAACTTAAAAAACAACCCTTTAACAGGCCCCTACATGAAAGATATTCCAAATATGCTTCGCTAATAAACATTGCTGTTTTTGCTGCCAAAAAATCTTACTTTTGTGAACACGTTTGTGCAAACGGGAATGATTCAAGAAAAAACTGGAATCTTCTTAACAATTTCCTAGGAAGAGAGAAAAACAACCTCCACCGGAACATATATTCCATAATGATGTCATTCTTAATTCTCCCGAAGCACAATTGCAATGCCATCAGTAGATATTTTTCTTCATTGGGAAGTCCTAGAATCAAACATTACGATGCAAGCCATATACCACGTTCAGCTTACTCATTTTACATTAATCCTACAGCTGAATTTGAAGTATCTTCATTGATATTAGGAATACGCACGACTGCTAGTGGGGTGGACAACATCCCAGGACACGGAATTAAGCTTGTAAAATATGATATATCACCTGTTCTTGCACAAATAATAAACAATATTTTTCTCACAGGCGTACTCCCTCACCGACTGAAAATTGATCAAGGTTCTTACAATATTTAAATCGAAAGACAGACAAAAAATGCGGGATTATCGGCCCATATTCATAGTCCTTCTTTAAAGTAGAGTAGTAGAAAAAGTTATCGTTGTTCGTTTATACAGGCATCTTCAAAACTATAATATTCTCACAAATGCCCACTTCGAATTTAGGGAAGGCTATTCGACTAGCACAGCTATTTTGACTTTTGTAGATGCAGATCGAAAATATATAGACAATGGTTTTTTAGAAGCCGGAATCTTTGTTGATTTCGCTAAGGCAATTGATTCTTTAAAACCACGTAATTCTTAAAGCGAAATTAGAGCGTAAAGGAAATTAATGGCACTCCTCTGAGTCCTATAAAATTATTTGGAAGATAGACAACAAGTAGTTCACATCGTTAAAGTTAAATTTTAAATTAAATCTAAAAACCTTTGAGTTCCTCAGGAATCCATCCTTGGACCTATAGTATTTTTGTTGTATATTAATGACCTGCTTCTTCAACTAGTTCACGCCAGCCCGGTGCTTTACGCCGATGATACGAATCTTTTAATTGCAGCCCGTAATGAGAGAGCATTAATAACAAAGGTTAAAGAGGACCTCAAACACGTTATGTTCATAATGTTCAGCTAATGCCATTACACTTAAACCTCAAAAGGCGGTTTACATACCATTCAAGTCAGAGGCCAAACGAGTAGAAGAGCTTTCTCCTGCTATTTACAATTCGTCGGTGATTGCACGCACTACCAATACAAAGTGTTTAGGTATTGTTCTTGATAAACATTTAAAATTCACTTATCATATACGGCCTATCATAAACAGTCCTCTTAATGGAGTGCATGTACTTGCGCGATGTCGATATTTATTTACTTCTGACATTCTTTTCACCGTTTATTTTGCATTCGTACACTGCCGCATAAATTACGGTTTCGTAGTCTAGGGCTGCACATATAAAACACATCTTTTTGCCGTATCTCCGGGTAAAAAGACGAGCACTTCGAATTGTTCTACATTCTACAAATAATGAAATAGTGAATATGTTTGAATTTTTATGTAGCTGATGTTTATATTTTAGCAAGGTATAACATAGCGCAACTCATGTTCCAAATTCTTCAATGCAACTTAAATATCAACACAGTTTGCTTGCAACCTTCTCATCGAACCACTGATGTGATCCCACAACGTATTTTGTTGCCTAAAATTCCTACCAATTATAGAAAAACACATTAAAATTCAAAGGAGGGACTTGCTGGAATAGATTCAATGCCGAAACTCAAAACCCTACTTCTTTTATATTGTTTAAAAACGTGTCAAGCAACATCTTAGGCCTGAAAATTGCATGTGATAGCCTGATTTTTGTTCTCCAATCCTATCCTTTTTTGTTGCTGCAATTGCCAGTACCAACTTGTTATAAAAGTGTAGTATTATTTCGTTTGGACCCTTTGACAACATTGTTGGGTCCCTGTTTACATTGTATGTATATCTGTTTTGGTTCAAGTAAGTAACCCCCAACTCGAAAAAAGAAAATGTAGAAGCGTCCTCTGCCGAGAAGAGAGTCGCTTGACGATTTTTCTATACGAAGCCATCAGAATACAGTAATTCTTCTGCTGCTGGGTGATTTCTTCACGATAGACAAGGAAACTAATCTCCTGGTGGCTCATTCAAATAGGGGCTATTCTCGTTCACGGCTTTGAAAACGGGAGTATTCCGCACCGTGGCATCTGGTAGTCTTATCTCACTCAGACAGCCAGTCACTTCCCCGTTTTGCAGCTTCTGTGTACCCAGCATGAATCGGGATTATGCTGTGCTCGGAGGCCAGGGAGGTTGTCAAGAACGAGGTCGTACGTTGGGTTTGTCATGGATAAAAGAGTAACTTCACCGACCAAATATGGCGTGTCCATCTGAATATTTGCCGCTGGAAGATGCTTGACCGACCCGTCCACCAGCGAAATTTTCCTCATTCGTCTTTTGAGGAGGTCATCGGTCACAAGTCCACGCCGAATGATGACATTAGTGCTACCTGTATCCCTGAGGACGAGTACGTGTCTCCCTAGGGCACCTCCTTCAACTACTGGTACGTTCACGACCAGGTACATGGACACATTTTTGGGGCGAAGCTCCTCTTTCTCGGGTTCTTTCCCATCCATCGTTGCTGTTGTACCCGTACATTAATGATTATTGTTGCAGGATCCCCCTAGCGATTGGCCAACCAAAGATTCGCCGAAGAGGTCAAAACTTTCAACGCGTTCGTTGCTACCCAACAAGGAGGAGAGGAAGAAGAAGAGGCTGTCGTTTTTAGCCTGCGAGCTCAATACACGTAACCGGGGTACGCTACACAAGACGGTCTGCAGAAGGCGACGGCCAAGGTGGCTAAAATTTCACACACCGAATATGCCAACTTACCGATTGAGAATTGCATCGTCCCAAACAAGCCCTAATTACCACAAAAATCGACGTCGTCGACGGGCTTGTCAACGGAGAGGTGGTAAGCCTGACGTGTCAAGACTTTATATGACGTGACCACGAAATTTTCACGGTTTTACCGATGAGCGTTTTTTATATGACGTGCCGAAAAAATTTTCACGGTTTTACCAATAAGCGTTTCAGCTTCGCCCCTTTCATCATCATTTACTTTGTAGAGATGGCGTGATTTTTTTGTCTGCTGGACCAATGCATTTGTCGCAATCTCAATTGCGCCAAAGGCAGCTGGTGTAGTGGGGCTCGCGCTGACTTCGGCCGGTAAGGTGAAAACATGAGGCGCAACATGTCTCTTGTAAAAGGGTCGGGACCTGCAATTTTCGTCGTAGTGTCCTGCCTTGCTGCGGGCTGCACACCACCGGGGAACATTTCAAGTTTGGTAGTCGGTTGCACTGTGTCCGCCACGGTCGCAGTCTGATGAATGGACACCAAAAATTCTCCTAAGAAAATTGATGCTTTGCACCTCCATGAATTGATCGGCACGGTCAGCCAAAGCTTTGAGCGTCTTGCAGTCCCGTTTTTTATGGAAGACCACAAGCTTGAAGTGGCAGCACCGAAGGAACTGCTCAGCGATGACTTGATTCTTGATTCCCTCGACCATTGTGGGTACGCTTGCCATCTCCATCTAGTGGTCGAAATACCTTGAAAATCAGGCAGTGAGCTGTCGCCCGCTCTCACCGTGCATGACTCGTGCTCCCCTGAACTTGTCGTGATAGCCCTGGGAGGTAAACAGGAAGCGCTGCAAGAGGGCGTTTTTCAGTGCCTCATACTACCTTGATTCTTAGGGCGTCATGCGGCATATCACAGACAGGGGCTGCAATGAGATACGCAGGCTAAAGGTAGTGGCCCACTTCTCGTGCGACAATTCCTGGGGGGCCTCAACGAACTCAAAATGTTGTAACTAGGCGTGTTAGTCGTATCGCCACTCATCGAAGATGGAGAGAAATTTTTGCGGGATAACCTTGGCCGCGGGGGCTGCGACCCAGTCGCTCCGGCGCCATTCTCCGGCTGAAGGTTTTCTTATGACGTGTCGCTTGGCGGCATCTCCCGGAGACGGAGCACTAGCCGGAGAAACTCTTTCTTCCTCTCGTCCTCGCCCTTCCACCTCTCATCCGCAGCCTTCTGTCTCTAGTCTTCCGCCTTCCGTCTCTCGTTGCCCTCGCGACTAGCCTCTCTTTCCGCAGATCGTATTAGAGCTGCTCCGCGCGTTCTTTCTCGAGCCAATGTTGCAACTGAGGCTCGGAAAATCTGTACTTTGATTTGAGCGCGGTTAATTTCTCGAGATACATTAAATGAGGTTTTCGGGACGAGATAGCGTTCCGTACGTGAGAGTGTTAACAGGAATCTTGGCAGGCTCGCCAATTTTTTATGATGATGGACCCCGCTAGCACCTTGTGCTAGACGGTCGTACGGAGCGACCACGTCAGCTACGGAACATCGAGCAGGTAAATTCTGCTTATCAGAAAGAAAAAAAATACGCACAGATGGAACAGACAACAAACAATCACCCGGAGACGTTAACAGCGTACACTTTTAAGAGAGGCGGAAATAGTGTTTGCTTATATACAACATAGTGAAAGCAAGGATAGGCCGGGATAGTCTCACCACATCGGAGATCGTCAGGCGCACGATCCACCCATGTCGGTGATCAACGCTGAGAAGACTCGTGGACAGCGCTTGTACTTGCTGTGGCCCCCGGGCCTACGCTGCGAGAAGAAACCGCTTGCCCGTGGATGTTGCACGGTGGTCGCTTCACGAAATGCGGCGTGGTGCAATTGTCTGGAAGCACACGCCAATCATCGGGCCTCGGTTGGTTGGCGCGGAGTTAGGTCTTCACGCCTGCTTACGCCGAGAATCACATTTAAACCACTGACAGAATGACCAGGGCTTCCAGTACCGCAACGAAAGGAGCCGCCATAATCGGCCCAGGACTCGGAAAAGGTGAGTCTCTGGCCGTCAGAATTCAGGAACGCCTCACACCACGCACCAAACCCACCTTGACGTGATTCTAACACCAAAAGTCCGAGCGCACACCGTTTACTTTTGTTCCTCTTCCTCGGTAGAGGCAAACAAATCGTCCTTCTTCGCCTGGTCAAACGCACAACCACGTTCCAGCACAGTGCATCACCACAGTCCTACTTTCAACATTCAAAAAGAACTATTGCAAACAACGTAGTACACTTAATCATTTTCGCTGTTGAAGTTATATTTAAAGCTGGTAGACTGTAACTGTAAGTCTATTTACTGCAAGCAGTACTTTTTAAATCGATGCTTTAGAACCATTCCCGATGTCATTGTACACCAATACGACTTGCAGTAACACCAACTTTTGCTGATGATTACGATGAATGATCGACGGTGAAGTGATGAAAAACTCTCCCAGTGGCGCGAATTGAACCTGGGTGACGGGGGTTATTAGCCGCGTCAATCTTATTGCTCCCTTTCTATAAGGTGGAAGTAAACACCAAGAAGCAGGTACAGATTCGTCCCGCACACTCAAACAATAAAAGTGGGTATTCGACAAAAGTGGTGCACACCTCCAGAGTAGCACATACTCGTTAAGTGTGATTGTCAAACTATACAATCCAACACGAGAAAGCTTCGCGTTCAACCATCGTTGTTGTTTGACAGAGACGTAGAAGATTTTCTTGCAATAGTAGAATGAAAAACACCCACACAGGTAAGTGTGAAATTTCTTTGCGGAGGGTAGTCTAAACATTCCGTAAAAAAATTCAAGTATTGAGCAGTATTCTTTTTGTGGCTTCAACAAAACAGGAAAGGTTTTGTTTTGGCTATGTGAAATCGTAAGTTTCTGTTCACTAGTGGTTTTAGCAAATCCTCCAGCAAGTTTACAAGTTGTAACCATACCTGCCACCTTGTTTGCCGTATTATTTAAAATACAAGAACCCATCCTGGTAAATAAACATGTCCAGGTATGGTAACACAAGCTTTCTGGAAGCATAGAAATATAAAGTAAAATTGTACTCCCTTAAACAAGGCGTACCAGCTTCATTATTATTGCCACCCAGTACGCATTTAGAAGTGTGACATTTTAATATTCTTAGCATGCATCTTTAATAAATGGGGTTATCCTAATTTCTCATATGCTGTTATGGTGGGGGTAAGCAACGGAAAAGGCATAAGGCCGGACACTCGCTGGTAGTATATATTTGCGAGAACATTTTATTTAATCTAGACTAAACATAGGAGGAACAAGTACGCTTTTGCAAACACTTCCTCTCAAGTGCCTACGCTGGCTTGCAGCTGTACTTCAGCTCCTTTATTTACCTAGTACGAGCTTCTTGAGTGTCGGAGCAATGGTGTTGATTTACGTAAATGACAAGTTAACATTGGTTCACAGTGTATCTAGCAATCGTTTAGACACGCCTGCGTCCTCTAAGAAATGGAGAAATGCTTTCGTAGCCTTTCGGGACTGTGATGTGAAATGCCTCTGACACAAAAGTCTGCGCTGTTTAGAGGTTCTTGTGGAGTTTACGGAGTGCGGTTGACAGGCGCAGTCTCTGTGTTGCACACCGTGCACAGGGACAGAAGAGGTGTTGTATGGCCGCATCCGTGGCGCACACTTTACAAACCGGGCTGTCAGTCATGCCGAATGAGTTAGCTTTAGTGAAAACCACTCCTATCCATAGTAGGCTCAGTAGGGTGGCATCCGAGCGTGACATGATAACCGGTAAGTGATCTGAAGGTCTGGGCCGTGCAAGTACTGGCGTGAGTTTGAAAACTCCGGCGTATTCCAAACAGTCAAGCTGATTTTTCGCGAGTTGGAGCACAGTGACCTGGCAGCTTAATGGCGAGATTGCGGGGTGTGGGGGAACAGGGAACTTTCATGGGCTTAATGAGCCGCTTTGTCTGCACATTCATTCCCAGAAATGCCGTAGCGGCTCATCATCATCATCATCGGCCTATCTACGCCCAATGCACAGCAAAGGCCTCTTCCATTATTCTCCAATTACCTCGGTCCTGTGCCAACTGTGACCAATTTATCCCCGCAAACTTCTTTATCTAATCTGCCCATCTAACTTTCTGCCGCCCCCTGCAACGTTTGCCTTCTCTAGCGATCCACTCTATTACCCTTAATGACCAGCGGTTACCTTGCCTTCGCATTACATGCCCTGCCAACGTCCATTTCTTCTTCCTAATTTCTACTAATATGTCTTTCACACCAGTTTGCTCCCTGACCCACTCCGCTCTCTTCTTGTCCCTTAATGTTACTCTTTTCATTTTCCGCTCCATTGCCCGCGTAGTCGTTCTCAATTTAAGTTGAACTCTCTTAGTGAGCCTCCAGGTTTCTGCCCCCTAGGTAAGTACTGTTAAGATATAGCTGTCATACACTTTCTTCTTCAGCGACAATGGTAGTCTGCTATTCATTATCTGATAATGTCTGCCGTATGCACCCCACCCCATTCTGATCCTTCTAATTACCTCTGCCTCATGGTTGGGATCGGGGGTCACAACTTGGCCTAAGTAGATATATTCGCTTACCACTTCCACTGCCTCGCAACCTATCTCAAACCGCTGTGCTGTCCCTAGGTTATTCATCATTGCTTTAGTTTTCTGCATATTAATTTTCAGGCCCACGGTTCTACTGTGTTTGCCCAGTGCGAAAAGCATGCTTTGCAATTCGTCCCCCGAGTTACTTAGCAAGGCAACGTCATCAGCAAATCTGGGGTTACTGAGGTATTCTCCATTAACCCTTACTCCCACCTGTTCCCAATCCAATGTTGGTGTCTGACACCCTTCCTTATAGGTATTTTACTGCTCTCCCTATGGAGGATGATGGTAGCTGTAGACCCATTGTAGATATCCTCTAGTATTCTTACTTAATGCTCATCTACCCCAGGGTTCCGTAATGCCTGAATGACTGCTAGGGTTTCTATCGAGTCAAAAGCTTTCTCATAATCTATGAAGGCTATATATAGGGGTTCAGTATACTCAGCGCACTTCTCTATCACCTGATTGATCATGTGAATATGGTCCATTGTTGAATAGCCTTTACGGAACCCTGCTTGTTCTTTAGGTTTACTTAAATTTAAGGTCGCAGAAATTCGGCTCCCTAGAGCCTTAAAAATATTTTTGTCCTGTGCCTTACTAGAAGGACATTTTCTTGACGAAGTTCGACCGCAAGCAGTTTGTACGGGCTGCACAGAAGAGCAGACTGCAGACACCGACAGCTGGCCTTAATTCCCAAAGGAGAACAAATTTTTGTGGTAATTCTTGCTTTAGGTACAGAGGAGCCTCGCGAATGGCTGTGAGTTCGGACGCAGTTGGCGTTGTTAAATTGGGCAGCTTGAGTGGGAACTCTACCATTCTTCCTTGCACAATTACAGCTCCCACAGAACTGGAGTTTGTTACCGAGCCGTCAGTGTAGACATGAATCCGGTCTCTCTAAACTTCATGTAAAAAGTGCTCATGAAGCTGTTAGAACCCTCGTGGTGAACATCCCTTTTCTTGGCTATAACCGGGATGGTTAGATGCCCTTCTGGCTTCGGGAGGCCCGAAAAAAGGTTGATGGTAATGTCGTGTATACAGGGGCAAGGCTCTCACAGCGCGCGGTGACTAGCTTAGAAATGGATGCCTATGGTCTAGTGGACGGCAAGGATGCATCGTTGTGATACAGCAGCCGAGCAGTATGTGTAATTTGAGCCCACCGTACATCCACTGCCACGCAGGTCATTATTGTGTGGCCTCTTGCGGGGAATATCTGTGCCACTGTTGAGGCGCAATGCGGTAGTCCAAGTCACGCCCGGAGACCTCGGGCCCTAATTGCTTGCAGGTAAGTTGGTTTTGCTTGTATAGGACAGAACGGCCAGGCTGTAACGTAGCACACCAAGCAATAGCTCATTGTTCCAGCCACCCAGGGTCACCAGCAAAGGCTAAGGACAAACGAAACGACGCTGATAGCGAACTAAAATGACCTGCTGACTGAAAATCTTCCATGCAAGGAGACATCGGCGCATCTCGGTGTGTATAACCAACTGGCAGCGCCCCCTTCCAACCATCTAAAAAGACCATCCTCGCCGATGCGACGGTCACTGGGAACGGTTTCATCAGCGGAATTCGGTTGGTTAGCCCGTTTGTCTTCATTCTGCAGGTGAGCGTGAACTACGGTAAATGGTTCCGCTCAAGTGACCGATTTTTGTTAGTGTTGCCGTGCTCACGGCTGTTAAGCATGGCGTTAGACAACGCCATTTTTTAAACAAAACGGTTACTGTTGGGGAGGAGACATAGAAATCAACACGGGCCCCACTCTTGAAGGTGTTGTTAACCAACTGAAGGACACTGCAAGCGACATTAGGGAAATCAAAGAAAAACGGCTTGTGGATATCGATAACAAACTTTACGCTCTATCAGTGTTTGAGGTAGAGTTAGGGCACTGAAATACGCAACCTAATTTACTGACCAGGGAAATACAAACATAAAACAAATTGGCGACCTCAAGAATAGGTTTAAAAGATCAAATGTAATCGTAAATAAATTGCCGTAAACGCAATTTGAGAGAAGTGAAACCCTTTTACAAGCAATAAACAAGTACGTCATACAAGATAAACCTAAGCTAAAACCCTTTGCGATAGAACGGATACAACGACTAGGTAAACACGTTCCCTATAAAATCAGGCCAGTTATCTTAGAACTTGTGGATGCGGGAAAGAAGGAAGCCATATTAAAAAAAGAAAATATCGCAAGGGCACCAATTACGCCATTGGCGAAGATCTGTGTATTAGAACTAGCGAAGCCAGAAAAAGCTTTGGGACAGCGAGAAACCAAACCGAGACAAAAAAGAAAAAGTGGCGCTGGCTTTCGAGAAGCTGTACATAAATGACTGTGCGTTCGTTCGAGACGAGGGGAAAGAAAAAAAAAGGTGCCACCAAACAATCCCAACACTACGAAATACCGACTCGGCCGAACACTCGGATTACCACACAAAGCAAAAAATAACGTTAATAAACGTGAACGTCATGAGTGGTGTAAATAAAGTGCAGCCACTTGAAGACTTCTTGCTACTTCACGAACCAGATGTTGTCGCTATCAAGGAAACCTGGCTTTCACCGGATGTACTCGACCACTATTTCGCCCCCTAACTACACTGTAATCAGAAAAGGTAGACCATTTCGTGGCAGAGGTGGACGGTTGTTATTTTGACGCCATATTTTATAGACACTACTACCTGACATTCTGTAAACAGAGGCGGTTTTCTGCAAACTTAGGGGCAATACTACAAGTATAGTGGTAGGATGCGTTTACCGTAGCACATATTCTAGTTTGGCATGCATAGTTTTCATCACAATTTTTTTCAGCAGCATGTCCATCGCTGTGCACTTGTAATGGGTGATTTTCTCCTCTCTGATGTAAACTGGAGTAGCATGCACCACACCTGACAAGGTTCAGAAGATATATTCGATTTAATGTTAAATTTTGATGTAGATCAAATTGTTTCGTGTCTAACTCGTGTTCAAAAAACAGCCACAAGTATATTAAACTTTACACTTGTTAGTAGTCACCTAGGCCATATTACACTCAAGATGATGTTGTAGAGGGTACTTCAGACCCCACAGTGCCTATTTTCCGAATACCAGTCCATCCCACATTGCACCTCCAATCAGCAGTTAATCGTGTTCCAGACTTCAGTAAAGCAGATGACGCCAGCGTACTAACTTATTTATCTCATGAATTTTGCGAGTTTGTGGAATATAACTGTGATCCCACCACAACTCTAAATGACCTTTGGCTAAGAATCAAGCACATTGGTTTGGACTGCATGGGTAAATTAATTCTATTGCGGCCTACACAGACGGAAAGAAATAACACCTGGATCACAAGAGAAATTCTACACAGAAAACAAGAAATGAAACGACTGCGGAAGGCGGTAAAGAAACAGTGCTGCAGTGCGAATACAGCAAAACTAAAAACAGCTGTTTCATACATCTTCACACATACATACATACATACATACATACATGCATACATACATATATACATACATACATACATACATGCATACATACATAAATACATACATACGTACGTACATGCATGCATGCATGCATACATACATACATAATACATACATACATACATACATACATACATACATACATACATGGCGAAAAGCAAAAACGCCCGTGTGTACGATATTTCGGCGCACGTTAAAGATCCCCATGTGGTCAAAATTAATCCGGAGCCCTCCACTACGGCGCGCCTCATCGCCTGCGTTGCGTCGGCGTGTTAACCCCTACAATCAATCAATCAACCAATCAATCAATCAATCAAATCTACATACAAAACATACATACATACATACATACATACACACATACATTTCATACAAAAACAGATAGTTCATACATATTTCAACAGCTGTTTCATACAAACTAAAACAGCTATTTTATATTTTATACCTAAAACAAAAAAAGCCAAAGAACATTACCTTAAAGTAACGCTCCCGCCATTTATTTACAGGAACCCACAAAGGTTTTCGAAGCATTTCCGACCTAGAAAAAAAATATTCCTGAACTTTTATTGCTACAGAAAAGGACGAAGTCTAATATGTACAACACGTTTTTCCACTCTGTTTACAAAAGATGACGGGAAAAGGCTATGGCTTATGCCTATCGATAATGCCTAAATTAGCGATATACATGTAGCTCAGGAAGGAATATTATGTCTTTTCCTCCGCCTAGACACAAAAAAATCATACGAACATTATGACGTCACCCGTAATTTTACTAAGCAATATGCCACATGGCCCAGCCGATACCTGGGTTTGGTTTTCCGCAAATCTCTAGCCGCATCAAAACTTCCAGACGACTGGAAAAAAGCTAAAATACCGCGCATTCCGAAAGTACGAAACAGTTATAACTCTTCATGTTTTCTACCATATATATTTAACCAGCACGTCATGCAAAATATAAAACATATAATTTTGAAACACCTAACTGTTTTCTTAGCCACGAGAGGAATTCTGGCATCTCGCAGCACGGGTTTCGCATCACTTTATCGCCTATTCCGCAACTAACAGAAGTTGTTCATGATTTAGCACTGTCTATTCACAACTGCCCGCCGTGTGATTATATTATTGGACTTTCCTAAAGCGTTTGATTTTGTATGTCACAAGAAATAATTCCAGCACTTCGAAGAACTATCGGAGATGGAATATTGACACATTGGGCTAACGACCACTTAACTAACCGTTTGCAATATGTCATGTATGACCAAGTACCATCATAAACCCTTCATGTTAAGTGTCGGAGTACCCCAATGCTCGGCTCTGGGGCCTTTTCTATTGCTTGGTTTTATTGCCGATATCACAGACATCTCTTTTAACATTATGCTCTTCGATGAAGAATACAATATTTACAAAGAAATCAACAGTCATTCAGATTACCTTGCACTCACTGATTCCTAAACCATGTTTGCAAATGGTGCGACATGTGGCAAATGATGATTAACCACAAAATACACGATGCATGACGACTACCTGAAAGAAAGACGCTATCCAGTATGATAACCGCATTAAAAGAACCAGACTTTAAAAAGTTGATCTACAAAACTATTTAGGCCTCACGATTACCTCAAGCCACAGATGGGAGGCGCAAATTTTTTATTTTACTTTATTTGCTCAGCGCAAGCTCTTTAATCTTCGCAGATGCCTTCGGTTGGCCCCTCAATCAGCCACGCTTTCAGCCTACACTGCTTACCTGCGACCGGTATTGGAATATGCTAACACAGTAGAGTTTCCATATACAGTAAATAGCACTCAAAATCTTGAAAATGTACAGAGAAAGGCAGCAAGATTCATCTGGAATAGATATAAGCGCACTCATTCTTCCACAAATATGCTATGAAGCTCTGGCCTCCAAACACTACCGATTAGACAAGACCAAGCGCGCCTAATATTCTTTTTCAGCTACTTCACAACCTTTAAATATTTCACGCATAATTGTACATCCGTCCATCAGACTCCCACATAAGACAGCACAAGCATTTAGGCACGCTGAAAAAATACTCCTACCGCAATGACACATTCAAGCACTCCTTTTTTCCACTTGCCATAAGGAACTGGAATCGCTTAATTTTCTTCATTATTATAGCAAAATCGTTGCCAGAATTTGCCTCAAAATTAGAACGTATGTTCTCTTAACGCGGTAACAGTTGCATTCACAAGGCAATATGCCACCAGTCAAGTTATATTACTGCGTATATGAATGGTAACTAGAGTGCTTGAAAGTTTGATGTTATTTGCTTGTGTAGCCCTACATGTCATGCACAATTTTCTACTTTTTTGTTGTTCTTGTTGTCTGAGCGTAAAAAGTTTGATTTCAGCACACCTTTTGTTACAAGTGTGTGTGTATACTATTGGAAGTGTTACAAGTGTGGTGTTCAAGAACTTCAGCGCTGTATTGTTCCTAACTATGAGTAAAAAAAACTTACTTTGTATATTTTTAGCTCTGGTACTTTGTGATGATTGTATTTCACTAAATTCCTGTTTTCTGTGCGGATATTCTAAGTAGGTATCGAACTTATCAAGTGCGTAGATTATGGCCAGACAATTTATGTCGGTCGTCCAAGTAGTTTCGCCCTGCCGGCTTCAGCGCACGGATTGCAAAAGCCACGGGCCGCAGTTATTCATCCACCTTGAGGAGCACTGCCTTACGCCGAAGTCACTCGCATCGGTTTTGATCACAAATGCCCTGTTCAGACCCGGCATTTTTAGCGATGCTGTGTCGGCTACACCTTTCGCTAGTTTGCGTAGGCTGCTCTCGTGCTCCTGCACGACTCCCAAGGGCGGATTTCCGGAAGAAATTTGTCAAGGCTGCTTGCCGGCTCACGTAAGCGGGGATAAACTGGTGTGGTAGCAGATGATCCCTAGAATGTGCCGAACTCCACCGACATCATTCGCCGTGGTAAACTCCAAGATCGCCCGAACTTTCTCGGTATCAGGGGACACCTGTGTGCGGTCTGTCCGATAGCCGATGGGGCTCATTTGAGCGCAGCATATTTGCGCTTCACCAGGATTGATGGGGATTCCAGCCGTCATGAGTTTTTCCAGGATGTTTCTCAGGTGGCGGAGGTGCTCCTTGAAGGTGCCACAGTAGACGACGATGTCGTCCAAATAGGCGATAGCATGCTGTCACTTTGACTCACTGAGCACCCGGACGATCAGGCGTTGAAATGCGCTGACTCGTCCTCAAAACCCCAAGGGCAAACGTACGAACTCGTACCACCACCGACGACAAGTGACCGGGACACATCTCGACCTGAAGGTGCCCCTTGGCAGCGTCTAAAATGAAGAAGTATTTTGGGCTTCCGAGATTGGGGTGATTTAATCAACACTCAGAATTTTCGTGAACGCAATCAGCCGCCCATACTCAACGCATGAACACCAGCTACCGCCTTTCTTTCTAACCAGTGCCACTGGGAATCTCCAAGGACTCGGCGAGCGGCAGATCATTCCTGCTTTCAGCAGTTCCTAGATCGCCTCATCAGTTGCCTGCCTCTCAGCGGGCTGACGTTCCGGGGATTGCGTTTCAATGGTTCAGCACCGTCGGTGTTCATGCAGTGGTGCAATAAACTCGTGCAACCTGCTGGCTGAGTAAATATCTCACTGAAGTCACCTACCTAAAATGAGACGCGGTGAAGCGTCGCTGCTGTCACCTCGCTAGCATTTCCTAGGAGCGCGCATAATTCCTCACGCTGATGCCGGGGGTGGAAATCTTGCCGCTCAGCAGCAATCAGCAGCGGCAGCAGCAACAACCGAGCTTAGAGGTTGCTGCGTGCGCCTTGTACCGGCTGCCCCGAAGCTTTTGCTTCCCTCAGCGCGGGAGACGTATCGGCGACGCGCCTGCACACTCTCCTGACTGCGCGTGGTGGCTCGGAAAGCGGCTTGAGCAGTGTAAACGGGCCCTCCAAATAGCCGCTGTTGCCCATGCCCACGACGCGGTGAAGCTACGCCGCTTTCAGCTGACTAGCACCTGCTATAGGCGCCTGTTATGTCCTCGCTCCAATTTCGGGCTAGAGAGCGGTCACGCTGCACAACTGTCAGCTCTCTAAAACCTTCCAGGAGCACGTGCAAGTCCGCCCTCCGATTTCAGGCTGGAGAGCTGCCGGCGCAGGGGAAATCAGCCACGGCGACAGCAACAACTGAGCTCGGAGGTTGCTGCTCACGCAGGCTGCCGGCTACGCATGATGCCTTTGTTTCCCTTGGCGCGGGGGACATTTCGGCGGCGCGTGCATGCCGCGACCCCGCTGCGGGAGGTGGCTCGGCCAACGGCTTTAGCGGCGAAAACGGGCGCAAACGACAGCAATTGTTGCCAATGTCCACGACCACGCCCACCTTGGACATAGTCTGTCCCCAAAATTACTGTCGCCGTTTGTCCAGGCAAGTGGAAGAAGCGCGTGCGCAGTACACGCTGACTAAGGTGTACGAGGCGTGCGTCACCCCCTGACATAACATCCCCACACGCAAGCTATAGTGGCAATTCCGCATGCCCTACCGAATGGCTTTGCGCCCGACATGGGAAACGACCTCTTCCCCAATCAGTGTAGTGCTTTCCTTGTTGTCCAGAAGTGACTTAAAACTTCGCGCCGCTACTGCGACGTCTAGAAAGGGCGACGGTGCTCCGCTTAGAACTCCGCCAGTAAATCCTGCGGGCGCTGTGGTGTTTGCGTATCGGGCACGTTGATCAGCCGCCGCCTAATTTACCGCCGGCCCGCTGAATCTTGTGACCAGCTTGGCCACTCTAGAAACAGCGAACAGCATTCGTTGCTGCTTCGTACACCGTTCGAGGCTGCTCTTGCGCTCTGCGGCCAGCTGGTGGCATCCCCTTTTCCGGGTGCGAGTTGTGAGCTGGTGCAGGTAACTTGTGTAGCGCTGATCCAATGTAGAGAAGCCCATTTGGCCGCGTCTTCGCCGACCAATCACCTGACAGATTTGTTGTATACTGTGCACGCGGGGTTTCGCAGGGACTCCCGCCGTGTCGCCTCCGCGTAGAGGAACCCATAGGAGTGGGGGTTTAGCGCTTGGTCTCGAGCGTTTCTTTCTGGCTGGGTATCAACGTAGAGCCGTCCTCGGTTTGTCCGCTACCCGTAACGCCGCGCCAAGTACAGCAGGGTTGCAGTGTTTCCACCGGAGGCCGCGGTGGCCGATAAGCGCGAGCAGCCGCAATTGCTTCTAGAACACGGCGAGCTTCGCCCGCCAGCTCATTGAGATCCTTGCAGCCACAGTTCCTCAAATAGAAAGCAAAAGTGGGATAGCAGTGCCTGTCGACCCGGTCGACCCACTCCACGTTCGGAGCATGTGGTCGGTGTACTTGCAAAGCTCCTGGATCACTCGGGCATGCTCCACCAGCGACCAGTGCGCTTTGGTGCGTATTCTAAACTCTACGCGTTCGTGGGAGCTAGCAGATGGGCAGAAATTATTAACGGAACATCGTTCTGAAATCGTCCGTCATGTGAGCTGTAATGTCTATTATTCGATACCCCCTGGCCGCATGGTAGACTGGGGCTGTGGGTAGAACTGTGCGCAGCACAGCGCTCTCGCTGATGCCGGTCGGCTGCTTGAAACGGCTCAGAGCCAGCAGGCAGGAAAGCGTTTGAGTTCATTTGATCGCTGTAACCGCTTCATGTTGGCATCGGTATCTGCACCCTAGGAGCAGGTGAGCCCGTCTGTTACAGCAATTGCTTCATGGCGCTTGCGAGAGCGTTTGTGATGGAATCTTACAGGCGCCTGCGTGCTGACTTGCACGATAACGATGTTGCAACTCTTATTTCCGCGAGGATAAAGAAGTGATCGCACATGGTAGTAATAGAAGAACGATGAAGGACAATGCGGCGGTCGGGCGTGTTCTTCTTGTGATGCGATGGAATTATAGTTCTTTTCCCTTACCGAAGGCGTTGTAGTCGCGACATAGTGGTGCCGAACTCCCGCGGGATGAATGAATGATGGTATGTACGCAACGGTTGCGACCAATGCCTGAAAGGAACTAACGCCGACTTGATTATGACCGAACTACGAACGAAGCCTAGCGAAGATCAGCCTATAATACAAGCGAAGTGTTCAACGCTCTACTATAACGACGCTGATCTACCAAGCGAAGACGGCCATTTTGAAAGCGGACACATCGTACTAAAGAAGTTTGCGCTATTAGCCAACGCCTTCCCTACGAGTCCGACCAACTAGGGAACACAGAACGAAACATCGAACACTTTTTATTGGTTCCCTCACGGACCAAGAGTTTATGAACACTTTTGAGTTTCGTGACATTATCGTAAAATGGCAATTGATTTTAAAGCAAGCAATACAGCGCCCATGAAGCGAGCGTTGGGGTGCTTGTATCAGGCATGCCAAAGTAGCGTCCTAGTTTCTCGCCCGCACGAAATCATGCAACTTAATTGCCCCAGTGACACATAGGGTCAACACACTTCTTCAAGCCGCAAGTCGCTGTAGGAATGCATCCACCGGAATCGAAGGCTCTAACCACAACACTGAGATGCACAGAAAAACGCGGCAGCTACCGTTGAGCCTGAGCATGGAGCTCAAGGTATGCCTGCTGAGAAAGGTGCACATTTTGACGCTGTGCTTTGCCTCAATGGCAAGCCCAACAGAGAACAGAATTCTTCAACGACTAACACCCCACCTTGAACTGGAGGCATTGCGGCTACACACGGGTCCCCAACGCTGTTGTGGCTTCAATCTGACTAAAATTAGGCGCATAGAAGGAGGCCTTGCCAAACAGAATGGTGGTGAATCAAATACGAAAAGACAAGAGAAGGCATAAAAAAGACAATTGATGCCATCGCAAGATTTACCTTTGAGCTCACTCTGCACAGTTACACGAACATGAAACCAAGAACTCGCGTCACACATGGCGTGCTCGGCGGACGTAAGGGTCATCACGACCATGACAGCTTCCATTCTCCAATAAATAAGGGCAACAACCGAATGAAGGCTTGTCCTGCTGTTCGACATACTTGCAAATACCGGCGCAAGAACCACCAACGTTTGCCCTTGATGAGCGGCAATGGACCATGCAGCCAAAGACGGCGCTCTTGGAAGTATAAACGAAAGACGGGTGCTAGGACTATACCGTACGAGTCACTTTTTTCGGCGCGGGGGAGGTTGTTCGAACTTTATTTCCGCGAGGACAATGTGATCGCACATGGTAGTAAGATGACGATGAAGAACGATGGTGATAGTCGGATGTGTTCTGCATGTGATGTGATAGAATTATGGAATGTGTGATGGAAATATGTGATGGAATGGAGAAGGGAATACGTTAGGGCGCTTGTGGGGTGGCAGGAGCCGTGCGTCCGATGACCTGAAGTACTTGTCGACCAGCCGGTGTGAGGGAGAGTCAGTGCAGGTGGGAAGTGCGTTGGGCTTCCAAGGTTTCTGTGAGGGTGTTGTGGAGGCCTAGCTGGAGGAGGCGTGTGTTGGACGTGTAGGTAGGGAAGCCTAAGGCTACTTTGTAGGTCTTGCGGATCAGAGCGTCCAGCTTAACAGCTTCCTGTGTCCTGAGGTTGACGAAAGAGCAGCTGTATGTCAGGCGACTTATGAGGACGGCTTGAACTAGTTTGCAGGTGTCGGATTCATTGAGGCCGTAGGTGGAGCCGCTGATACGCCGAATTAGGTGCGTAAGTTGGGTGATTGTTTTGTGGAGTGGTGGGAGAAGGATTGTGCCGGAGCCATCGTAGTGAAAAGGAACTCCGAGTGCCTGAAGGGAGGTTACTTAGGGAATAGCAGAGCCGTGGATGGTCGCTTGTTGGTCCGGGGTGGGTTGTGGGGGGCGGCCGCGGGTGCGGGCTCGGAGAACGAGGAGGGCAGACTTGCTTGGTTTGACCGTTAGGCCTCTGGGGTTGACGTAGGTGACAGTGGTGTCGATGGCTTGCTGGAGGGCGTCTTGTTGCGCGCCGCTGGAGCCACTGGTAGTCCACATAGTAAGGTCATCGGCATAAAGCGCATGGTAGATACAGGGGATGGCATTCAGGATACTGGGGAAGCGCAGGAGGGCGATGGTAACGACTAAGGGGGAAATAACGGAGCCTTGCGGTGTGCCTTTGGCAGGGGTGTGGAAGGTAGGGGATTGGAAAGGGCCGAGCCCGAGGGTGGCAGTGCGGTCCCGAAGGAACGCGGATACGAATTGGTAGGCGCGGTGGCCGCAACCGGTGTGATTGAGGTTATCGAGGATGGCTTGGTGCGTTACGTTGTCGAAGGCCCCTTTGGCATGGAGGGTGAGGAGTGTTTTGGGTGTGTTACGGCTGAGGTGGTCGAGGAGCTGTTCTTTTATTTGTATAAGGACGTCCTGGGTGGAGAGATGTTGGCGGAAACCGAACATGGTAAGGGGGTACAGGTTACAGTCTTTGAGGTAGGTGGAGAGGCGCTGGTGAACTAGGTGTTCAAAGATCATGCCGAACAAGGAGGTGAGGGTGATGGGTGGGAGGGTAGTGGCGGGGGCAGGTTTGTTGGGCGTGGGGATAAGGGTGATGTCTGAGTGGCGCCACTGTAAGGGGTACGTGCCAGCTTCCCAGTTGCTGTTGTAATAGGTGAGGAGGTCATCAAGGGTGTCGCCTGGGAGGTTGCGCATAGTTCAATTGGTGATGTGGTCTCCTCCCGGGGTGGTGTTGCGGGTGAGGCGGGCATGAATGGCGTGGAGTTCGGTCATGATGTAGGGGAGGTCCATGTCGGCGTTGGGGCGTCCGGTGTATTGGAGGTTCTGGGCTAGGGGATGAGAGACCGGATCACCAAAGAGATGCTGCCTGATGGTGCAGAGATGCTCTAGAGGGGGTGGCGAATTGTTGCGGATGGGTTGATGGATGCGGTGCATTGATTGACGTTGAGTAGAGTGGTTGTCCAGGAGGGATTGGAGGAGGTGCCAGGTCTTGCGGGTTTGGAGGCTACTTTGCAGGCGGGTGCAGAAGTCCCGCCAGTTTTGGTTGTGAAGCAGGCTGGAGTACGTTTGGATATCAAGGTTCAGGCGGGCTATACGTTTTCTGAGGGTGTGGGTGTGGCGCTGGCACTTCCATCTTTTTAAAAGGCCCTGACGGGCATCCCACATGTGGAGGTGTGGATCACCCGCCATTGTTGCGTCTTTGAGGGCTATAGAGTGAGTGTGCGCGCAAACCCTCGGCTCTAGGGCCTGTGCCCAGTCGTCCAAGTTGTCGCCAATGGGTGGTAAGCAGGTGGATCCTTGCCAAAGTTGGGCCAGTTCGTGAGGCGTGTGGTGCCTCTGCGCAGGGGTTCCTGAACGATGGGTACCGGAGAGTTCTGAGGTAGTGATCGCTGCCGAGGTTTTCGTGAATCCACTGCCACTGGGCTGTGGGGCAGTGTCTGCTGAAGGTCAGATCGGGTATGGTGTCACGGCTAACGCTATTGCCGGTTCTAGTCCGGACGGTTACGTCGTTTTGGAGGACGAGGTTATGATTTTCGCTGGCCCGTAGCAGCGCGGTACCCTTCTTCGAGGCGTAGCGGTAGCCCCAAGTCACGTGAGGGGCATTGAAGTCACCAAGGACGTGAAGGGGGTGGGATTTTTGAGGTGGTCGTTGGGGGGGCTGTAGATGTTGAGGATATATACGCTCGGGCGTTTGCTGCGAGTCAAGATGATTTCGACGAAGGTGTGGGGGATGGTTTGGCTTAGGCAGTGCGGTTGTGCCGGGTGAGAGTAATGGACGAGGATGGCCGTGCGTGATTGGGGATCTTGCGTGAAGCTGTTGTATTGTGATGGGTGGGGGGTGGAGGTGTTGGTTTCCTGCAGGGTGATGGCATCGGGGGGTGGTCGTTTTGGGTGAGTAGGGAGAGTTGATGACGTTTGCTGTTGAATGAGCGGCAGTTCCATTAATAGACAGTTATGGTGTCAATGGAGATGTTAGGTATGATAAGTGTGGTGCTTGGGTTTCTTGGGGATACTATCAGTGGAAAGTGAGGGTGTCCGGGTTGCGTTGGTAGGCGAGTTCGAATTTGGCTTGGCGTTCTGTGTGGAGAAGTAGGAAGCTCTTGACGAGAGAAGGATCGGTTTAGGCTTGGGCATTTAAAACATTTGCTATGGCATCTTCAATTTGGGTGGCCATGCGTGCACAGACAATTTCATTTACACGATTGATGATGCGGTCCTCGGACAGAGGGGAGGGATGGGCTGGGGAGAGGGAGTCGCATGAGGGTGTGAACTTGTTTTGTAAGTTCGTCAAGTTGTTTTTGGAAGTGTTGTTGGAATTTTTCGTGGGCGGTGGTGAGTGGGTCGGGGGAGGAAAAGGGGTAAGGCGGGTTAGGGGGTGGGGCTGTAGGAGCAGTGGGAGGCCCGAGTAATTTAGCTTACCAGCTCACCTGTGGTAGGGGAGGCCCGGTAGGGTGTTGGTTGAGCGATGCCTGCGGTGGCGGGAGCGGCGGGAATTCATTGGCATCGGTGCTCGGTCGGCTGGAGGTCTTGGTTAAGTCAAGCGGGCGCTGCTTAGATGGTGGAGTAGTGGGTCGGTAGCGCTTGGGGCAGTCGCGGTGTGCCGTTGGGTGGGGTCCGTCGTACAGCTTGCAGCGAGGAGTGCAGGTGTGTTGCGGTGTCGGATCGGGAGTGCCGCAGCTGTAGCACCGTTGCTTGTTGGGATGCGGGCAGACATCTTGGCAGTTCCCGATATCGCGGCAACATAGGCAGGTTTGGAGGGCTCGGCGGTATGGTCGGTAGCGGATTATTTCGCAGACAAACTTAATATAGTAAGGAATGCGGGTTCCGGTTAAGGTGAGGAGAGCGGACATGGTTTTGCCCATAATGCGGGGATGAATGAAGTACGGGCGGTTCGTAGCCGTGAGTTCTATAAGTTGCTCCTGAGTGAGACCCTCAGGGACTCCGTGAATTACGCCACGTGCAGTGCCTGGCGGGGGCTTCATGTAAGCGGTGACAGCGTAGGTGGTCTGGCGGAGAGTTAGTTCGGTTATTCTGGTGGGTCGGTCGGACAGATGGTGGTCGGAAGTGCCAGCCACGATGAGGTTAGTGTTGGGTTGCGCTTGGATGGTGACGAGGGTGCGGAAAATCGAGTCGGGTATGTTACTTGCGGCGGCGAGACATCGCGCTAGGTCGCTGGTCGACTAGTCACCGACACGAAGGCCGTCATGTGGGCGGACGAAAGTGATGTAGTGGGTCGGCGGGAAGCGCGGCGGTGGTATGGTACGCACCGCTTTTGGAGGCGTCTCGGTTGCAGGGGGTGAAGTAGGCGTAGATGTTCAATGCTTCTTTCGGCGTGCGTAGATGACCTCCATCCAGGGGTTCGGGCGGAGCACATTCGGCCACTGAGGGGGTCATAGTCTATTTTTTGAGCGGCGTCTTCTTCGGTGGGCGTGCCGGGCGGGCGGGTCGGTGCTTGGCGCCGGGAGATCGACGCCGGCGTTGGCAGGTGTAGGTTCACTATGGGAGTCGGAGCCCGTTTCCATCTCAGTGGAGGTGGCGGGTGGCATGTGTTGCACGTGTGTTGCATGTGTTGCACTACGACCAATTCCGTAAAATAAAAGAAATAAAATGTCACTAATCAGTGTGTTGTGTAATGCGTGTTTAAATTTTAGACAGTTTTCTACGAATTGCGTTGTGCGGAAACGTATATAAGTATACCATTTTGTTGAATCTTAATGCACTGTCCACAAAACCACTCACTCTGATACGTGTGGTCATAGAGAAACAATTGCAACTCCAACAAACCATCGTCCCGAATTGTTGTTCCTACTTTTTACATTTCGACGTAGGTAGTTTGTGGCAGCAGTATACATCTTACCGGCACACATTTCGGAAACGTAAAGGCTAGTTTTACTTACTTTGTCTAACCGGGTACCCGGCAGCTGGCTGTTGTTACGTCTCGCTGTCCTACATAAAAAGTGCACATTTTTTCAATCATGCAGTTTTGTAAAACATAACTGTTCCCAAAAAAATTTCTAAGTGGAGTACCTTTCAACTATGAGTAGATCGTATACCCTTTCACGTCGAGCAATGAAAAAAATCCGTCCGTTCGCAAGGAATAATGACTGTTGTTTTGTACAACTGCTCTCCTATTTAGCAATAGAAAGCTCTAAAAGGTATATTATTAACAAACTTCTTCACTTAGCGCTTCCTATTTTGTATATTAAAGGCGCTTGTATGCATATTTATTGCAAATGCCCCACTTAATTTAAATGTGGCTGGCTCATTTCAGGATTTCGTTTTTATCACACCTGTACCTTTTCTAAGACATGTGAACAAATCGTCATAAATTTTCTCTGAAAACCTTGAGTAAAGGGTACGTACATTTTACGGAGTTAAAGCTTCCGAACGCAATGATGAGTGTTACGAAGGCATTGATTTACTTGCTTGTGGAATATTTTATATTTCCTTCACTCTACTAAAATACCTGCTGTAACAGTAAAATTTCCGCTGTGTGCAGTTTGGGCGGGATATTAGCGCGCGATTTATTCTGCCAATGAGCACGTAGCAGTGGAAGCGCTAAAAACTTCTTTTAGCTGCCACAGACACGTATTTGCACCACCGTACTGCCCATACGTTTCCAGAAACCGGATCCAGATTATTCAAACGTGTAATCAAAGTAGCACAACCTGAGACAACTCGGCTGCGTAATTGTACCACCCACCACAGAAGTGTACCACCACCCCGGTCAACAAACACTGTTTGGTAGGCTGGCACAATTCCAGATTTCCTTGCTGGAGAACCTAAAAGACGAGTTACGGAACAGACCCACACATGGGTATAGGAATTTTGAGTCAGATGAGTAGTTCAATGGCTAAACTAAAAATACTGACGAAACAAAACCTAGGAAGGGCTGTGCAATATGCGGCATGCGTAGTTGTTACTGCAAGCTATAGGTTGCGGCAAACTACCCGACAGAACAACATTTAGCCACATTCGCATAGAAACGCGAAGACAAGAGAACAGCCGAGTTGGTGGTATTTACCAGCTTAATCTTGGAATTTTTCAGGTGTTCTCATGGTATCTGTAGAATATTGATTCGATAAATTGCACGAAATCTTAATCGTGTAAGAAAACAGTCGCAAGTTCGAGCTTATGTAATCAACAGGCAGAGCCAATACCCGACAGGCACCTCCCCGTCGGAACATCTGCACCGCAACGCGAATTCTTAATACCTGCTCGTCGCCTTCGTGCTATATCACCACTTTTGCCTACACTTCTCCGCCTATTTGTTCCTCTGCACATTTCCGCGCAGACGTTTGAGAGACAAAAAGAAAGAACAGCTCCACGGTTAAAAGAGAAAGCGATGTTGACAAAGTTCAAACCTGCAAAAACATGTAAGCCTAGGTTCTGTACAGAAACACTCAGGTTGAAAATAAATATTTCATTTGCCAAAAAACAATGAGAGATACTCCGCAAGTAAAAACGTGTTTTTTATTGCCATATTTGGTAGTGATATTCTAAAACTGATTCGCAATGTACGATACTCTCATTGGCTTTATTGCTACATTCGTTTTCCCTAATGTTTTTATAATGGAAACTGATTTGCTATTTTTCTAAAGACCTATTATTACAGAATTGCCTTACCAAGTACTGCAAGCGAAAAAAAATAATTGGACGTGATATTGTGGACTTTTTCTATATAAAATCCTAAAAATAAATGATGTTTTATATAATCACAATGAAGGCTCACCTCCCACACGCCTGTACTGAAGTTGTTTTTTGAAGTAGATTACGACCAAACAATTTCCGTAAATGATGACAAAAAAGGATGACAACAATAACCATGGCATCAAATTCCACAGGCTTCGTTTTCTTATGACCCCCTAAACTTTTTAGAGATTCTCTATGGACTAAAACATGGTAATAAAAATATTAGTGCCGTTATATTCTGTGAGTTGTAGGGCCTCTGGAGCTCGACGTTGCGGACCAAAGCAAAAAACAACCACGATTGTTTTTTTTTGCGAATGATGATACTTTCTATCCACGATTTGAATTAAAGTCGCCATTACTGAAAATTTAATCTAGTGAAGAAGCATTGGCCTGTGTTTCATACCCACATTGTATGCATCCGCTGGACCAGGACACACACCAGGAAGGTCCAATTCGACTGTTTCACGCACGCGTGTAAGCCTCCTACCAGGGCAATGGACATGAATATGAAAGGGAATAAGACTCCTTGCTTGGCCTTCACGCTGTGTCTTCCTCCCTCACACCCAGCACGTTACAGCGTAAACCGGCAATCGCCGAAGCAGGCATGCTTTAGAGTGAAAGGCTCCGGGGCACTGGCATTTGGAAGAAGTATGTGGAAGAGGCGACAACTAGCGTGGTATCGGTGCCATGTAAATCGACTTCCCCAGTATTGAAAACCAGGGGGAAAGTAGTTGTAATCAATGGGCCCAGGATTGGTGTGAATGTCACCAGTCAGTCGCCAGTACGTGTGCGAGTAAACTTGGCTTTATGCATGACGCAAGAAGTGTTCGAAGATAGTGCACAGAAGCAAGGACGCGAGACCAAAGATATAAGCACAACAAGGTCGAGAACTGGGCCAGGTGGTATACATTCATTCTGAGGGAGCAGCGCAAACTAGACAGGACAAAGGGTAGGACACAACACGAGCGTGTCCTACCCTTTGTCCTGTCTAGTTTGCGCTGCTCCCTCAGAACAAAGATATAAGCGTTCTAAAAGGCAAGAGGATAGCCGCAAAGTTCCGCAATATAGAAAAGGAAACGTCGTACGGGAGTTTTGTAGCCACCCCTCGGGTTGTTGAAGTCCCGACCCGTGCGGCGTCGACGGGGACGTAACCATTCGACTGGCTCGTCCACCGGCTCTAGTCCACGTCGCATCCAGGCGCGGGATTTCGGGCAAGCATCCTCGACCTTGCAGATGACTCAAGGTTATATGGCGTAGCAGCGGGTGTGAGCGAAGTTTCTAACTCCAGGTGAATCCTGACACGTGCTCTCTCGCCCAGCGCGTCACCAGCTCCAGCCGCGGCCTGCCCAACAGTTGTCCTAAGCAGCGGCAGATAGCTCACGGAAGCAGCAGTGGTTGCGCCCCAGATTCTCACCCGAACACCATCACAAGGAGGTGCTCTCCTGCCCAGCGCGTCACGAGGCATTCTCTGATCGCTGGCGCGATTCGATTTTCTACACGCACTCGTTGCAGCTGCGCGCTCGGTCTCCTCTTCCCCGTCGTCCACCGGCACTTCATAGCAATGACCCCGGGTTTTCTAAAGTTGTTGCGGACCAACAGCTATTCTAAGAGTTGACAAGACAGGATGGAGTTGGGAGAAGTTCGCTGTTCGCGAAGGTCTTTGGGAGAAGTTCTACCGGCACACCTCACCACACATCGCACGCATGAAGAGTATAGAAAATTACACAAATCAAATGTAGGACCACAATTACGCGTTAAAAACACCTGAATACCTCCCACTAAGTAGAAAAGAGAAGGGGAAAGGCGAGCATTACTCTGCTCACGTAGTGAGCCCCTACATACTCGGTTCCATTGATATATTCCACCTTAAAGGAGTATTCCAAGGGCAGCAGGCTCCAATGCAATACATGGCTGTTGATGTGCTTCGCTGGCCGCAAGTATTTCAACGGCTGGTGGTCACACTGTATGATAAATGGCTTTCAATATTCGTAAATATGGAAGTTCTGTACTGTCCAAAGTCGAGCGAAACACTCGCGCTGTATGGTGGAGTAGCGCGTCTCTCTCGGAAACATGTCTGCTCGCGTGAGGGATACGGTGTAAGACATCTTCGTTGCCACTTTGTAGGAGAACTACGCCTAGGCTGGTGCTGGAAGCGTCCGTGGGAAGTATGAAGGGCTTGGTAAGATCAGTAGCTTTCAAAACCGGTGCGGACCCAAGTAAATTTTCAGGCTCTGAAAGCCTGTTCTTCTTCGTCGCCCCGACACAGTGTTGCTTTGCCCCTTCTTTGTAAGGTCTGTGAGTGATTTCGTGAGAGCGGCGTAGTTGGGAATGAAGTTCCAGTAGTATCCCTTAATCGCAGGAAGGGCTGTATCGCTTTCTTCGTACTTCGCCACTTGGAGCCCAGGATCTTGTCCAAGTTCTTGTGGAGGGGTTTAACTTTAAACTCTTAAATGTGGTGTCCTATAAATGAAATGATGCAATCCTTAAATTCGCCATGTTAGGCTTGATAGTGACGTTGCCAGCTTTGATTCTCAGAAGCACTTGACGGAGTCTGTCTAAGTGCTGTCGCCAGGTGTCGCTGGCAACGATGACAACATCGAAGTAGTGGTGGACGCTCTTTAGCCCAACTGACACAGCTAACGTTCGTCAGCACGCCTTTAGCCTGCCTAGCACAGACGCGCCAAGACGGCTGGCAGTGTCTTTATACCAAAGCCTATATATCGGAAATTGTACAGCCCTGACAAGCTCAAACAGGAAATATTCTCGCGGTTGTCAGCAGTCTTTGGAACCTGCCAATAGCGTTTGTGAAGTCGAGCTTGAAGAAGATTTTTTTTTCTTGCCGGTGAGGGCACGACCGACAACTACACGTCGAATAGGCTAGCCATCAGAGTCAAAAACTTTCATATTGAAGGTGGAAGCGCTCACAAAACGGGGTACGAAAGTAGAAAGAACATAGACGAGACGGTGCTAACTCGCAACTATTTGTTTATTGAAAAGATACACAAATAAATACTTTCAACAACTCACGTGGTGCGTTCATCTCGCCCAAGATATAACCATGAAATTCACTTCTTAACGGGATTAAATACATACGGGTGTACACGCGACAACTAAGGATAACGGCATTACAACAGCGAAGCCATAACAATCCAAGAAAACTCTACGATCGCAATGAGTTGAAAAGATAAAAATAATATCTGTCAGTTATAAAAATTGATAGGGTATTAACACATCTATCTCCTCACCTTTTAATGTGAAATGCTTCAATCAGCTCTCGAGTGGCTTCATCTCAACGTTGGAAAACAGCGCGGAAGACGGGACGGAGCAAGTAATAGACGAGACAGGCGCTGACGAACAACTGAGCGAATTTAATTCGCAAGAAAATATATGCATGAAACACTAGGGGAAGAGAAGGAAAAAATACGAAATAAAATTTTGACAGAAAAAGGTGATAGCTACTGATTAGTAAGTATGACAATGACAATCTTTCGCAGCGTGACGGTTTGAAGACAACTAGTCACGTAGGTACGCGATTTCCTTATCGAACAGTGCCACGGATGGTTCGCTGATACAGTCGCTCCCTTTCCTCTTGATTTGGAAGGCCTCGAAGATCTCCCTCTCCCTCTGCCCGCGGTAAGAGGTGAGTGTGGCGCATTCAGTGAACCGATGGGTGCAGCCGCAGGAGGCGCAGTGTGCTGACAGCGTGCCACCGGTAGAAGACCTGACTTTGTTGGCATGATCCCTCAAACGTTCATTCAGGCAGCGGCCTGTTTGTTCTATATAGGAGCGTTTGCACGACAGCGGAATCTCGTACACGACGTTACTCACACAATCAACGTAACGTGTCTCGTGTTTTTTGACGCACGCTGGTGATTTGCTGCTTTCTGCGTTAACGCGCTTACACAGGCGGCTCAGTTTCTTCGGAGCAGAAAACACGAGCCCTACGCCCGCCTTACCAACAATCTTCTTGAGCGCATGGCTCACTCCATGGACGTGCGGGATGACGGCTGTCTTGTGTCGTTCTGGTTGAGGGCACTTCTCCGGAGCCTTCGAAGTCAGTTCGCGTAGCAGCTTAGTTGCCAAGGCACGCAGGATGTCCGTCGGATACGCGGCACATCTCAAACGGCTAGCTTACGCCTCAAAACTGTGTTGTGCACGGTGTGGGCAGGACCTCTTCAGGGCATTTCTTAGCACACTCGTGGCAACTCCCCTCTTGACCAGCTTCGAGTGTGCTCAGCTGTATGGTAATAGGCCCTTTTGGGACCTAGGAGCATACTCCCAGCAGGTGTGCTCCTCCTCAAAATGAAGGTTGAGGTCCAGAAATCTTATCTGGCCGTTCGTGGGCAGTTCCATGGTCAGCTTCATCTCGATGCCGTGACATACTTCTGGTATCGCAGAATATGGGCGAACAGCCATGCGTGTTGCAGTGTTCCTAAAGTTGAGAGCCCAGGTTTGATTTTTCGCCGTTTTTGTGTTCTTGCAGACGTATGTTTAAACATCGCCAGTTTTCCCTACACAACTGTGCGTTGTGCAATGTGTGTTGTCTATTTGATACCGATGACGTGCGGCCACAGTTATGTAGGACAAACGGTGACGAAGTATCTATATGTAGTCCCAAATTCACCGTTTATGTTACCTTTTGTTAAGGGCTCCTTGAGTATGGTTAAGTGTCGTCGTACATATCCATGGACACGTTCGAAGGGGGAGAAGCCCAGGCAGACTTGGGGCACTTCCCTATAAACGAAAAAAAAAGTGGCGGGAGATATTGGTCCCGCTTCCGGGGTTTGTCCTGGCACAGTCGTTTCACCATGGGTCTGACGTTTCCCTTACACGTTTGTACTAGCTCGTTTGCCATGGCATGATAGGAACTAGTACGGAGAAGCGTGCCTGACATCAAACGGCTGACTTCTCGCTAATGTTCTGATGTAAACCTTGCCTGCTGATCAGCGACGATTTCCTAGGACATTCCGATACCGGAGGATATCTCAATCATGGCCTCGGCGACGTGTGCTGAGTCAATCGCTGGGAGAGCTACGGCACCCAGGTTCCGGCTAGCTAAGTCGATAAGCGTGAGCAAGTATCGGCTTTCTTACTGGTAATTGGGGGAGAATGCACCGATTATGTCTGTAGCAACCCGTTCAGATTGTGTTTTAACTATTGCCTGCTCCACAAACCGCAACTCGGACTTTTCCCTTCGGTATTGTTCTCTGACACAGGTCCCAAGGTTTTACAAAACATTGTACGTCTCCACGTATGACAGGCCAGTACATTTTTTGCAGAGCGCGGTCGGTCGTCCTTCGTACTCCTTAGTGCCCCGCCATGATGCTCTCATGGGTACTCGAAGGATCGGCTCCCGCTGCTTTTTGGAGACAACGACTCTTGGAGACAATGACTTGTGAAAAGCTTGTAATGATGGTACAAGACGCCATTTTATTTTACAAAAGAATACTTCTCTCGTTTCCTTGAGGCGAAATATTTCCCTTACTTGCGGAAACAACGTCAGAGGTTAGTCTCCTTGTTGTTCCCTGGCCAGCGCTTGTCTTTTGATGTCTGCGCAAATGACTTCGGGTACCTTTAGCGGTGCAGCCTTCACAGAAATTGACTTGGCGACAGCAGACACCAGCAAGCACGTTTGAGTGTATCTCTGTTGCATTTGTGGTAAGGTCTGCGTTCGGGATATCGCTGTTTTTGAGCGGCCAATAAGGATCTGGCTTGTGAAGCTCCCTCACAACGGGAGTGCTCCCAAACACGAGGTCATAGATCGGCTGTTCCATACACGCAGTGCCATCCTCACCAACAAAGTTTGGTGTTTCGACGTAGATGTTGTCCCCGGCTTGTTGTTTAACCGTCGGTCAAGAAGCAGTACCCGAGTTATTTTTCCCCTGAAAACCGTTGCGCGACCAGGTCACCTTGAAGAACGACAGTTTTTCTTGCCGTGTCCCTAAGGATGGTGGCAGGTTTACCGAGTACACGGCCTTCAAAATACTGGCATTCCTTTCGCAATGAAAGCCGACGGTTCCTCGGCGATGCCTTGAGGAGGCTGGACAATAGGACCTCTGTGCTTGTCCCCGCCAAGTTGCGTACATTTCTGTGCGGTTCTCCGAGGCTCAGTCGCAGCACAAGAAGCAACCTGCTCTTGCCGCTTACGGTTCCTGCAGTTTTCTGTTTTGTGATCAAGGCGACCTTAAGTACCGCATTTTGTTGGATCGTTAGGGGTGTTACGACAATCTTGAGCTTGGTGTCCTGGCGAATCGCATACAAAGCACTTGAGTGGGAGTTCTTTTTGTGAGTAGGCCACAGTTTTTGTCGTATCGCGGAGGTCTTCGGAAATATTCCTAAGGTTTCAGATGTTTTGTGCGTTTAGAAAATAATCTGTATTAACGCCTGGCCGTTCAGCGTCTTACACTCTCGCTCCTTTAAGAAGATCACGAGATCGGGATGGCAGCAGTGGATGAATTGTACACCAATCTATTGATCGCCAAGAGGCTGGATTGTTTTTGCACATTAACCATCTCGGTCAAATGGTCATATAACTCATAAGCCTTGCCGCTAATATCCCGGTTAAGACAACCTCAGCCCTCGCCTTCCTGAACGTTTCTGGTAACCTTGTGGTGTGAACCGAAACCGCTGTAGCAACGCCAGTTTGACGTGGACGTGATCCAGGTAATCTTCGGCAGTTATACGGCCCATGATGGTAAGAGCCTCCCCGCTCAAGCACATGCTTATAGCTAGGGCCCGTTTGTGCTGAGGCAACTGCGGACCAGTTGCCACACGCCAAAGCCTTTGCAAGTACGCCTGTAAGTCATCGCGCTTCTCATTAAAACGAGGAAACCGTTTCTGCGGGTTGATCGGAGGCGGAGTTTCAACAACTTCCCCTCCCGCGGAGACATTTGGTTGGCTGGGACCACGCCCTTTTGGAGTCAGATGTTTAGCAGTATCAGCTCCTGCTCCCTTTCTGCAGAATCTTAAGCTCTTTCCGGGGCTTCGTTCTCTCTTTTAGCGGTTTCTCGTCTGGCTTCAATCTCACCGGCTCTAGTGGCGCGTTGCCAAGTGCGTTCGCGCTCGTTCTGGGGTGTAAGCTCTTGTCCGGAGAGCAGCAGCTGAGTACCCATTGCCCTTAAGTTTTTCGGATTCATGCTGTTGCAGCTAGCGTACAGGCACACTCGTGGCTCACTGACTCATTACACCAGGTATTAAAGAATCCTGGCAGCCTCGCCACTTTTTATAAAGAATTGTCCAGTATTGGCGTGACAGCCCCGAGTCAGTTGCTAGTGCGTAGGTGAGTAAATATTGCTTTATGCCTGTCAAAGCAAGAAGCACAAGATAGCGCACGGAAGCACGGATGCGAGACTAAAGATATAAGCGTTAAAAAAGGCATTGGCTAAACCAATGTTGATGAAAAAAACCAATGTTGATGACAAAGTATATCAGCTTACGGAACTAATCTTAAGCAGTATCCGCAAATATATTCCACAATATACTCCTAAACTCCAGAAATAATCCCCCTGGTTCTCGTCTGAACTGATAAGTGCTCTAAAGCATAAAGATCGCGCACACAGAAAGCTTAAAAGCACTCCATCTCTGGAGCGCAAGGAAGATTTCCGATGTTTTCGAACTCTCTGTAAACGCCTATATAAACAGGATCACAGTTCATATATTGCACACTTAGAAAAAAGCGCCTCTGACAGGTCGGCTGAGTTCTACAAGTATGTACGCAAACGGTCTAACAAAAGTGAAGAGCCTTTAGTACTACTGGACTCCAATGGAACAGAACTACAAGCCGTCGCTGACTGTTTTGCCACGCAGTTCTCGTCCGTTTATAAAGTCTCTGACTCTAGCACTACTATCGAACAACATTTTGAAATCAACCCACCCAATGCTCTGTCGCTGGATGAAAATCTCATCAGCGAATGCATTAAGCGCTTGAAACCATCCTTATGATGTGGTCCAGATGGTATCCCCTCAGCTATACTAAAAGCCTATAGCAGTATAATGGTCGCAGTACTGACTAGCATATTTAATAACTGTCTGATTACTTCCACATTGCCTAGCATGTGGAAAATGTCTCGGGTTTTTCCAGTATTTAAGTCTGGCTCCAAAACTGATGTCTCGAATTATCGACCGATTTCTCTTCTCTGTGCCATGTCATAGATTTTTGAGCTGGCCCTTCACCACATACTCTCTTTTAATGTGAAAAACTCAGTGAATATTAATCAACATGGATTTGTCCCTTGCCGCTCAACCATCACTAATCTTGTCAGTTTCATGACGCAAATATCTACACCTGTATTCCAGGGAGGACAGGTCGATACCATTTACTGTTATCTCAGAAAAGCGTTCGATGTAGTCAGTCACTCAATGCTTATGGTTAAACTTGCTCATTTTGGTGTTGACACCGCTGTTGTGAATCTATTGCATAGCTACCTTCGTGACAGATCATGTTATGTTGCCGTCAAGGGCCAAACGTCCTCCTTTTACAAAGTGACCAGTGCTGTACCTCAGGGTTCGGTATTAGGCCCACTCCTCTTTTTAATGTATGTTAACGACGTTTCGTCTGCCATTCGCAATTCTTCTTTCCTTTTGTATGCAGATGATGTAAAGATATTTAGGGAAATTCATACATTTAACGACTGTCGCTTGTTGCAGTCTGATTTGTGTTCTTTTTCAGAATGGTGTAAAAACAATACCCTTTCTCTCAATATTTCAAAAACAAAAGTCATGAGTTTCACTCGCAAATCATGTAGCGTATCTTTTTTATACTCTGTGAATTCCGTGTCTCTATGTAGGGTTTGTGAGATCAATGAACTCGGCGTTCTTTTTGATAGCACCTTGCATTTTTCAGCTCATACTAAGCGTGTTGCTATGCGGGGTCTTCGTTCTCTAGGCTGTGTTTGTAGAATATCGAGAGAATTCAATTCTCCTAAGCCACTCCGAAAATTGTACACCACAATATGTCTTCCTCAACTTGAGTATGCATCTGTGATCTGGAATGGCATCTCTCATTACTTAAAGGAGTACTGACACGAAATTTCAAAGCTGAGATAACTATGTAAAACGCTTCCTTTTTATCAGCAGATATCTCCCAGCAAGTTTTAACAGCAACCGTTCGGCGAAACTTATTTAAAATCCATTTTAATCTTCGCCCGCACGAGAAAGCCCAGAGCGGGCCGACGTGACATCATCTGCTACGTGCCCCAAACTGCCGACATCGGGGCTCCCGTGACGAAGCCGGCGCGCTGGCTGTGGTTGGCGCGCGCTGCTCGGGCGTGTGTACACGTCATGTTTTTGGGACTGACGTCATGCTGCCCGGGCCTGTGGGGACGGCGAAGACCTCGGCCGGTCTGGGCGCGCGCGTGCGCTCGCTCGCGCGCGCTTCCAGAGAGGCAGCGATACGGCAAGAATGGTGACGCCATGTGATACATGCTGTCATGGCGGCCGCTCGGCGTTTTTTTGTCAAAACCGAAACTGGCACGAATAAACGACGCCGTAAATGAATGTTTACGCTGCGCTCGACCGTCTAATCTGTCATTCTATGATTCGTGGGCTGGTAGGCACGCATAGCAGCGAAAAAAACGTAACATAAAAATTTCGTGTCAGTACTCCTTTAAGTAACGTAATCGAGCGTGTCCAGAAAAAATTTCTAAGCGTTTACAAGCATCGCTTCGCTAAAAATGACTCTGGCTCGTGTTCTAACACCGTTGAACTATTGTCACTGCCTTCACTTCGCTGCCGGCGAAATGGCGCTGATCTCTTCTTTCTTTTCAAGCTCCTTCACGGTACTATGTCCTGTCCTATACTGCTCAATAGTATTAATTTTCGGATCCCGCGGAAGCAAACAAGAGAGAGCAGGCCGTTTCTTGTAACTACCCGCCTCTCTCAGCACTCAACCCTCAACAGGATACAAAGTCTTTATAATTTTTATTTTCTTGACCTCGATGTTTTTGATGGGTCACAGTTATCGTTTTCCTCCAAGGTTTGTACCGTGATAAGATAACATCACATGTGCAATTTGTGCTATCCTTCTCTTTTAGTTTATCTGGCGCATTGTTGTATGTATGTATGTATGTATGTATGTATGTATGTATGTATGTATGTATGTATGTATGTATATTATCTGACTTTTCGTCATTATCATTAGCTATTTCTCATACTGTGTTAATCTACTTTTGTCCTGTCGTCCTAATATTTCTGTACTCATTGTGTCTCTTATAGTTTTCTTCTCAACAGTCATATTGTTCTATTGTGTTATTCTTAGTTTTTTGTTTCGTTTTTTTAGTGCGCCAGCATCAAGACTTCTCGGTTGTTCCTGGGCACGTTAAATAAATGATTGATTTATTGATTGATTGATTGATTATTAATATAATTTACCGCACAGCGCTGTTGAATACACTGTGTTAAACATCTATGATGTGTCTGTCATTCTTTTTTCTCTGGAATTTGGTGTTTCTGCGGTTGTGTCTATTCAACTCATAGTTCCCAATTTTTGAAACTGTTTACTGTCATTTGTTGTCTTATCATTTGTCTCTACTCTTACCGTTGTTTTGGTTGTATTACTGTCAAACTTTGTTACTCCGCCTGTCGTGTGGTCTTTACGACAGTTAGAGCAACATAAGCATCTTCTATTTGTATTTTTTACCTGTACTCAGCCTCAGCCTGTGCTTTATTTCTGTCATTTTTACGACTTCAATTTGTGTGTCTTGTCGCTTGTTTGCTTCTTGCTATATGTTTCTTGTATTTTATTTTTATGTAACTGTCCCTGCGCCAGCACTCAGGCCTCTGGCTGTTCCTGGGCACGTAAATAAACATTATTGATTGATTGGTTGATTACGATTATTATTATTATGATATAATGATTATTATTATTATTAAGCTCAAAAGAGTGGGGAGACAAAATGGAAGTTAGAGTTTAAAGATTACCGGTCACTCTGTAAAAAACTGTATGATCGTGATCGGGCTGCATACATTACGTTCACAGAAAGCAATCCTAAAAGGAGCCCCGAAGATTTATGAAAATATATCTGCAGTAGGTCACCCCAGCATAACACTTAATGCATTAATCTTCTTAACTCCGTTAGAGTAATCATTGATGACGTGCCTGCCACGTTCGCTCAGCAGTTTAAAACGGTGTATAGAAATACCTGCGATGCTCCGTCAGCTCCGATGTCCAATTGTCGCGGTACGGCACCGAGAACGGCATTTGTAGGGGAGGAAATCGGGATGACTAGCCTACAGGACGCGAAGCTCTCGCTAGCCTGTGGGCCAGATGGCATTCCCATTGCTCTACTCAAGGCTTTCAGTCATATACTTGCTCCAGTGCTTATATGTGTGTTTAACAACTGTATTAGTACTGGCATGTTTCCTAACTGTTGGAAAATTGCTAAACTGGTACCTGTACACAAATCCGGGTAAAAACAGATCCAAAAAATTATAGACCGATTTCCCTCCTGTGCAGAGGATATTAAAATATTTAAAGTGATTGGCAACATCTCAGACTGCGCACAACTGCAATGTGATATCTTCGTGTTTTCGGACTGGTGCCCCCGTAATAAGTTGATACCTAACTGTGCAAAAACCAAAGTGGTGTCGTAGACCCATAAAACAGATGATATCAATTTTACCTATCGTTTAGGTGTAGAAGATCTGAATCGGGTAAGTCAAATCATAGACTTGGGAGTTTTGTTTGAATCTAAGCTCACACTTACAGCTCATACTAATGAGATTACCCGTCTTGCTTTGCGAACACTAAGTGCAACATGTCGTCTCTCCAGATATTTCAACTATCCAGACACATTTTTTCTGCTCTCTACCTCAATGTGTCTCCCTCTATTAAAATACGCATCCGCGGTCTGGAATGCAAAGTGTCGGTCCAACGCGGCGGCCATTGAGATAGGGGAAAATAAATTTCTCTCAATATAAAACATAGGTACGCTACTGCGAAGGCTAAAGACCATCCTGGTGTTGATGCCGCCACGTTGCTTGTAATGGACCCACTACAGAGCCGGATGGGCCAGGCTGACCTTTTATTCTTGTACAAATTGGTCCACAGCCTCAATGATTGTACAGAGTTGTTGGGTGCCATTAATTTGAGAACCCCGACAGGCAACACCAGGGAACCTAGACCGTTTCATTTACCCGCCCATGTTAGGAGTCCCGTGGGACGCTTGCAGCAACAATACAATATGCACACAGAAAGTTTGGACGTATTCTATCGTCCCTCTCCAGCTTTTTGTAAGAAACTGCGTAGATTGACAAACCAGGAGTAGTTTGCTTGCCCAGTATGTAACTTCAACTCACACACTTTATGCTGCCAGGGTTAGGTTTATCTATGTATGTATGATAATTGTTTCGATGATTCACTTGTGTATGTAAGCTTTATGCCTTCATTGGGGGTGATTTTTAGCAATAATCTTTTTACGGTTTGTATGTTTCGGTGTACAGAGTTTTAATCATGTCTTTTCATACACTTGCCTTGTTTGTATATGTGCGCGAGTCATGTGCGTGTGTCGGCGTGTGCGTATCTCAAACTGTCTCATTGTCGTTCAGACTAAACAATGCTGTTTTCTATATTTTTCTGGGATATGCACTTTTCTTTCCGCACCAGCACATCGTTCCTGGTCACACTATTAAAGAAATAATGGGTTGATTCATTCGACATTATTATTATCTGTGCGATTTGTGGGTCTGATCATTTATGTCTATACCCCTGCTATTATTTTTTCGCTTTTTTTCTGTGAAACATGTTGCAATGTTTTTTGTGTGTCTTGACAAGAAGGGACATTGCAAAGGCATCGCTCGTTTTACGCTAATATTTTATTGCAGTGTAACTTTTCAAAAATCTAATCACTCTTTTTATATGTACACTCTGTCTCTACCATATGCGCTGTGTATTTTGTTGTATATTTCCTTTTCTTAGGTGCCTTGAACGTTTCGTGCGAAAGCCATAGCTTGCAACACTGTTTTTTTGCTTTTTTTCTGAATTTCTGTAAGTACTTTTACTTTATTCTTTCTGTCATATCGAGGATTTTGTGTCTTGTGCCGTGCTGTTGTACGTTTCTTTAATTAATGTATTGTATATTGTGTGCCAGCACCAAGACCTTAGGGTTCTTCCTGGGGACCGAAAATATAGGTTTATTGATTGATTGATTGATTGATTATTAATATTATTTTATAATATTATTACCTATATTATTATTATTATCATATTAATAATGTTATTGTTTTTATAGAGCAACAAAAATAGAAATGAAAACCACAGTCTTCAGCCAACTACTTAGACATGGTTCTCTGAAACACAAAAGTTTATAAAGAATTCAAACAGCTTTTTCATCCTATACAGATTGTCGAATCTACAAGATACATGAGAAAACACAATTTTTGCTTTGCAACGGTTGCTGGATAAAGTATAGCTGTATCTCAGAAACATTACATCGCAAAACGTTTAATGGCCACTTCTTATATCCTCCTTGGTTGAGCACCTGACTGATTTATGAACGGTATAATTTGGGCCAATAAATTGGCTTACCCGCTTCTGCAAAAAAAACATGTGAGCCTATTGAAGATCAAATTTTTATGTGAAGCAGCACTTGAACGAAATTTATGATTAATGGCTTTATAGATAGAGAATTTATACAAAACTTTGGGGAGTGTTTCAAGGGGTTGAAAGAATGCGTTAAAATGGTGCACATTAAAGTGAGAAATTCAAAAACCGTATAAGACATTGGGCGATCTGGTGATTACCCTGAAAAACCCAGCGCGGCTAAAAAGGCAGAAAGGGCGAGGTTTACACAAAAGTGCCTCCTTCAAGTCCAGTTATTCGTCGTGCTATGGTATTGGGCAATAATACCCAGAGTGGTTCTCTCATCCTTCCTAGACAACGACAAGAACATTGAGAAACACCACAGCCCTGAACTAGCAACTAGTCGTATCAGCACCGGGAGCGTAAAGACTGTGTGACAGACATACAGGTTACACTGAAATACAAACGTGGAGAAAAGATTAAAAAAATGTCGTGAGAAGCAGAATAGCTGGCACTGCCTCCCGCTTCGTCTGGGACCTCCATCTCACGTGGATATCTCAACTTGCCGTGAGAGTTCCCTATTACTTGCAGGTGCAGATGGAATCGACCACTGGCTTTCCCATCGCACGCAAAGTGGGTCGCGTTACCGCACACTTTATTCGGCGGAAACAGGCTTTGCGAGTTTGGCATATCCAGTGCAAATGCAATGTCTGTTCTTCCAAATTCAGGCTTCATTGCACATGAACGGACGAGAACAATCGCAAGCGAGTGGTTACGCAACTCCCGCTGGGAAGCTTGTACTCGAAGGTAATGCTGGCGCATGCTGGCGCTCCTCACGAAGTGCATGCTCGCAAGTGGTGGGCATTTTGTCAACAGTGTTCTTTACACATTTAGTGTCATTTTTAATGAAACCTATAAACTTGCTGCCAGACAAGGCAAGCCAGCTAAACGTCGGGACTCCCCATAAGGCGCACCCTCGTGTGCGCTTGGCTGGGTCGATTTTCCAGGCTACGCTCATTGGTGGAACAAGGAGTAACTTAAGCTGCTCTGCTGTGTAAAGATGAGCTGAGAAACAAAGCAACATTTCTCCACCACCCACGCCATTGTCGCCGCCTCCCTAAGCAATTTTTTAATAGCCAGACGTGCAATATATATCATCCAATGTATGGGCCACAAATACGACAATAATGGCTTTCGTTTGCTGCAACGCCGCTGAAAAATGGTGGGAGCAACGCAGGAATGAAGTTTCATTTGCTAGTCTAAGTTAATTATATTTAAAACCGTTTTACGTCATGTAAGAAGGGAAGTTTGACGCACGCACCAAAAAATCCCCGACCATCACCGAACCAACAAGCACTGATTGATGGCGTATTTTTGGGATAAAAATTTGCACACAGCGTAATTAAAAAGAGGAACAAAGATCGCACACGTCCCAAAGCGAGGACACGCTGAACATGCGGATCCAGATTTGGAAACAAGTTTAGGCAACAACGAGACACTTAATGAATCAAAAGCCTGAAGCATACCAAAAAATACCCTGTCAAGAAAACAAAATCAAAATGTGATTTAAACTAGAATTATGTATTACGTGAGACTAGTCTAGATAGGCTTTATGGCACAAAAGCCTACCCGTAGACTGATGCCCTTGAGAGATTGTTAAATTTTTGCATGAGGTGTGATTCGTAGGTTCGATATAATATTTGTTTCCTGAGTCATGATTCGAGCACCGAGGCTGAAAACTGGTTCAGTGAATGGTCTAGAGAGCTGATGTGTTTTTAAGTAGAAGGTTTTTTTTTCTTTGTTTGGAGTATTGTAATACGACTGTTAAAACAAAAAAAACCGACAGGGCTGTTTAACATTTTATTGCCGTCACGGATGTGCACCAGCAAACCGAGCTCCTCCAAACGCACTTGAGCGTGTGCCTTCTGAAATGTGAGATGTCTTTTCCGAAATGACCCAAAGTGCAAAAACGCGAAAGAAGTCAGATAAAACAGCAGTGATAAGAAAAACTCGGTTCCTGTTCACTAAACAAGATTGCACCACAAAATATCCGAGATATTGCCCGGTAGAGGGGTACGCAGAAGGTAGCTCGTTTCGAAAATAAGCCACATCTTTCTGCTTCGAGGGTAAAAATTAGCCAAAATATATTTGCTGAGGGGAATGTGATTTTGACCTGACCTTTCGGACTGTTTCGTAGGTTTTCTAATAAGGCTTTTCTTGCATTTTGTAGTTGGCCTATTATGAATTTAAATAGCAATTAGGAGATAGGCAAAAGATCTGTGAACAAGAAAATCGAACAAAATTCAACTGAGAAATATGAAACAATCTTTTCATCTCGTCTACACGTTTACAGAGTTGATTCAGGTACATTTAGTTTTATTCACGTATTTATTGTTTTATTGGTTTGAAAAAGACCCGCCCATTACAATGGAACACCTCTCTTGCACCCCCTCCTCTTACTCTAAGGTTAAGAACCACTAACTTAAGGTAAAGAAGCAGACTTTCGCTGTCTTCTCTTGTGGTGTTTTGAAAAATTTGTGGAACGGCAATGAAAAGCTTGCTTGCTTCGTGAGTCCCTTGAGCCGTGCCAAGAAATAGGTATTCTGCAGAAGAATTGCAAAAACGATGCTAATGGTGATAAATGGACTCACGTTCTGTTCATGTATACTTGCACTGTTCTTGAAGTCCTGTTGCATGCATATAATGGTCTTTCTAGTCCAACCCCCCCCCCCTCCCTCACCATTCTTGAAAGTCAATTGAAATGAAGTTTTCTTAAGAATGCCGCATTACCTAGAGTGTTTAGATACAATATAAAGCAAATACAAACAATCATTCGAATATTCGTCAACTTCTCCGCATAGTTTTTAAATACTTGCAGCCCCAAAATTGCTCGCTGACATATAAAACACATCATATAATAGATTTGACAGCGTTGCATTTATTCCGAGTAGTGACTTCCGCTTTCTTCTCAAATTTGCTTAACCTGAATTTGGTGCATTTCGAAAAAAGAACGTTCCGTCTTTCGTCGTCCAAGATTGCGCGTGGGTCGCCAAAAATTACAAAGAAGAAAAATGGCACGAAGCCTAAGCATCTTTACTGTTAAAATAACGTGTGCACTTGAGCGTGCTACTCGTGAGGGGCGATTTATGTGGAACCCCGGGCGACTGCAAGCGCCGCTTTTAAAAGTACTTTGCCCAGCATTTGCGCCTGATAGCTCGCGTTCTGTTCTCCTGGCAGCTAACGGAGTTTGGCCCCGGAAATGGGAAGCACAGATGCGGACATTGCACTACATATGTTGAGTTTGTGAAATCGGTAACTTGTGTTTTTTGTGCGAACTATCGCGGTTTGCTTTGGGAGATATGCGAAAGCCTCCGAACAATCAGTCCGGGCCTTTACATCATCGAGAACTCTTACACAAAAGCTCACAAACCCACGTGAGGCGCTACAGCCATGTTCAAAAAAGGTAGAGAGACGGCAAGCTACACTGTTTCTGGAGCGTCGTACAACGAGTGCAAACTGCGCTAATTTCCTTTACTTTTTCTAATATATTCGGCGTCAATTCTACCACACCCTTGGATATACACTACCTTGGAGGCGTGGCAGTCCAAATTGCCCCGCATCTACATGAAAAAACCTGACGCCTTGCTCAGCCCATGCAGTTGCTTTTCTCATCAGACAGACTTGGCTCTTGGGGTTTCTGCATAATGCAGAGCGGGCAAAACCTAATTTTTGTGTTCGAGATGAGGTTGCCTTGTCTACGGGGTGTTTTGCCCTTCAATACAGCACGTGTAATTTGTCGGAGATTGCCTGCATAATAATTTTGCTGTTGAGCCAGATGTCGTTATGTCTCAATGAACTTTCGCAAACGTTTTACGCACATTCTGAATACGTCATAAAATATTTGTTGTTGGCACTGAGCTACAACTCCTAGTGTGAATGAAATGTCACAAACGGTCAAGTTTAGAAGCTTTTCTGGGTATTTTTCAATGAGGAGTTGCAAGTATTAGTGTTCTTGCGAGGTCGCAGTGGCTCAAAAACGTTTTTTTGGTTAGAGAAAAGTTTGTAGAGGTGTAAGGTTTAGCTTTACGGAAAGGCCGTTTTTCAGTTTTAACATGGCTGCAGTGAAAATTCTAATACCTGTCTTTCCGTGGGTCTTCTGTAGACTGCAGTAACCACTCGGTTTGCATAAGTTGGTGTGCGCACGTAAAAAAACGTTTCATAAAATGGTGATAAGATTCTGCTTTGCTCATTTCTGAAATCAAAATATGTTTATTCGGGGTTTCTTTACTATAAGGCCACACCAAAAATATCCTCGATGTGCCGTTTGTAAAAAAAATTTTGAAGGAGAATAGTCCAGCCCCTCGCTGTCGCTGCTACATGCTGCGCGTATTCGGTATGAACATCTTCCACTACCGTCCTATTCTCTACCTCCACTTTCACTGCTAGCGTGGCCGCAAGGGCACCACTCGCATGCCTCAATGGGTAGATCTCGTCCAAAGATCACCGACACATTGACTTTCTTAAGAGCTCCAGGTGAAACTAGTACACGTCCATATGTTGATGGGCAATTATAAATGTTTAAAAACTGCAGGTTATTTTTTCAATACAAAAATTGCGTTCGGTCTTTAAATATATGCTTTAAATGTAGTGGTACCGAAAATGTCACAATTGACGTTAAACCAAACACGTCAAATCTTTCCCCTATTCATGAGCAAACTGGTGTGTCACATTGACTACAGTGTCAATGCGTTGCTCGGTAGTTGTACCTGAACATGACACATAGTTATCTTGAGGGTTAAATAGGCAGACGCTGTGGTAGTAACAAACTTTTATTAAATAAAGAAGAAGAGAGACAGCAAAAATATTTCAACAAAAAACAACACTTGGTTTTTCAGCCTGTGGGGCACAAATCGTTTCCCGGGGAGTGTTTATTTACCTTATTTTTAAAATATTCTGAACCCAGCACACCCTTTTTTATTGACTCACACCCACCCCAAACTACTGATAACGTAGTAAACCTTAAAAAAATAAAAGTGTTAAAAATGGAGTGAGCGCATTGCTGCACGTCAGTTCATTTGTCCCTCCAGTGAAAACCTAATAGGTTGCAACTCTAAAAGTACCTATAAAATTTTGGACATTGAATTCCATAAAAGAGTACTAATGTGAACATCCAAACGATGCCGATATAAGGCCAAGACTCTCTTCTCTAAGCCATTGTACGCCACGACCGCAAAGTAACAAGGGTACAAAAAGTTGCTCAAAAACACACATTGAAGGTATAGCACCAACGCTACTATTACCGGCCGAATTTAACTGAAAAGAAACAGAGGCCTCTTGAAATCTTTCGCACCCGCCCGGACATAATCATAACGCCCGCCAAAACAAGGAGTAATTGTTGTCTTGATGCAACCTAATATAACGCTGAAGTGCCAATACAAATGAGTCAGGCGTAATTTTACCAGCCCGCTCCACCCGACCAGATAATATACTAGAAAAAGCAAACGAAGCTATATGACTGAAATTTAGGACGATAAAATAACAAAAGGTGTACGAGCTCCTGTTCTATTCCACTGAATTCCTGGCGGTTTTACCAGCTTCTCAAGATTACCAAATTGAGCAATCTTGGCTGGCCAATAGTCGCTGGTGTTTGAACCAAGACCGGCAACGTTTGCAGCTATGTCGACAACATTACAAAAAACAAGTTATAATCTGTTTCTTTACATAATGGACACAACTGATTTTTAAGTGATATAACTGACTTCAAAACACCAAACAATTCCTTCCTTTTTGTTTGAATGTAGCGTCTTGTGTACAACAATACATCATTGCTCTAGAAGCGAATGTCATAAGCCACCCAAAAAATACAAAATGTTGCAAACCTTAAATGTTTCAAAAATAGCCAAATGTATTGTAATAATAGTTAAACAACCAAGTTTCATTTTAAAGACCAGCACTACGCGCAATTAGGTGGCATATGTATCGGAAAAAATTAGGCCCAAATTATGCAAGCCCTTGCGAGGAAATTCCCGGAAAACCTCAGTATAAATATTTGCTTTGCAAATTCTTCACCGACGTTATTTTTTCTATGTGTTCTGTGTGTGTGAAAACCCCTTATAAATACATTTCCAATCTCTTGAACCACGACAGCATTATCTCATTCTCACTTCCGCATTCAGCTTGTTTATATGTAGATAAAAACTGGTGAAAATGCGCTGGCGACATTGGTCTGCAGAAAAGCCTCCGTCGGACAAAACTTTTATTCGCCTGTTTAGTATGAAATTGAACATTTTCAATGCTTAAGAAATTGCGTTCGGGTTGAATAAAATTGTCTGTTTTGTCGTTCACTTTGTCTGCATACCACATTATCTTAAATGACAAAAAAGACATTGATGTTATGTATGCCCACCACGTAAAGACCTTGCCGCCTTTATGTTGCAGGTGTTCGTTTTTTTGCACTTCTGGGTGATCTGTTCCGATAAAAAAGAACCCATTAAAAAAGCGCGTTTGGTTACAAGGTAATTCTTATTATCAGTAGGGACGTGTTCAGTGCCTTGTAAAAAACTAACACGGGAGGTAATAGGCCATAAAAGAAGGCGCTCGAAAATAAAAGCCATATGTTTACATTTTGCGCCGAAAACCGTGGTTTTAACCACCATCTAGATCCTTTTTGTTGTCTTCTTCTTCGACAAATGCGTCTCTTGAGCTCGCTACCTACTTCGTCCTCCGGTTATGCGGCGTTTCATCAGGAATATTATATACACATTGCTTTCCTCAGAGGTATCAAATAGGCGATTCTTTAAATAATCCTTATAGCTTCACCTATTATGATAGAAAGGTTGGACATATGTGTATTCTATTGAAGATTTTCATAGAAATGAGCGCCGAAGAAGTGCGAATATTTACTTTTTTACCAAATTTTTATTACACTTTCAATGTCTTTGTACAAATTTGTGAGTTCCAAATATTATTGTGTAGTGGTATTTATAGCATAAAGTTCTAATTTGCTATCCCATACGCATTAGGCTAGTGTTCGTAATAAAGGTATAGGTTGAAATAACGTTTAATATAACTATACATAATTGAAGCACAAGTTTTAATCGTAAGCGTACATCAAAAGTATTTCCCACCATCAAAAGTGTACAGTATACCATAGAATATAAAAAATTAGGCAGAAACTTCGGTCCTATGGGAACACCTTCTTTAACCTGTAAGATTTAAGCAAAAGTAAGAGCTACACAAAAGACGGGTTTGTCCCAAAAAAACACGTTACAGAAGGATATTTTACGCATGACGTATTCCACTTTTTTCGTGGTTTCAATTTATTACGCAGCATTATGCTCTTTGGAGTCACAAAAAATGGAGACATCCCAAAGACACCAACCGCTCCTGTGTTTATCAATGACCACTTGACGCCAGACAAGTGCTTTTTTGCACAGGAATTGGCTCCAAAGAAAAAAAAATCTCGAAGTATCCTTCGACTGGTGGTTGTCTCATCAGGGCGAGAGGACAGCCGGGTGTGTGTCATTGGAAGAGCAAGGCACCTGCCTCAAATTTTCTAAATGGGTCAAAACATGATATCCTTAACCTGGTAATGGGTTACGTGACTGAATTCAACTATTAGTGTCAGCTAACAGGCCTTAAATTGCGGTTTGTTTTTTATCAAAATGTTCGATCACTCCCAAACAAAAAAGATGACTTCACCTTGCTAATCGAGAGTCTCAGAGTGCCGTTTTCAGTAATTATGTTTACTGAACTTGGTTAACACCCACGTCACACGCGTTTAGGATTGCTGGCTTTGAATCGTTTTTCCGCAGTCGTCAAGATAAACGTGGGGGCGGTGTCCGCTATTGCTCAAAGGTGATATCGCCGCTGAGCCCACAGACAAATCCCCCAAAATAACTTCCGACTACGAGGCGTTAAAAATTCAGAGTCAGAAAAACTTGCTTTCCGAAGTGTTAGGCCACCATCCGGTGACTCAACCCAATTGCTCGAAATTCTTAAGAAGGTTCTTATCATGTTTTAGTAGAAAACTTTATTCTGTTCAAACGTGGTGACGTTAATATAAATATTCTCTCGCCTTCCCCGCTACAAAAAGATTTCCAACCTCTGACCACATCTTATAGTTTTTCAAACCCAAAATCAACTGTGACGTGCCTGACGGTTGAAGGCGCAGCTATTTTCGCTGTATTCATCTCAAATAATAATATTGAATAATTAAAGTGTTACGTAGTGTACACTGTTATTATTGATCATCTGGGTACCGTATCACTAGTGAATAAAATTCACTGCGTAGATAAGAAAAAAAAACAGTTTTTTCTCGAAGCATTTCTCGAAATAGATCTCGAAGCATTTCGCCGAGCTATTGCTCCAGAAACACAGAACAGCGTTTTTTTTTAAAGATAGTGACTCCGCGTACACGGCTTTTATGATCACTTTCCGCGATTTTTACGATAAACATTTTGCCAACGAAAAATTAGCAAGGACATCCACAGCATGGATACCTTGACTAACACCTGAGCATCTTAAAAGCGTTAAACAGAAACATGCCTTATATGTGATATTTGTGAAATCTAGAGATTCAGCCCTGCTAAAACAGTATAATAAATATAGAAACAACGTAACATATCAGCTGAGGGCTGCTGAGAATACATAATTCATGGGAATTTTTAGTGACCCACAAAATCAAAGTGAGGTAATCCGGCGAAAATTGAATGCTCTATTAACGCCAACTTCAAATTCCGCTATTAAAAAGGTTCTGTATCGTAACAAATATACACTGTCCGCCAACGCTACACCTTACGGATTTAATGAATTCTGCTCACTAAAACCTTCGTCTAGTGAGCATGATGCAATACAAAGCTATGCTCATTTCCTTCCGGCAAACGCTTTTATTAACACTAGTTTTTTGCCTCAACTAGCCCTTTAGAAGTTTTTTCTACCTTTACAAAATATTCGTAATCGCCGGTTCATTGACGCCAACAGTATCCAGTTATGCCCTGTAAAGTATGTGCTTGATAATATACGTCCTGTCCTCACCCATATTTATAACCTAATATTATCCACTGGCATATTTCCCCAACAATTGCCGACCTCGCTTGTTCTTCCTGTCTTCAAGCGCGGTGATAAACAGGAACTGAACAATTATCGACCTATTTCTAGCAATCCAGTATTTTCCCATGGTATCCTAAATATTTCAGGACAGATTGCTATCATTGTTATAACAATACAATTTCTTACAAAACTATCAACTTTGGTTTTGGGAAGCATCGCTCTACCAAAGCAGCCCTCTTGGCTTAAAAAGAAAAAAATTATAGATGCTTTCCATTGCCAACGAATGGCTTCAGGTATATACGTAGATTTCTCCAAAGCATTTGACTTGATCAATTATTCTATTCTTCTTGGCAAATTAGAGAACTATGGTTTGCGTGGAACAGCGCATGCGCTTCTAAAATATATCTTTTAAACAAAACACAATTCGTAGACTGCAACAGTGTAATGTCTTTGAGAACGGCGGTGGTTCAAGGTCTGCCACAAGGGTGCATTATAGGCCCAATTTTGTTTCTGATTAAAATAGATGGCATTGTACATTGCACCGACAACGCCATATTTTTTTTTCAAGTGCTGATGACACGCCATGTTTTGTTACAGGAAATACGGAAACAAAGATAAAAGTGAAGGCCAACAAAACCCTTCCCTTCCTATATGCGTGGGCCTCGGTAAATGCTTTAAAAATTACCCCATCGAAAACACAAATTATCTTGTACACGACTAAAGGAAGAGCCAAGAAAAAGAAGATGAATTTATTTTTCGCCACTCAGCTGTAGATATAAAGCAGACTCAGTTACCACTCTTGGCATAGATTTGTCGAAGCACCTTGCATGAAAATGAACATGTAAAAACTTACATTCAAAGTTATAATCCGCAACGGGTATCCTTGCACATATGCGAAGCATTCGATCTACAAAGGTGAAAGTCATTATTTAAAATGCATCGGTACCAACCCTGTTGCAGTACTGCAGCATAGTGTCCTGTACTACTGGTGTCACAAATTTTCGTAGGATGTTTTTACTGCAAATAAGCCAAACGTCATAGTGCTACCGTGCATTACACTTCTTCGACTAAACATGTGTTTTCACTGTTTGAAATTCTTCCTGTGTTTTTTTGGCAAGAACATTGGGTGATGACGCGCGACAAAGCTTTCGTTAAGGATGGTACCGATAATATAATAAAACTTGCTTAGTTAAAGGAAAACTCAAGTGTTCGTCCAACTAGTCACAAAAGCATTTTTGCCCTACCCGCACCTAGAACAACTTATGATAAACAATGTCCTCCTGACAAACTACCTTCATTTCTATATTTATTAAACCATGGAGAATTTGATCCGTCATATAACCAGAACTACCTCATCAAACGCTTCGGCCAGCTCATTTTATTCCCGTTTCTAAAAAATTGCCGCTTTTAGGTTCATGTCACTTTATAACTATGCCTACGAACTTTTCTGTACTGTTTTACTGTTATGTTACAAATTTTTCGTATTACTCGATGCTCTAAAAGATTTGTCAATTTTTTGGACTCATTCTTGACAACTTAACATAATGTGGCTGTTTTCTAATTTGTAACTGTGTCAGGACGTCATAAATCTGCTGGAGCTTTTCGTCACGTACTTGTCCTTTTCCGAGGAAATAAACTTGTTTGATTGATTTATTCATTCGTTCATTCTGTTCATTCATATTTTGTAACAGGCAGTTAAATTTTTGCAATGCATTGTCTCTAAAAAAGACAGCTAAACAAGACAGCTAAACTCTCTCAAATATGTGAGGCGAGCATCTGGAGTATCGTTCACATACCGTGAAGAAGAATTTACTTTCAATGTTTAAAGACAGTGTCTGCTTTTTAGAATAACTAGAGTACCTCGCGTCTAATGGTTGATATTTTCTAACTACGCCAGGATTGTGACCGTCTGCTTCGTTTCGCTTTTCTGCTTCCGCAAGATGGCAAGCGAAAATGTTTTACGTAACATCGCTTTTGAAGCAGAACTTGTTTCATGAGCATGAAGTTCAAGGTCGGCAAAAGGAAGTTTACTTTGCCGTACAGGGCAGTTTAAAATACTGTGTGCTATCGCCTGGTTCATTCTTGTCTGCGTAAAATTAGGAGTAGCATTGGCAGTAGATTACCAGTGTTATCTCCACAGGGTAGCGTAGTTTAACACGGGTTTCATAACACCTAACAGTAGGGAAAACAAGAAACTAAGCGAAATTGTAGACTTTGCACCACAGCTGTATAGACCTGGCCGTCGGGTAGAAGAAAACCAGATAACTGTTATACCTGAAGCGTACACGTACATGCATAGGCTCAAGAAAGTTACAATACTTTATCCGGTTAAGGTTAAGTTTTGGACTTTTGAGGGAGTTTTTGAGATTTTCAAATTTGGAATAATGAGTGTCAGTAAATAGGGCTTAAGGTGTTTGCAATGTTTTGCATTCGACATATTTTGTTCCAGGGAGCAAGATTTTTGTTTTCTAACAGCCTTGTTGATGTGACAACATACTTAGATTTTGAAGTTGTTTAATGAAGGGGTAATGGGCCGCCATTGGTCGTTTCGAAAAATCTATCCTTCCAAAAATATTTGGACATTCCCTCCAACGTCTAACGCAGACCGGCAAGCTGTTATCGACTAGTTTGCACACAAATGTTTCTAAAACTTGGCATGTTGGAATAGAATCTTTACTGTGATCTGCATGATAAAAACAAAGACAAAGTAAAGCTTAGTGAAGAGTACTTTTGGGCGAATTTGTAGTTCATTGTAACAATACTAGAGCGCGAATCAAAGCAAGGACACAGAAAGACGATGAAACGAGCGCTGATTTTAAAATGAACACAATACCATAAGCAATGCCCCTTTTATGCACACTCTTCATGTTAACTCGGCTTCCATATAAAAACAACAGAAAACAGACGTATAATATCTAGTATCACACACCCACATAAACACCCCTTCAACGCACTTAGTACAATCTATACAGACACGAAATTATGTGATTTCCGGAGTAAACACTTGTTCTTAAGGAAATCTCTATTTGTTGGGCAATGCGATTGACGCCCGGCTTACACATTTACGGCCATGTGTTTCAGTTTCGTGTGCTTGAAGTATTTATCGTGAGAATTGCTTACAGCTTCTTCCTATCACCTCGCACATGTAAAATTTGCAATATAAGGCTAAAAATTTATCGTTTCCTTTTTTGATATTCTTATCGGGTTCCCTAAATTGGCCATTAGGTATCAGCCAGTTTGATTTATGCAAGCGCTTAGCGCTCCCCACAAGCTCGCAAAATTTGCCAGATACTCTACCAAAACAGATCTGAACAACCTTGTATGCCCCTTAAAGCATGATATGCAGTACGTCGCGTGTGCGGATCATGTAGTGCATCGCATTCTCTTGAATAAATGTAGGTCAGTTTCCATCGTTCAAAGTGGGAGATGCCATAGAAATCGAGAGAGAGAGCACGACTCAACAACGTCAAAAATGGAAAGAATAAATTCTTACCCCCAATCTCAAACATGGCGTCTGCAAACCTCAGTGTGACATGCGCGGGGTGACAGGAAGAAGCTGTACCCACACTACGCGTGACAGAATTCAGGCACACGGAAAATAAAAGCGTGGCAGTATATGTGTAAGCCGAGCGTCTATTTCGTAGTCAAAAAGAGATTTTCTTTCGAATACGTGCGGTACTTGGCGTATGACATATTTTAATGTCTGTATAGATTGTGACAAGTGCGTTGAACACGTGTTGATTTGGTGGTGTGATACTGGACATTATACACGTTTTTTGTGTTTTTTTTACTTTTATATATTTCAGTGATGTAACATGAGTGTGTATAAGAGGTGCCATGCTTATTGTATTATATTCAGTTGGAAGTGAGTGCTCGTCCTTTCGTCTTTCTGTGTCCTTTATATGGTTCGCGCTGAGCTAGTTTTACAAAGAAGTAAACAAGCTTTTGTAAGGCAGTAAAGAAAAATATACACAGGCTACCAGCTACAAAAAGTGATATGGAGGCAAAGATCCAGAAAAAAAAACTGAAGAACGGCGCGTTGTGCAATAAAGTTGGTAATAGCATCATAGAATGATTATGGCTGGGTACCAGCAACCTCCTTTACGGGGTGGAACGCACTTCCGTAATTTACGGATGTGCCTTTCGGGCAGCAATGAAGAATGTATCTATCAGTTTACCGTGGACCTGCTCTCTGTGATTCCGAGAAATGTTTTTAGCTGAACATTTTGCGTGCAGCCACACTGAAGTGGTAATAAGAGCTGTGAAAATGGGGTAAATAGATAATGTAAATGGATAATATTCATGCAAAGAACGACATATACAGCGAAGCTTTTGGCCTGCGTATGTCCGCTCATGTGACAAGCCACAACGCTGTATAAAAACAGGCTTAAAATTGGTTTATAAAAGCAATTCTTTACTCAACGCGACCTGAGAAACTTGCCAAGCATGTGCAAACGTCTGAAATCGTTAAATCAGCTGTAAAAGTCCACTCAAACTGAATGGCCAGTGCTTTATCACGCGCAACCAAATCCTTGACCAATTCCAATCCAACCCCTTCTATGTTTGTGTCATGGTGCAAACTAGTGGGTTCACACGTCTTTGAATATGTTCTCTTTAGCACTCCGCGATCAGCGCTCTTTGTCACCGGACAACACCGCCTTGGCCCGAAGGCGGGTTTTTAAAATTTTTACTTATGTTTCTTAATCATTTGCCCTTTTTCTATGGAATTATTTAGCTGTCGTAGTTTTTAGAAATTATGCTAGCGGCTTTTTCAGATTGATTTTTTTTGTGCCATTTTTTGTGTTTCATGTTTTTTCTCAAATGTGTCGCAGGCTGAAACACGAAGCTTCATTTCTGTTCTGCATTTGGCTGGAGCGTCATTGACTGTTTGATTGTCGTGGTCCTACCATCAGCTTCTGCAGAAGAAGCCTTTATGATGGGTAATACCGGGTGATAATAAAGTGGAACGTTTGGTTGGAGGGTGTGATGATGAATAGAAGCGTCGATCTGTAAATAGGTGGCGTGTCGCTGGGGTGGATGCACTTACCGCTTCCCGCATGGGCTAAAAACTAGGTTCGCCCTAATAGGTACAGGGCGCTATACCTGCCAGCAACAAGTTGCGTCTTGGAGAGCGTAAATATGGCTGACGCACAACCTTGGAAAACAAGTGTTTGTTTGCAAAGTAAAATAAGTGAGCCATTCTTTGCTTGTGGAAAAAAAGTGGTGTAGAGCAATTTTCCGTCAAGTGAGTGCACACCTGTTCTTAACTTTTCGCAATGCACGTATGTTACTTTGTCTCATCGTCAACTGTAACAGGAAAGTACAGTTTTATTTTTTCTCATCGTCCTGTTTTCGGTGTAGAAGCATGTGTTAGTTAAACGCCCGTGACACAGTGTTTAAACTTGAAAACTTAAAATCAAATTCCCCTATATATTTAATATAGCAGAAAGGAAGGGTGCGGAAGAAACTAAAGCTCCTCCAGACAAAGCCACATGCATGCAGCGCGGAAGTTAGACCCTCAACGTTCGCTCACTGAGGAAAAAAGTCTGTACACAACTCCCGTTGCTTACTTAAAACAAGGGGTGACCGATATGAGGGTTTTATGTTTGTACGTCCTTTCAAGAAATTTTTTTGCAAACTTCAGAATGAATATAATTCCCCACCGGCCCGTTCTCTTAAATGCTTCCTTCTATTTTTGCCTATTTTTTGGGGTTTACATGATTTATATCCATTTTATCACCAATACAGTTTACCTGTTAGACCAGTGACCAATATTTGTCACATAAATGAATTTAGTTTTCCAACCTGTCATTGCTTGCTTGGTATATATTGCACCGTTTGTTAAGTCTACATAGAACAAACCCATAAATTTCGATCTCCGGCTCCACAGCGATTTTTATTTTTGGTGAAAATCATTTTGAACGCATTTGTTGCGCTACTTTAAATACGAAACACACACCTATCTACATTTCCCAATACTGCGTGGTGCGAGTTGTGTATTGATGTTTTGCATCAAAAGTTCCTAATTTTCTGCTCAACATTTGTTTAACAATATAAAGTATATTTCCAGATTTTCGCGCATCAAAAGGCTTTCCCTAAAGAAGTATTTCGTTTTCGACAATTCCCGTAAATCTTGCCTAAATTAGTGAATAAAGAGACAGAATGTCAGAAATAAAGACAGCTGGTACGGCCAAGGATTTCGGGTTTAAGTTATATAGGAAGAAAGACCCATTTGACCCATTGTTGTAATCCCTATATTTCTGAAGGGTTTCACGTCTCTCTCAGAATTGGCACATCATAACACGCGCAACAACGGGTTGCACCCAATATTGTAAGAAATTACCAGCCAACTGGGCGGTTGGAGCTCGGGATTCTCGATGTTAATCGATTGAAGCAGGAGAGCTCTTGCCGCGGTGAAGAAAAGATTTCATGACGTACGTCGGGTATAGTTTTTAAAGCTGATTTGTACTCATGACTTTTGTCGTCATTCCTTGTTTGACCAGGCACTTTGTCGCCCAAAGAAATGTTATTTGGTAAAATCGTGTGTTTTAAACGTGACAAATTTGTTTTCAGTGTGGGATTAAGGTGGGCTCGATAAATGCATCCATGGTGCTGTTCGGCGTGATGCCTGATTTTGAACATCAATTCGCCCGTTTTTATGGTCATTGCAGCCTTTAGCTTCGAGGCCCTCTACAAAATTTGTATTTGGACGAGCCATTTGAATCGAAGCGACAGATGGTAATCCGAACACAGCTACAATAACAATCACAGGAATGGATACGGACAGCTTTTGCTTATGACATTTAAACCAACTATTCCGCAGTGGCCTTTGATAAATGCCGAGCATGGCCTGGACCAATTGAACCTCGGTGCAAGTTTCAAGCAGCAAGATTGTTTCTTAATTTTCAATTACGTTTGCTTTACACTACAAGATACGACTACAACAGGACTTTTTTGACAACTTTTTACAAGCATAGGCAAATGTGAAAAAACTAAGAAAAATGCGAGCGTGAGTAAAATGTGCAGTAATAAATGACAAGCGTAAAAGTTCTTTCAATACCGGGTGCGCCTCGTTGGATAACAGCTGTGTTGAGGTTTCTCCACCGAAAAATGCTGCCGAAAACCTACTCCAAGAAGATACACCTGTGCCCTTCACTTTTAATCGAACGAAATTGCGTCTGTTTCCCTTGGCCATTTCACGTCCGAAAATATGAGTGTACACCTAAAAAAAATTAATCTGCTCTTTTCTGTTCTCCTATACTTAGTCTTTTCTTAAATGGTGGAAAAGCTTTTGAATACCACAGTGCTCTCACACTGATTAGATGGGGATTACCAAAGACTATATGACATAGCTATCGTCTGGGCAACTGCGGTGAGTCCTGGAGGAGGGGTTCGAATGCCCAAGTGACATTCTAAGAAACTTGAGTATTGTACACACCAGGAAACAGCAATACTCCGTTATTCAAAAGACGTGCAAGGATCCGCTTCCCTCATGACAGGCACGAGCAGAAGACAAATAAAATGATACGAAGATAGCAGTAGTTGACCCAATAGAAACCGCGTGATACGTAGCCAACAAGAACTGCTGAAGTCGCGAATATATCGGAGTTGCTACGTGGGATCACGGAGACCATCCGCAAATAAAGATAAAGGCCAGAAAAGGCCCCTGCGTCACGAGCGTATAGGACACACTTAAGGTGATACTGGCCATATAGCAAGAGCGATCAGCAGATCGCTCTCGAATTTGTTGATTGCACCATTTTGCGTTGCGTATACAGGCTCTCATTCTTCCAGTGAGGACCTTCACCCAGAGGAATCTCTGGCAGCTACCCTCCGTATTTGGTAGCAGCTGCTATAGGCAATAAAACGAGAAGCAAATGACCTCAATTAAGCGAGAGGTCAATCCCTCGGAAGCTAAACAACGCCTACAAAAAGAACCAAAAGATGACGAGAGACACAATTCATATCAAATAAATAACCCCTATACTAGCAATGCTTAGTTGCATGAACTTGGTGCACCACTGTCGCAGAAATATGGACATATTTTAGGCGGTGAAGACTGGGGTATAGGAACGACAAATACCCGGCGTTCTTTGATGGGAGAAAATACCCCAGAAGAAAGGCGCACGCAGTGAGCATGAAAAAAAAAACTTTGCGGGGCAACAATGTAACCTTTTAAACAAACTCGGCAGAGGGCAGCGGTTATGACAATACAGAAAAAACCGGCAAGGAGTGTCTTGTAGTATTCAACAACTTCATGGCGGTCTTTAGCAACTTGTAGGAGTGCCGCACGTCTTCAGGGCACTGCGACAAAGGTGTGCTTGAAAAATCTAAGCTTGATACATTCCCTGAAAGCCCCCTTTGCATGAATCTCTATTGGGGATCACACGCTCATGGAATACATAGATGGTACAAAAACACAGTTGAGCACTCTCGACTAGATAGTCAGAACTACGTGACATCACACCTAAATATCACAAGGGAAGAAGCAGTTCGGCGGAGGTGTCTGCAGATCTATAGATTCTAAAATTGAAAAGTACTCCTTGCTATGTAAAAACCTAAATGAAAATCTGATTGTTTCAGATCTACTTGTTTCGCATGATATGTTTCCCGTGCAATACTTTCAACACAATATCTAAATCGTCAAACAGCACAGGGAGGTCCCGCATGAAGCACGAAAGTCTTGGAACAAAAAGTGCTGCTGCACGGGACCTAAGAGCTTGCCACGGTTCCGGAATATGGGAACCATCCCTCGGCTTAATACATCCTTTTTTATAATTGTGTAATTTTCCAACTACTTCCCAGGTGGCGCTGCGATCGCCGAAGGAAGAGGACGTGCTCACATCGGCTCCGGCTTTTATGCTAATTTTCGCAACGCTAATTAACAGTTAACGCTAAATATTCAGTACCAATGTGTCCGTGAAGGTGCGGGGCATCGCCCGGTACCAGATTCGACCAAGCGGTACGTATATTTTAAGGAATAAGATGACTTTATTCCCGCGGCAGCGGCAAACCGCCGCCAGGCCTAACCGAGTGGCCGAGGGGTACGGTCGCTAAGCCTGCCTAGGCGGGCTAGGCCTAACGCCGGCGTTGCGATGGAACAAGGCGACAGCGTGGAGATGGAGACGACGACGTCATCACCGGAAATGCCCGCGACCCCAGGCCCCAGCAACAGTGACGGGCAAGTGCGCATCGCAGTCCAGGGTGAGGAAATCACCCCAGAAGAGTTCAACGAAAGCCACGGGTGGTCACACGTGGGCAGGAGAGTAAGAACCACGGCGAGCAGTGAAAGCGCAACCGGTAACACTCGCCAGCCTCGACCTAAAACAAGAGAGAATGCCGGAAGGAAGACGATCGCGACGACGACGAGGGCAGCGAGGATGCCGAACACGCTACCGAGAAAGGAAATCAAGATAATCGTAAGGCCACGAGGAGGGCTGAACATCGCAAAGGCGCGAACGGTCACCGTCGCCTCGGCAATCATGGCGGCGGCAAGGGTTGCGAGAGAAGACGGCGCGGCGGACAACCTTTTGCCCAACTTCCACCAAAACATCATGTTGGTGAGTACCCCTGACGAGGGGAGAGCTCTGTCCTACGCCAAGATCCAAGCCATACGAATCGGAGACAAGACGCACGAAGTAGGCGCTTATCAAACCACGCCAGACGGCACGGGTATGGGAGTCATACGCGGCATTACCGTCGAAGACACCCCCCCAGAAATTGACCGAAGCATCGTCAACCCAAGGAACCCGCTGGTGAGAGGAGCGCAGAGAATCGGCAACTCGACGACGGTCATTGTTGTCTTTGAAGGCCAAAAGGTCCCAAACTACGTACGCTACGGCCCGGTACTCACGAGATGCAGCCTATACCGCAAGCACTTCGATGTCTGCAAGCAGTGCGGCAAGGTAGGCCATAGAAGGGACGTCTGCCCCAACCCGGATGCGAAGGTGTGCTTGAACTGCGGAACGGTCAACCCGACGGAAAATCACGAAAGCGAATGCAACCCGAACTGCAAGCTGTGCGGAGGGAAGCACACAATGGGTGGCAGGGAGTGTAAAAACAAGTAGAAGACCCACTACGTAGTGACGAGGAGACAATGGGAACGCAAGAAAGCGGAACAACAGGAGAGACAGCAGCTGGCCCCGAGCGAGTTCCCGCCGTTGATGACATCAAGAGAAAGCAGCGTAGCGGGCAGCCGAGTATCGCGGCCGATAGCGAATAAAAGTGCGACCGAAAACGAGACCGCAGTGCGAGTCGCAAGCGCCAATACCAATACCAGGACCGAGTCAGCTGGGCAGACGCGGCAAAAATGGAGGCACCCAAAAGGTCGCAGCAGCAAAGTCTCCGCCCGGATAGCTGCACGAGAAACCAAGGAGAGCGAAATGTTGCGAGCCCTCAAAGAAGAAAACGAAGCGTGGAGAAAGAGATACGCGGAGCTCGAGGCAAAGATCAACAAGATCAACAGGGACATAGAAAAGAACCGGAGAAAGATGGAAGCCCAATTACAGCCACAGCAACAGCAAACGCAGCAACAGCAACCACAGCAACAGGAACCGACAGCAGCAACAACAACGAAGGGAGGGAAACAGAAATGGAAATAGACCCGAGAGCGACAGCAGCGGTTGGACCGGCACCAAAGAGAAGAGCATTCGAAAATCTCAAGGAGCGCAAGCTCAGCGACAGAATCGACAACCTGGAAGACGGATTCAACCGATTTGAAGAATACAGCCGTGCGTCCTTCCAGGCATTTATTGATCGACTAGCGACACTAGAGCAAATGTGCCAACAACTAATGACGACAGTACAAGGACTAACAGTACAAATAGCGAACCTCCAGCAAACATGGACAGGACAACAACCGCAGCACCAGCAACAGTACTGAGAGGCCTCCTGGCCTGGCACTGGAACTGCAACGGATACGACCCAAAGAAAAGCGACACTGCAACACACCTGAGACAAGTAACGAGAAGGCCGGACATCATGCTGCAGGAAACCCGTGCCGAAAACGTCCGACTTCCGGGCTACCGATCTGTTGCCAGTCGACCCAAAGTCCGGGGAACGGCCAGGAGGGGTGGCAGGGGAGTCTGCACCATGGTGAAGAAGGGCATCACGTTTGTCGAGCACGAGCTTCTCAACAGTAGCATGATAGAGCACACAATGGTGGAAGTGGTAACGGGAAGCAGAAGAAGGAAAGCACGTACATAGCAAACGTATACAGTAGTCCGTCGCACGGGAAGCAGAAATTCAAAAGCTCTACTGCACAAGGCGAGCAAGATCGCGGGACCGGACAAAAGATTGATAGATGTGGAGACTTCAACGCACAGAATCAAGCGTGGGGGTACCAAAGGACATTAGCAAAGGGCAGAGACTTGCTGCAAGATTCCACGGACCTGGGAATAAATCTAATCACGGACCCGACCTAGCCCACAAGAACCGGCAACTCGGTCACCAGAGACACAACGCCGGACCTCACTTTCGTCAGAAAGGGCAAAAACGACAGGGCAGACTTCGAGTGGCGCAACACGGGAAACAGCCTGGGCAGCGACCACTACATCGTGAAAGTCACGATCCCGATCGGGTGCAACGGAGGGACATACAGAGGCCACCGAAATCACCGACACACGGATTGGGACGCCTTCCGAAAGCTGCTACCCTCCGCGCAGACGGACATCACGGACATAGAGGAGTGGACAAACGAAATCAGGGAGAAGGAAAAGGAAGCCACCAGAACCATCGAGACAGAAGACAACGTCGGTAGAATCGACAGCCGACTAGCCCACCTCATCGAAGCCAAACAATCGATACAGGCAAGGTAGAAGACGCAGCGAACCAACAGGAAACTGCGGAAGAAGGTTGCCGAACTAAACACGGAGATAGAAGCCCACATCAGGGTGCTGTGCACCCAACAATGGAACGAAGTGTGCAACGAGGCGGACAGCCAGATGCACTGCGGCAAGACGTGGAGCATGCTGAAGAGCCTCTTAGACGATAGCGCAACCAAATCCCAACAGCACGACAACCTGGCCCGAATCATCCACAAAGCCAGAAAAGAGCACGGGGAAGACGAGACGAAGAGGAGAATCAACAACAAGTACCTACCGACCGCACCCACCGAGGCGCACCCGGAATACCAGGGGGAATAGAACGAGTGGCTGGACCTGGACATTGAGGTGTGGGAGGTCAGGGCCACCCTACAAGATTTGAACACAAAGTCGGCGGCAGGACCCGAACGCGTCACAAATAGAGCACTCAAAAATCTAAACGAAACGGCCATCGAGAACCTCACGGCCTACTTCAAAAAGTGCTAGCGCGCAGGGTCGCTGCCCCGACAATGGAAGATGGCCAAGACCATCTTATTCCCAAAGCCAGGCAAACCTCCCGGCATCGAGAACCTCAGACCAATCTCGTTGACGTCCTGCGTAGGCAAGGTGCTAAAACACGTCCTCCTGAACAGATGGCAGAGGTACCTCTACCCCAACCCCATCATTGGCTCTACCCCAACACCATCATTGGGTTCAGGAATAAGCTCGGCACCCAAGACGCCATGATTCAATTAAAGCACGATATTCTCGACGACACAACGGGAACGAGAGACAACAAGGCCATACTGGGCCTGGACCTCCAGAGCGCCTTCGACCAAGTGAGGCACTGCGCGATCCTGGCGCAAGTGGCGAAGCTAAACATGGGCTGCAGGACGTATGCGTACATCAAAGATTTCCTGACGAACAGAACCACTGAGATCAACGGCGGTGACCTGCGGCTACCCGAGAAGCTGCTGGGCAGCGTCAAAACCCCCCAAGGCTCGGTCATCTCACCATTACTCTTCAATCTGGTAATGATCGGGGTGGCCGAGAGACTCTCGCGAGTCGCGGGGGTTCGACACACCATATACGCCGACGACGTGACGCTGTGGGTACCGGGGGTGAGTGACGGGTACATCGAGAGCACGCTGCAAGAAGCAGTCGAGGCCATCGAAGAGCAACTAGACGGGTCCGGCCTCATCTGCTCCCCACGCAAGTCCGAGCTACTGGTGATTCCACCAAAGAGGTCAACCGGAAGGACAAAGGGAGACAAATCCGAGAGAGAGAGAGACAAGATCAGGATCAAGACGAGAAGCGGCCTCACGATCCCTGAGGTCGAGAAGATTCGGGTACTCGGCATGCTAATCGAACGGAAGTGGGTGAACGGCGAGACGGTCAACCGAGTGACGGCCAAAGTGTACGCGGCCATACGACTCATAAAGAGAGTATCAAACAAGAAAAAAAGAATGAAGGAGGAGAGCCTCGTTGGACTAGTACAGTCCTTCGCAATAAGCCACGTAACGTACTTGACAGCATTCCACAACTGGAGGCAATGCGGGCGGAACAAAATCAACGTGCTGATACGCAAGGCGTACAAGACGGCAGTCGGGCTCATCGGCGGCACGAGCACGGACAAACTCCTGGCCCTCGGAGTGCACAACACGCTGGAAGAAATAGCAGAGGCGCAAAGAACGGCGCAGCTCGCGCGCCTTACAGAAACAAGAACAGGAAGACAAGTACTAAGGAACCTGGGCATAAGCCTGAGGGAACAAAATAGAACAGAAGAGACAATCCCAGAAGACATCAGCCGAAGGCTACGAGTACACCCAATACCGAGAAACACGAATCCAGAATACAAAAGGGAAAGGCGAGAGGCGAGAGCCAGGACACTCATGGACCTCCACGCCAGGGACGAGGGAGCCGTACACGTGGATGCGGCCGAATACCCGGGAGACGAGAAAGCCTACGCAGCAGTCGTAGTCCAAACCACGACAGGGACAACTAAGGCAGCAGCAAGCGTGCGCACACGGAAGGCGCATCGGCCAGAGGAGGTGGCCATCGCCCTGGCCATCGCCGACACCGAGTGCACGACCATACTCAGCGACTCCAGAACGGCAGTACGCAACTACGCCAGGGGAAGAGTGAGCAGCGAAGCCGCGCGAATACTGAGAGCGACAAAAATCGAGAGCCGCCGCGTGGCGATCAAATGATTCCCTGCACACATGGGCGAAGACTTATCGGAAAGAGGGTACGCAAACCACAACGAGACGGCGAACGCCGTGGCGCGAGGCCTCACTAACCGCGCTGCGGCAACCGCCGCCGTCGATCCAACGTGGTGGTGGGAGACCAAAGACAACATGACCACATACAACGAGATAACGAAGTGGTACAGACACAACAGGAGAACGATGCCACCGCCCCATCCGGGCCTGACCAGGGAGGAAGCGGTACTATATCGGCAACTCCAGACGGGGGACGCTACCCACCCCAGCCCGAATGAAGCACGTGTGCCCGGACGTGTACACGAGTGACCTATGCCGCACATGCCAGAAGGAGAGAGCCACAGCGGCTCACGTCCTATGGGACTGCAGCAAAAATCCACACGAAGCGGCAACGAGGAAGACGATCCCGCCGCTGCTAGAAGCAGCGACGAGGAGCTACGACAGGGAGACCCAGATCCAGGCCATCTAGCAGGTCTCGGCCGCACTCGAAAGGCAGCGACCCAGCGAACCCGAGGGAAGACTGCCGCTCCAGACCAGGGGCAGGCGTGGTCGACCCGAGGAAGTAGCGGGGCCGCGGCCAAAGTAGAGGCGACACCAACCGAGACGACGTCAAGGCCGCGTCGCGGCGAAGTACCCTAACAAGACCAGGGCGACAAGCGGTCTGCAGGCACTATCAATAAAGTTGTCGTGCCGTACCGTACCGTACTACTTCCCACCCGGCTATCGATATGTCGATGGCAATGATTCCTAAGGCACCTTTACCTTAAACTCAAAATATACGCGGGGCTGACTGTAATGGGTGACCATTCATTCTTTGTCATTTTAAAAAAACACACAGGTTTTACTGGCCGGGTGGAAGATTGCCTCACTTCAGTCAAATAGCTATCTTTGGCCCAAGCATACAAAACTACTCGTGCTTTAGGGCGAAGAACGATGACCGCACTTTCAATGTCAAAACTCTACTAGAAGCAAGTCATTTTGTTGCATGTTAGATAATGAATAAACCGATGCTCCACTTTTTTTAACTGTGTGACCACGCAATATCCACACTGCAAAAGTCCGTTTGTGTGAAGACTGAGTCACAATTGGACACATATAGAGCAGAGTTTAACGAGAAATGAGTGCAGGGAATCGACATTGTAGTGCTTGGGTAATATTCTCACTTTTCAGTACATATTTTAGCCAAACATGCAGGCCTCCGGTGAAGCCCTTATACGCCTAACACATTTCATTCCACAGATAAAGGTCTCTTCTTTCACTAGCACTTTATTACCGTCTTTCTCGTGCTGCGAACGAAGAAAGCTGGCTCTTCAATATCGAGGGAAAGTCTTTGTGTTCAATTTTTTTGTGAACTGGTGTAAAATATTCTACACTGCGGTCCCGCCCATGCATCAATCCCCAATTGGTTTATGCCTGACAATATTACTCTCGCCTTTTTATTGAGACAAGTTTTTCCTCTCTCCAAGCCGTTTATGAAGCGATAACAATGCGCTGAAATAATTTTGAGCTACAATAAATACTCTAACTTTCAAATTTATATTGCGCGCGTTGAACGAAATGAGCCCCGCTATATTACCTAGCGACCAATTGGCAAAAGCATTGGGCCGTCTTCATCTCGCGAGAGTTTTAAATGGAAGACCGTGATGTCGCATATGAAAGTCACATCTTTGTATAGGGTGAAAAGAAAGTACGGTTTTAGGCAGCTGGTGTGCCTGGCTCTGATAGAGTGCTGGAGAAACCGTTCTTCTGCTCACACAGAGAACACTTCTCTGTACTGGCTCGAATGGCAAATATGAGTGTATAGCAACGCCAAAGGACGTTTCCTAGTGTTCTGTAACACTACACCGAGCAGAAAAGTCCCTCCCTGAAACACCTTCACACATCGTCTTTCCTGCTTACTTTTGGTTCCAACGTTCAACTCCCGCAACAGCACTTGCACTGTCTCCACCAGTCACGTTTCTGACCTCATCCGCCACGCTGTTTGTTAGATTATGTATTCTAGCAACTTTTTACCGATGGACCCAGCCTGCGTAGCTAAGAAATAATCATTCTGTTTTTAAATGCTATAAAAAGAAATTCTATAGTAGAGTCGGAGACTGCTTTTGAACCGATTGCCTTGGAAGCCAGAAGTTTTATCTCGCTAGAAGCAAACATTCGAAAATACTTTCTATACCAAGGTCGATAAAAGTAGTGCACAATGGTGGTTCTTGCAACCTAAATATTGTTGAACCTATGTTGTCAATCATGCCATCTACTTTATTTATGACCTGGTAAACTGCGTTTTTCCAAGGAATTGCAAGGGGTCCCAGCGAAACACTCCGTAGCAAGCAGTAATCGACGTATGTTTTCAAGTTTGCAGCTTATCGGACTCCGGTAATATCACATAGGCACTAATGTTCTTCATTTTACTACTTGCCCGCAATTAACATTGCCCAGCGGACGAAACGAACTGATAGTTGGTGCCCACTTCGCCACGTCACCGTCTACGCGCCGTCGCAGGCATTCACCTCCAGAGCAAGGACATATATTAGGCTGCAAAAAGACGTCTGTCAAAAACCAGCCGGTGATCCAAGCCGGAACGTTTAGGCGGTAGTAGTAATCGAAGACGTTTTCAAGTTTGCACCCATTGAACTACAGTGACGTCACTTGTACACGGATGGCTTTGAGCTTACTGCTTGTTCTCAATTAAACAACGCCCAGCGAATGAAATAAGCTGATAGTCGGCACCCCTTTTTCCGTGTTACCATCTAAGCACTGTCAAAGTAGGTCACCTCTCGGATGATTTAAAATGAGGCGTCAAACAGCTGCCGCTCAACAAAACCGCAAGAGATCCCAACTGCAATGTTTCGAAGCGCCTAGAAATGGACGCATTTTCCCAGATTTGTTTTTTTTGTTTTCTGGAAAAGCTTTTCCCGAGGCTTGGATCGCTCACTGTTTGTTATGGGGTGAAACCATCTCCATCCGTAAACACTCTGTATGCTTGTCACTGAAATGAATGCAAATTTTAAGAAGTCGACTTGATGAAGGCAATCAGGTGATACCTGAAAAATACTTCTGCAGAGCTTCGAACGACAAAGGATCACATAGCCAAAATTAGGATTGAGCATGCGTCGTTGAACGTTGAAAAAGAGAATTGGCCGAATCAGTGGATTCGGCACAGAACGAACTCATAGAAATGAAGCAATAAAGCAGAAAACACAACGTACATAATAGAAATTGAAAGCCCCGCAACAGAAACACGAGTCCCTGGTGTATGTGGGGCAGAAAATTGCGCAAACCATTCTCACAACAGTTGAAACCTCACATACTACCGTTGTGAATAGGGTGCTTACCAAAAACAAAGAGAATAGTAACATCATTGTGAGGTTAATTATCCGAGAAGAAGGACACACTGCCCTGTGAGAAGCACAAAGCACAGCCTCACAGCGACAAACGTTGCCTTCAGCAATACTCTTTCTCTATTCTTAAATGAACACCTTGGCCCCTGCACTAAGGCCTTTTTTGTTTGGGTATAGCAAAATGAACCAGTAGAACTGGCGCTTTGTGCGCGTGTCACAGTGAAACATCTTGTGGAGGGGGACGGAAAACTCGAAGACCATTCACATAGGCAGGTCTGGTGAACTTTATCAGATTTTACAATCATCATGTCCCACCAACTCGAAGCTTTACCCAACCCGTAACAACGTGACAAATATATTAATACCTGTTCAGAACAGTCTAGAAACGTGTGCACCGAGATTGCGTTATTGTAATGTTTAAACTATTAACAAAGCGTCTTACTCATTACTCCGGTAATTATCAGAAAGCAGGGTTCATCATTGCGCTATTGCTTTGTGAAGTACTCGACTAAGGCTGGATAATTTTTCCAAACTACAATGTTGTTTCCTTACAAGCAATCTGGTTCAACAGGTGTTGGAGGGGTCATTGTACATTATCAACAATCAAAGAATAACAAGATTTACAGAAATTGACCCCACCGTTTTGAATGCTGAAAATGACCTATAAATATTCACCCAACATGCACCCAAGGCCACCTAACGGCAGAATGCCAGTATTGTTGGAAATACTAGGGGACGTAATATCAGTTCTTATGAATACACATGGAAAAGTAACTACCTGTGGAGCTCTTCTAATAAGCGCAAATGAAAACTACAACAAAAAGTATCAGCAATTACTCGTTTCGTATGGCTTTCAAAATCACATTTTCTACAAAACCATCCTCATCCGTTATTGATCATATCATTTCTAACCTAAAGTCCTCAAATTTGGAATCCGGTGTTACACAAGAAAATACAGAGTACCACATTCCTACTCATTTAGGGTGAACACTCATCGTTAGCAGTCGACAAAAACGACTGCACTCACTTTGCTCAGATGGGATTATAAAAAAACAGATCCACCAAAAAGCAAAATCTGGTAACTCCCGATAGCAGCCTCAGTATGCCCGATAAACTGCTTTCGCGATTTTAAGAATAAGCTGTGTAAGATAATAAACAGTTTACGGAGAGCAGAATACGCTCACTAGCCGAATTAGCCCCTGGATGACCGATTTCTTCTGAAATTATTAGGAATACAAACACTCATTTCACGAAGTGAAACCACACAAGAATAACGCTTTTTACAAAGAGCAGTACAGGATTGCGCGTACGTGACACTTGCGAATATAGTATAGTATATTCGCAAATGATATAGCGATAGTATATTATTAATAATAATATTATTAATTTATCCACTGTACATATGCAACTAGCCACGTCCTTTTCAAAAAAAATTGTAACTCGAAGAGATTCGGCGAATATTTTACTGTATCATAAAAAAACTGGACCATTTGGACGCTCTTGGCGGTGACACTTCATGGCTACTTGAGGTATTTAAAGAATTTTTATTGGATGTTCGAAAACTGTTTTTATTCAATGATGGAGATGAAAAACCATACGGCTTTTCTGCTCTATCCGGCCCTAAATAGTTTTACTTTCGAAGAAAAAACAGCGGGTGAATTACACCAACTAGAAAACAGATGCCTCCAAATAACTCAGTCAGTGCTGATAAAATTACTGTATATATACCAGAAGAGAACATTAAAATATCTTGCCTTTATACAAAAAAAACGTTTAACAAATTGTTTTGGAAGAATTGTATTCGGAACACCCTAAAAGTGGCAAGGTAACCCGAATATTCAATGACATCCCAAATTACGGGCGCATCGCAAGTTTTCTCTGCGTAAATATTCTTTTTGAAAAATAGTAGCTATGTGAGTGACGGTACATTTAAAATACATTTTTAAAATGTACCAAAAGTATTGGTACTAAATTATTGGTACCAATAAAATTAAATTATTGGAACAAAAATTTGAAAGCAGCTACTTATTTATATCAGGTGCGTGTCAAGTTTTTCAATAGCAATAAATTTTTGTTTCCCGAGTTATATAATTCTCCTAACCTATAGTGTGCTACTGGTTGCTATATACGCAATCCTGAAGGGATGAACAAAAGCCATTATAATGGATTCGTTGTAGCCCGGTCGGCTTAGAACCCAGATGGGTGATTCACCGTTTTTCTTGTATATTTTGGAATAAAGCATACTCTTCTTCTTCTTCATTCTTCTTCTTCTTCAAAATGTGGCCAATTTGTAGAGTGCCTTTATAAAAAACAACTTACTAATCGAGTGTCCTGTGTTGTAAAACATTGCTCTGTTTTTCTTGTGTTTTACGCGTTCAGCATTGATCTGTATGGGACATAACCATCGAATTCCGCCGATTACGGCTATGCTCTCTGAAGTAGAGTAATTTACAGTACTAGCGCGAAAGCAAAAAAGTGTGCAGTCATTCCAAAATGAGCTCAAGCATTGGCCACAATGTGATGTAGGATGTTTCTGATGCCTCCAAGACAGACGAGGGGTCCTTTGAGCCATACGTTTCAAATAACTATCAAATGCCCGCATCACCTAATGATCTTCTTATTGAGCAGCTGTGTTAGCACAAGAAAAACTTGAATTCCTAGCTATAAGTTTCCGTATACAAAATCCTGAATACGTTAAGAAAAAATGTATGCGATTCCGGACGTTTTTCACTCAACTACGCGTCCCTGTTGCCAAAGTTACTCGAGCTTGCCTACAAGCAGCCCAGGGCCAGTATATTTCCAACGAATTGCAACGAACGTGCATTTAAAACCCAATTTTCGGGACTCAGCAACTAACGCAATCAGAAGGCGTGGCCACAATGCAGTATGATTCACAATCTCGCCGCAGTAACACAAAAGACCGGTAGATGTGGCAGTGGAAGATGTCAACTAGCAGCGCGTCTTTTCGGTTATTACTACAAAGCAGTATATGTCTAACCCCCCAGTTTTCATTCCACTGTCGTCGATATACTCGGCTCCGCCCCAGGGCTCCTCCTCACCACAGCTGATACATCTTTCCGAACTATTTTCGTCCTCGCCTCAACCGGTGCCCTTTTGGCAAATTTCGAAGTCGCCAGATAGCGGCAGTTGTGCGGTTATCAGATGATTGCGAAAAATAAACAGAAGCACTGATGCGCGTACGAAATGGACTGACGATTACTACACTCCTTAATATAAACTTTGTGCGTAGCGAGAGCTGCAGCCTTGTCGGCCACGGCGCATTTCTGCTGCCCCTCAAGAACTATTCGCGTGATCAGCGAACGTACAGCTGCGTGCGATACTGTGCTGCGACCTCGCAGCACAGGTCGCTGCTCCCTTGTGCTGCGACCTCGCAGCACAAGGGAGCAGCAAACATGTTGCTGCATATCGTGTTTGAACCTCCTGCGCAAACGTCACGTGCGTTGGACTAGCGGAAAATGGAACAGCGTCTGGGGAAAGTGTCAGGAGGAGGGCTCTCCTTGGTAGCGATACATGAAACATGGGTGAGGGAAATGCAGTGAGAGAAATGACGCCGTAGCCGCACGTGTCGTTCTCCACTTCACCCTTTGCTTGACGCTCCTATCCGTTTTTTAGATGCGACTGCGTCTCATTCACTCGCCTTGTCCATGCAGCGTCGTGGTCGTTGCCGTTCACCCCTCCTCTATTCTCCTCACCGCGCGAGCTGCGCTCTCCGCCGCTCACCCCCTCTCCTCTCCGATAGCGAACACTCTCTCGCGAGGGGCATTGAATTGGATTCGATTGGGTTGGCTTGGCTTGGCTTGGATGAATTGGATTGGATTGGATTCGATTTGATTTCGTTTGGATTGGAAGAAAGTGGATTGTGTTGGATGGTGTTGCGTTGTAGCCGTGCCACGTTGCGTCATAGCCGTGGTCGTTCCAACACCGGTGTTCCGATTTCCATCGATGGTTGCATGGAGCCTAACAATTCTGCTATCGCCCGCGCAACCGTAACAAGCACCGATCACTGTGATAAAAGGAATGCTAGCACCACTGAAGACAAGGCTGCGAAACGGCGTGAACATAATACTGAACGCAAATGATTTAAGCTAGCCGCCGATTCCGAACTTTGTTAACGTGATACCGAACGCAAACAGTTGAAGCAAGCAGCCGATGCTCGCCGTTGCGTCGCATGTTCACAGGGTTCCCCTCGCGGGAAGGTGGAGTAATTTTCTTTCTTTCTTCGCTGCTGCATTCGTTCACTCGGTTACGCGGTCATAACGAGACACCGCTCCCCCGAAGCCCATGTAACGGCTGCCAAAGGGCTGCCACTTAAAACGACCGAATCCCGCTGCTACTGTTTTCAGTAACTGCGAATTTCTCCAGGTAGAAGAGAAACGTCCCCAGATGGAACTGTGCCTCAATCCCATATTTCTTTTTCATCTTGGAAGACCTTCCGAGTGACATTTTTGGCGGTGTTTTTCACGCCTCAGTATACGCCATCACCATGTCCGGTTTATGCGTGCACGGTTTGCCGGTAGATATAGGGGCGTGCACGAACAGATAGGCTTCATGCCGCTACGGATGAAATTCCGGTTGTCCTGGAGTTTAGGTGTCTAAATAACATATCTAATGCGGTGAGTCGGCTGTCCTCCTCAATCGAGTGCTTCGGGTGTACGTTGATGTGTTACAGACATCTTAAACACCATAGGATGCATACGAGGGGGAACGAAAACGGATAGCCACATGTTTGTATGCGAGAAAAGGGCTGAAGGGTTTTCAGATTTTAAATCGTTATGGGTCGTATGCCTCCCGCTTGTTTGGAGTAAGAAGAGAATGAATCCAAGCGTTGGCCAGAACAAAAGCACGAAACGATACAAAACCAACAGAAAGCTGCTGGCACCGCCGTTACCACCTCAATTTCAGCGCGTGGAGCAGTGGCGAATCCCTCCTGGAAGAACCAAAATTGCCCGCTTGGAATGCCAGCGTGAGCCAATATCACTTCTTCAGAGGGCTTTTAAGGGATATTTTATATAGCCTCTGCCCCTTGTAAGCACGCGCACATGTCCGGAGGCCAGTTTATGCTTGTGACCCGCCCCGGTGGCTCAGTGGCTAAGGCGCTGCGCTAACGAGCGCGAGGTCGTGGGTTCGATTGCCGGACGCTGTGGCCGATTTTTTGGTGGAGGAGAAAAGCAAAAACGCCCGTGTATACCAGATTTCATCGCACGTTAAAGATCTCCAGGTGGTCAAAGTTAATCCGGAGACCTCCACTACGGCGCGCCTCATCGCCTGTGTTGCATAGCGAGTTAAACCATACAATCAATCAATCATTTATGCTTGCGGAGGTTTGTAGTAAAGGATAGTGGGAGAGAGGAGGGGAGGCGAGCACGCGCAGCTAGGGGTTCCATGCCCGTATAGATTGATGACATGTCCGTTGTGCGGGTGCTAGATATAAACGCGGACTTTAAATGGCCCAATCGTACCTGCCTGGTGTCCTGATTCATGGAGCGAATGGGGTTTGTGTGTTAGGCTATGTTCATTGTACCAACGCATAACCCATATCGTGATCTATTGACGTGAAAAATGCCATGTCATGCAGTTCGTATTGGCTGAGAAGTGAAATAACGTCATTCTTTAAAGTTATTACGACAGTTGCGGCAACAGTCTGAACCCAGCCCTACACAAACAGTAAGATGCTTACGACGCGGGAGGGACACAAGGAGTTCCATGTTTGTCTACAAGAACAAAGCTTGGATTCTTAAGAGGTTCATTCAGGTAATTGGCTAAAAAAACTTCCATCGCACAGTACAATAAACGTGTTTTTCTTCGTGCACTCCGGGGACTGCGTAAACTTTGCAAATCATCCTTCTTCAAAGAGGGGAAATGCACTAATTTTTTTGTCAAGATTCCAGCCGGGGCAGTAATTGGCACTTAACTTTGCGTGAACTTTCTACGACGGGTATTGACTTTATATTTTTACGAAAGCAATCATGCTTCATATAAATATTGTAGTGTTCTCGTGGCCATACCTAGTATTTGTTTTTTCTATCCAGTCAAAGTACAGCTAATATGAGTTCAAAGGGTGTAATGAAGGTGGGAATTTTTCCAGGGTTTGGGCTTTTTCGGCCGGTCACAGGTTTTTTCCCTCACATGGATACAGGAATTTCTGAAACCATCACATCCAGCACGATTTCCCAGATCTCAACTTTGTCTGATCAGCATTTTGATTTTACAGGACACAAAACTACCAGTATTACGCTAATGTGAATTTTTACAAAAGTCTGGGACATAAGCGGTACCCCTTCCCTGCCCAATTTGCTAATAATTTAAATAAACAAAAAGTACTACATCTATCACACAACCATTTTTATCTTGTGCTATCCTCAGTGCTAGTTCTTCTTTGCCATACTATGCTTGTAATTTCTAGAGTTGGTTTGAAGTTATGATTTTTCATAAATACACTGTGACTGCAGCTACCAAGGTGTTAAAATTTCCGGAACCTACAAAACAGCTAAAGCATGGCAATCCCTACGGAAGTTTAGTAGTTTTGTATTTAATGAAAACATTTACATACGCAAGTAATAGAAAACATGTACTGATTTATCTTGCCCTAACCACTTATTACGCGAATAAATTCCACATAAAATATATCAACAACAGCAACATCCCGGATCACTTACCACATAAATACCGTGTCATGTAAAGAGCAATTCTCCAAAAGGGCTCTTGAGAGCGCCTGTAGGAAGCAATAAAAATACAGACCGGCATTGCAAACTTCAATAAGGAGTTACGTGTAAAATACACTAACAATAAAATTGCAGTTTACGCTAAAAAAGTTTGACAAAATTGTTAGAAACCAGAACGGTATATACAACTACAAGAGAATTTTGAAAAACAGATTTTGTTACTAACGCTTCATGATTGTAAACAATGTACTCTCGCCTCACTTGTACTTTCATGCACTCTAATGTTTTACCAACCACATATGACATTTGTCGTGCCATGATGACTGAAGTATTGATGTATTCCACTAAAACATGGACAGAAATTACTTCTTTGGAATTCTCTGCGGCTTCTGCTTTGGACAAAATGTATACGTTTCTTTCTATATTGTTCGTGTTTAGTAATATCTCATATAACAGAAATATTTTTACAAAGATGAAAGAAGGTTGTCTGCCTACTCAGCAGAAGAATGACAGCACGCTTTCACTTTTTAAACCCATTCACGTAAATTCCCCACTGTAGGACAAACGGATATCACTGACCGCATATTGCTGCAAGAAATCACCAGTCCTTATTTTGAAGTTTTGCAAACTTTAATAGAAATCTTTTCTGCACACAGAAAACGTAGTCTTTTGTACGGAGAGTGGCATCGTGTGAGCGAAAATTGGCCTCATAAGTATCGGTTTGCAAAATCTGACAGCATATTTTTGCACTTTCTGAACATTTGACAAGAAGCTCTATTTTTATAAATAAAACAAAAATATATGAAAACAATTGCAGAAAAATTATTTATTTGTATATATTATTAAAGTACCATCTCTTTGCGTTTTTACAACCCTCTCACTTTCGTGTCTTCATTCTTGGGTCTTTTGTTCCTTTATTATCTTCCTACCCGTAGTCATAAGCCCTTCAAAGTAATCTGAACACTAACTTCTTGTGGCATCAGAACTTGCCTTGCACATACAACAAAGCGATCTGAACTTATGTTAGTAAAAAGCAGCATATCTGTGCAACGCCTATAATCTTAACTACTTTGCTTTCGCCCTTGTTTCCCATATAAATATCTAGGCGTAGACAAAAAACCACACTTTTTTTAAATATACATGTTAAATAACGAAGAAAGAATACTTGGATACCAGTGCCTAACTTTGCTGAAGCACTTCTGAGAAGCCCTCTCTTGAAAAATAATAATTCGCACCTAACTGAAACACACTGTCCCTTTTTGAGTTCTTGCAGAAAGCAATTTATTACTAGAAATAAAATTCGTGGAATTTTTGTGTCCCAAGCACACACCATGTGACTTTTTATTTTTTGTTTTTAGTTTACCTTTAATAATTTTCCAATGGCAGGCCAATAAAATACCGCAATAAAGAGCCTCATCAGTAGAGGACAGGATCCCCGACCCCACACAGCCTGTATTTTGATGAACAGAAACGAGTACCTTTAATTAAAACACACCTAAATCCTCAAATTTGAATAAATTTATGAAGACAGAGATAGATAATATGATTTACATTCGGGCACTAACTTTCTGAGTTTAGTTTCTTCAGAATGCTGGCGACATTTATGTGCGTGTTCTCGTGCGTCGGAAGCTTGCGCTTGTTGACGTGATTCCTTGAACCCAGAGCCTCTTTGAACAAAGTTTTGCAGTGCGGTGTATCTGTCCTGCATCTTTTATGAATACCTGTTGTCTTTTCTTGTTACAATACTACCTACATTATTTGAGAATGTTGTAACAACAAATTTCCTAAATGTTAATGCTACTTCCTAACCTTTTAAATGTTCAGGTTATTACCAACTGAAATGCCACTATTGTCCATTAAATTTTAATTGTATAAAACCAAAATGTTGGCTCCAAAACAGATACTTGTTAAAAAGCCCTAAATTTTTAATTGCCATTAGGTCGTTATATTATATTCTATCGACATTTTTCAGGATGGTCTCTGTCAGTGTTTATTTATTGCAAAAATAATTATTTTATAGGCCATCCAATGAACACATCTGGTAAGATATTAATCAAAGGGTGTCCTAGACGCGGACTGAGAAGAACATAAACTGTGTCTCCGATGTAGCAGGCCACTGTCGTCAGCGTCCTCCTCGTACATTTCCGCGGTTATGGCATTATAATAATCGGTAATAGGTGTTGGCTTGATGATGACCGCTGATGTGCTATCGTTCGAGGGCGTTCAGGGAGACATAACAACAAACTATACATATGGCGCAATTACCGTTTCAGCAGTGTTACTCGATTGAAGCAGAATGCTGATGAAGCGTGGGGAATATAGCAGGCTGATGTGGTGCTATCTTTTGTAATGTCGATTTGCGTCCCATAGCGTGCACTATTTGTGACTGTTGTGCTCGGTCCTATCCGGGCAGTCCATCAGGCGTCAATTTATAGGTGACGTTATTGTTGGGGATGGCATAATTGTAGGTGCTAAAATACCACTGCTGCGATTTCTCGCCAAGATGGTGGCGGTGACCAGGGGTCGACATTTTTGCTTTGCCCCAGATATAACACCTACGTCTGACTGACGACGGGTGGAACTAACGCGTTTGCACGTTGCTCTGTACTCCCGCCCTCATCCAAATTTTGACCGTTTTTTCACCCAATAGGAGGCGAGAAGTTCATACCCGTAATTGGGTGCCACCTAGTACATAAAAAAATCAGCGCGTCTATCATCATGATAACATAGTTCTTGTAGGTGGTTGGAATAGAAAACAACGTGAGGTCCTGGGCCACCATGTGTATAAAAAAGTACCCAATTGGAGCCCTTCATAGCAGTGAACATTGGGCGCGTTAGAATGATGACCTTCCTAGGGTGCCTAATCAATCATTTCATGTGTGAGTGTTGCGCGGTTGTCTGTAGGGGGCTTACGTTACTTATGCGCAGTATGTACTTTTTAAGATAAGATTTCAATCCGAATGAACGGAGGGTCCCTGAAGAAGAAAGTATGACAGCTGCATCTTACAGGTAATCACCGACAGGGCAGAAACGGGGAGGCTCACTAAGAGGGTTCAACCTAAATGGAGGACGACTCAGCAGGCAATGGAACGGAAGATGATAGCTCATTCGGAATCTAATTCTTTTAGATGTTCATGCTTCTTTGGTGGGTCTTATACGTTGCTTTGCTCAGGAGCGATATTGCTATGTAAATGTTCACGGTCAAACATCATTTAAGTACAGAGCAACCAGTTGTGTACCCAAAGGCTCTGTCCTGGGAACGCTTCTTTTTTCTATTTTCATTGACGATGTTGCTTCTGCCATTCAATTTTTTTTCTTTTTTGTTGTATGCTGAAGTTATGAAAATCTTTGGAGAAATGCGTATTGTTCAGGACTGTAATTTTCTTCAGGCTGATATCGTGTCATTCGAACCCTTCAAAAACAAAAATAGTCTGCAAAAGTAGAAAAACTTGACGGTTGCAATAGTCTTATAAAATTCCAAGCACTGCACTGCCGAGGGTGACCAAAATTTGCGACTTTCGACGGAAATTGATTTCTAACTTTCTCCACTTATGTTACGCAAATTACCCGACGCTCTCATTAATGTCTGGGTGCTGTTTGCAGGTATTCTGGGGAGTTTAAAAGTCGTCTTGTTTCTTAAAGATGTATTCGGCTGTCTGCTTAACTCTTCTCGAATACGGTTCTGTCGTTTGGAATGGAACTTGCCAGTCCTATAGTGACCGTATAAAAAGGGTTCAAAAAAAGTTCGTTTGCATCTTTGAGCACCGTTTCCCTCATGTACAAGAAGACGCAGACGGCAGCATATCTTGTCTGAAATGTATTCCTTCCCTTTGGTGTCTACGAATGCGAGCTGATATTATCTTTATAAACTTCTTCTTGGTGATATTTTGTGTGATGACTTTATTTCACTTATCAATGTCAACGTGCAAAATAAACTTTTCAGAAAAATTCCAGCTTTCAGAACGGTTGCTTTAAATAACCGACGCTCGTCCATCAGCAGAATACAATGTGCAAATAATGAATGTTCCGTTCGCCTTGATATAATCGAGAGCTCTTACTCTTTGCTCTTTAGTGAGTTAAAAATTGTTGTAGCTAAAGTCCTTTATGTCATTCCGAATTTATGTACCGTAATTGTTATATGCAAACTGTGTTCTTGCTTGTTTTTTATTTTCCTTGTTTTGTGTTGCTTGAACATCTTAAAGTTTTAGTGGCAGTGTTGGTAACGCTGAAGCTCTTTCTCACCTTTTTAACATGTTGCTACGAAACCTTGGTTTTATAGCTATACTCTATTTCATGTTCATTAAATATTGGCTTTTATAGTTCCTAATTTTCACGTTTCTTGTACGTTTTGCTGGCCGAGTGTAATGGCTTGCAATACTAGGCCTGTCTTTTCTTTTTTTGAAATTGTGTTTTTTTTTTCTTTTTTTTTTTCTAAGATTTCCGTAAGTATTTTTTTGGTTAATATTTCTGCCGTACATTTTGTTTTGTGTGTTGTGTCGTCTTAATTTAAGTGTTCTCTTCTGTTCTGTATGGTGTACCAGCACCAAGACTATAGGGTTGTTCCTGGGCACCGAAAATAAAGATTGATTGATTGTTTAATTATTATTATTATAATTGCACACTCCATTCATAAGCTCATTACACTCGAGGACTTCAACGCCCCAGGTATTCGCTGGAACAGTCTTTCCTTTGAGCACAAAAACCATTAGGCAGCGCAGAAATGCAGCATTCTATAAGATTTTCAATCGTTTTACCTCCAGGCAGCAGTTTTGCCGCATAGAAAACTCTTGTGGTAATTTTCTAGATGTGTGCTTCTAAAACCTAAAAAACGTACAAGTGTGTGCCTCCGAAATATCCCTTGTGCACCCCGACAAGTTTCTCCCCCCTCTTATTGTCTCTGTCTCGGTTGCGACCCGGCATCGCTCTGGCGGTGTTGACAATTGTGCAGTCCCGCGATATGCTTTCAAGCATGGAGATTATGCTAGCCTGTATCACTTTTATTCATCTGCTGAATGGTCTAGTGTTCTGGATGTCAATGATGTGTACGAACAGGTTCGACGTTTTACCAAAATCGTGAGGAGTGGCATAGAAAAGTACATCCCTTGTTATAAGCCTGTTCCTTCCTAATTTCGCCACTGGTTTTCAAAAGAACTTCGAAGTTCGCTGAAACTCAAGGACAGCGCCCACAAAAAGGCCAAGCGTTCTGGGCTTGACAAGTGGAAAGCTGAGTTTATTCGGTATCGCTCACTTTGTAAAATCCTCTACCGGCGTGACCACCAACTCTATATAGAGTCGTTAGAGGCTTCGGCGTCACAGAAACCGGCTGACTTCTGGAGGTATGTACGCGGCCGTGCTAAGGCGTTTATAGAACACGTTAGCCTGCTTAATTCCGATGGTGAAGCGGTTCAGGATGTTGCCGCCAGTTTTGCTCAGTACATTCATTCTGTCTTTCAACTGCCAGATGGCAACGACGAACGCCTATCGTTTGATACTTCTAATTTTATTAGTTATGTTCGATGAAAAAATTGTCAATGATAGCCTTCTATGGATGAAACCATCATTTTCCTGTGGTGCAGATGGTATTCCAGCAGCCCTCATTAATGCGTACGGCAACGTTTTTTTCCAGTCTTAACTTCCATTTTTAATAACTGTTTACTTTTCGGCAAATTTCCTCGTGCATGGAAGATCGCTGGAACTTTTCTAATATTTAGGTGCGGGGATAAGTCAGCCCTTACTATCTATCGCCCAATCTCACTGCTTTGTGTCGCCTCAAACCTTTTCGAGTCAGGTCTGCACAACGTTCTTGTTGCCTGCGTCAAGAACGTTCTGATACCAAATCAGCACGGCTTTTTCTCGGGTCGATTGATGGTTACAAATCTTGCAAGCTTTATGATACAGGCTTCGACTGCAGTTTGTGAAAACGGCCAGTTGGACGTTATTTATTTTGACCTCAGTAAGGCGTTTGATGTGGTGAACCATCAGGTATTATTTAACAAGCTTGCTACGTCCGGTGTACATGCAAGCCTTGTTGCCGTGTTGTCCAACTATCTCCTTGACCGGTCCTTTTATGTAGATGTTACCTACATGAAGTCTAGTGTTTACCCTGCAACAAGAAGTGTACCTCAGGGTTCGGTGCTGGGTTTATTATTGTTTTATATCTTCAACAGCGTAAAAACTCTTCTTTTCTTCTCTATGCTGATGGTGTCAAACTATTTAGCGCAGTAGCGCTGTTCAGGACTGCTGTGCCATGCAGAGGGTTGTGTCGGAATTATCGGTCTGGTGCAAGAAAAACCGCCTAATTTTAAACCCCGCTAAAACACAGGTTGTCACCTACAGCCGGAAAACCCACCGCATGCTGTTTTCCTACAGTATTGAGGAAGCTCTTCTTCAAAAGGGTTGAGGAGATTAGGGACCTATGGGTGCTTTTCGGCAGTATCCTCTCTTTTTCTCCTCATATTAGGCTCATCACCCAGCGAGCGCTCCGAAGTCTTGGAAATGTCTGTCGGATTACAAAGAAATTCTCTTCTCCAGATCCAGTTGTAATGCTATACAATGCAATATGTAAACCACAGTTAGAATATTCTTCTGTTGCCTGGAACGGCATCTCCAAATCTAGTAGTGAAATAATAGAACGTGTGCAGAAGTTTTTATACATATTTAGGCACCGTCATCACAATCACAGTTTTCATCCTGATTCTGACTTACCCATCGTTCCTTCCATCCCCTCCTTGAACTGCACACGTATGCGTGTAAACCTTACAATTCTTCACAAAAGTGTTCATGGTGACCATTCTTGCGCAGACCGGCTTAAAGATTAGAGTTTAGTGTACCACAAAGGCCCACCAGGTCGCATCGCCCGTTCTTGACTGCCGCGCGCAGCTCCAATCATTCTCCTGTGCGCAGAATACAGAATTGTTACAACTGCTTCTTTGAACGCCTTGACATATTTCAGATATCATTTACAATTTAACGTACCGCGCTGTTGAATACAGTAATTTAAACAGCTATAATATCTCTGTCGTTCGTTTCTTTCTTTTTTCTGAAATTTCGTTTGTCTGCGGTTGTGAACAACCAACTGATAATTTCCAATTTTTGAAACTGTTTACTGTCATTTGTTCGTCTTATCATTTGTCTCAACGCTCTTGCCATTGTTTTTGTTGTATTACTGTCAAACTTTGTTGCTCTGCCTGTCGTGTGGCCTATACGACAGGCAGAGCAACATAGGCATCATTTTTTTTTGTCTTTTTACCTGTACCCAGGCTCCGCCTGTGCTTTATTTCTGCCATTTTCCCTACTTCAATTTGTGTGTGTCTTGTCGCTTGTTTGTGTCTTGTTATATGTTTGTTGTATTCTGTTTTTATGTAACTATCCTTGCGCCAGCACTCAGGCCTCTGGCTGTTCCTGGGCACGTAAATAAACATGATTGATTGATTGATTTATTGACGATTATTATTATTAATATTATTATCATATTATTATTATTATTTGAACAGCTTGCAACGCTGTTTTTTTGCTTTTGTGTCAAATCGAGGATGTTGTGTGTTGGGCCGTGCTGTCTTACGTTTCTTTTAATAATGTGTTGTATATGGTGTGCCAGCACCAAGACCTTAGGGTTGTTCCTGAGCACTGAAAATAAAGGTTGATTGATTGATTGATTGATTGATTGATTGATTATTATTATTATGGGCAGACCGGCTACGTAAATGTTAACGGACAGAAATCCTATCGTTACTGCGCTTCAAGTGGTGTGCCACAGGGGTCTGTTTTTCGTCCTCTTTTGTTTTCTTTATTTGTGAATGATGTTTCAGCTTCTATAAGGCATTTTTCTTTTTTACTTTATACTGATGACATTAAGATTTTTAGTTAAGTTTCGTCTCTTGGCGACTGCGGGCATTTGCAAAGAGACGTGGTAGCATTTACACTCTGGTGTAAAGAGAACGATCTGATAGTGAACTCTGCGAAAATACAAAGTGTTGTCGTACACGCGTAAAACAGACTGCCTGCTTTATCACTACTCAGTTCACGATGTTACTTTGCCTCGAATCTAGACGACAACTGATCTTGGCGTGCTCTTTGATAACCAGCTGACTTTTACACCACACGTTCGATTCATCAAAGAGCGAGCTCTCCGCCGCTTGGGCATGGTCTGCCGGATGTCTAAAGAATTCCGTAGTGCAAAGTCTTTCCTGAAACAATACTCCACTGTCTGTCGTCCCGTGCGGGAATATGCTTCGGTTGTCTGGAATGGTACATGCAAATCTAAAAGCAGGGCCAACTATTAACTGCTAACTGCAGGGCCAACTATTAACTGCCTATTTTTGAAGCGGTTTACTGCCATTTGTTCGTCTTATCATTTGTTTCTACGCTCTTGCCGTTGTTTTTGTTGCATTACTGTCAAAGTTTTTTGCTTTGCTTGTTGTGTGGTCTTTACAATAAACAGAGCAACAAAGGTACTCTTTTTCATCTTTTTCCCTGTACCCAGGCTCCGCCTGTGCTGTCATTTTCATTCTCTCATTTTCACTCCTTCAATTTGTGTGTGTCTTGTCGCTTCTTTGTTTCTTGCAAAATGTTTCTTGTATTTTGTTTGGATATAACTATCCGTGCGCCAGCACTCAGGCGTCTGGCTGTTCTTGGGCACGTAAAAAAACATGATTGATTGATTGAATAATATTAATATTATTATATATAATAATAATAATATATTTTTGTATCATTATATCTTATTATATCCTCTTTTCCAAGATGGCGCCGAGCAAGGACACCTGCGTCCTCTGTTTCTGTGTTTTTTTCGGAAAACAGAAATTTCTGCGTAGCGCCGCGCGCAACAATTGTGCTCACGCGAAATGCATCATGTTGCTTGACGACGACGTCCAATTACTTCGTTGCGCGGCGCATCATTTGCAATGCGGGCAAGAGTGCTTTGTCGCCGGCTAGCCATAAGAACGGCCACGGCATTTCTTCGCAAGCGGCAGCGTCGCCGGCCCTTCCGCCCAGCCCTTGTTTCACAGATGCCGCCACGCAGCCCGTCGACCTTGCCGAACACCTGGTTTCCCTCCACGCCCTTCTCGTGGACGCCTTGAAGGGAATCTCTTTCCTGACGGACCAGGTTTTAAGCTGGGGGAGGACAACGAGCAGCTCCGCCGGGAGGGCGCAACAAATGCCGAGGCCCACGCCGATGCCGTGAAATCGCTGCGCCAAGAGGTGCTTTCTCTGCGCAGTGATTTGACTCGGGTGAGGGGTAAGCCCTGGCTGGCTGATTTTCCGCCGCTCTCAACCAGCACGGTCGCGCAAAGAAAATCTTCTACCCCGCGGACACCCGCCTCTTCGCAGAATCTTGTGCTGCCTGCATCCGCCCCTCCAATCCCGGCGCCGGTGAACTCGGCTTCTCGGCCTCTCCAGAGCTTTTCACCACCGACGCAGCAGCAGCAAAGCCCCGCAAGTCACAGCGCGAGTCCGTTGGCGGTTGGCGTTTCTGATGGGACTGTACTTGCAGCGGTCAGCCGTCCCAGACACCCTCAAGCTATATTTCTCACCAAGATGCGTCCTTCTACAACATCGATGCAAGTAGCCACGCACTTGTGTTCTGAGTGTGCTTTGCCGATCATGTGCAAGCGACTGATAACAAGGCATGACTCGTACTGTCTTTTCTACGTCGCCGTAGACGATGCGTGGTTCGAGAAACTGGGAGACCCGGCGTTTTGGCCTAAGCATTGCCTGTTTAAACCCATCCGCGGAGAGTTGTATGAACAACTGATCTACGTCCAGGAACACCGTTTCGATGCGAGTAACTGCAGTTTTGATCTTTTCTGCAAAAATATCCGTGGGCCACGTTCCAAATCTGTGAAATTTTTTTAGGTAGTTTCCTATTGGTTTCCAGTTATAATTCTTACCGAAACCTCGCTGTGCCCGGACATTAGCTCTAATTCGTTTTTTCCTCTAACTACCAAGTCTCGGCATGACCGTGACCCTTCCTGCGGCAAACAACGGGGAGGTGGCGTATTGGTTGCTCAACACGATTCGAATAAACGTAAACGGCGCCTGTACCTTGAATTGGAAACCGAGTCTATCTGGTTAGAGGTGCTTCGCTCTCGTGGTAAAGGCCTATTACTATGGACCTACTATACACCACCCGAGACAAATGCCACTGACTTCAAACATACGATAAATTCAATAGAAAATGTTGTAACCTCTCACAGTGATCACAATTTTCTTATAACTGGCGACTTTACCGCACCCGGCATTGCATGGGAAACTCAGTTGGTTGATCGGGCGTCCCATCCGATATCACAGAAATGTGATATTTTGCTAGATTGTATTTCTTTGACTCCGTTACAGCAATGCAACTTCATTAGGAACCCGCGTGAAACGTTTTGGACCTGTCTTTTATTAAGATTCAACACGTTGAGGTCTCGCATAGTTATATTGACCTCGTAAAACCTGACAGGTTTCACCCTCCCTTACACATTTCAATTTCTAACGTATCCCTTGCCCACCACAGTCCTCTCGTCAACACAGCGGGTGTCTGCGGTTACAACTTCACTCGTGGGGACTATATTGGCTTATTTTACTTCCTAGCTGAGGCAGATTGGACACCATTGACACCCTCAGTGACGCTGACGAAATGAGAGATTTTTTCACCGAAGTTTTTCACGATGGCTTAAGCAGATTTGTACCTAAAAAAACTAAATAAAAGTAGCGATTATCCGTACTGGTTTTCATCTGAACTAGGAAAGGCCCTTGGTACAAAGATTCGAGCTCAGCAACACAAAAAAAGTGACCAAGTGAGGTGGTAGAGCGAGTTTCGCCAACTCAGGTCACATTGTAAAAATCTACTTAGGCGCGATAGGTCCAGCTACACTGCCGCGGTTGAAGCTGATGCCCTACGCAATGCTAAAACTTTCTGGGGTCATGTGCATGCACAAACTTCCAAAAACAACCCAGGAGATATAAACCTCATTGACAAGACGGGTGACAGCATTCCTGACGTTCCTAAAGCCTTCGCTCAACAATTCAGTTCATTATTCGGCAAAAGTGCAGCCTGCCCCCCTCAAGTGTTTCCGGGGTATGATAAAAACTCAGAATGTTTTATTTCGGAAAGTCTTGTACCAGAGCTCCAAAGTGAGTTAAGCCGTCATTTTCATGCGGCCCTGATGGCATTCCTTCGGCCGTACTGAAGGCGTTTGGCGATATTTTCCTTCCGGTCTTGGCGCGTATATTTTAAACGTCACTCAATACCGGTAAGTTCCACACTCGTTGGAAGATTGCTCGGGTTGTCTTTATATAAAGCCAGGGTCAAAGTTAGACCCCACCAACTACTGCCCGATTGCTAATATCTGAGCTGCTTCAAAACTCTTTGAGACTGTACTACATACACTACTCACTTTCATCGTTAAAACTAATATATTACCTCAGCAAGACGGATTTCTCGCTGGGAGATCGACCACTATTAATCTTGTAAATTTTATGCTGCATGCTTCGGAAGCTGTGCAGGGAAGAGGGCAACTCGATGTCGTGTACTTCGATTTGAGTAAGGGTTTTTATGTCGTCTGCCTTGATATAATTTTTAGAAAGCTGTGTCAACTCGATTTACAACCATCCATGACATCCCTTTTATGTAATTATTTATCGGATGGACATCTTCGTGCATGCAAACGGGCAGTATTCCATCTCTACGAGGCCACAAGTGGTGTCCCTCAGAGATCTGTTCTGGAGCCGTTTCTTTTTTCCCTTTTTATAAATGTTTCTTCAGTAATTGATGACTGTCACTTTCTCTTATATGCTGATGATGTCAAAATATTTAAGGCTGTTTCAAACACCGCAAGCTGTTCCGCTCTGCAGCGAGCGATCACGTCTTTTTCAGAGTGGTGCTCATGCAACAAACTCCTTATTACTACATCAAAAACAAAGATAATGACCTACACTAGAAAGCCTGACAGCATATCGTTATCCTATGACATTACGGGGAAGCACTACCACGTGTTTAAGAGGTTAGGGATCTTGGTGTTAGTTTTGACAGTAAATTTAGCTTCTCCCCGCACATCGGGTAGGTCACTCGGCGGGCCCTCCGATCTCTTGGAATTATATGTCACCTATCAAAGGAGTTCAAGGAGACGGGCTCTTTTCCCAAGGTGTACACGACTATTTGTCGTCCGCAGCTCGAGTATGCTTCTGGGGTATAGACTGGCACTTGCAAAAAACTCTGTATGCATAACTAAAGTGTACAGAAAAAGTTTATCTCTATCTTTTATCATCGCTTTGCTAGCTATAACAAATTTGGGTCATTCTCCGTACCGTTGCTAGAGTGCCTAAACACCAGAGGCATAAGGATGATCTTTTTTTCCTCTTCAAAGTCATTCACGCCACAGTGTGTGGTGGTGAAATACTGCAACATGTTACACTCCATGTGCAGCAAAAATCCACCGGAAGACACGACATAGTTTTTAATCAGAGCTGTCTACGTGGCTCGTGCCCCATGTTTCACCTCCAGTGTATGTAAAATCAGTGCAACGAATAATTAAGCATACTTATTAATTCCTCGACACAGTGCCGCAAACATGCCTGTGAGCTTGTCATGTAGTGACCTTTTTTATCGTCTGCTCACACGCGGTAACTTGAGCCTGAAGTGATCACAACACATTACTTGTTTTTTTATACATATTCCCCTTATTCTATGTCTGGTTTTCTTTACATGTACATTCCTTCCGGGCTTCTTTTCTTACACATAAGCTATCTTGCTTCACTCCGTTTCCGTGCAACTAAACTATGTTAACATTTATGTATACTCTCGAAATTATGTGCGTATGACGACCACTGGCGTGATGTCACATGCCTTACTGCAAGGCTCTGTACTTGTTCTTGTGTGTATGTGTGTGTGTATTTTCTGCGGGTGCATGCATATTCTGGTGTACGACAGCGTAATTTTTGTGTGCGTGTGTCAGTGTCACTTTCGTTTATTTACATTACTTGTAGAGTGTGGGCATCTTACATTGCGTGTTTTTTCTTCTTTTTCTTCGTGCGACATCACAAACGCCCTCCGGCTGTTCCTGGGCACGTTAATAAACGACTGATTGATTGATTGAATAATAGTATTATATTAATATTATTATAATATTATTGTTTTTGTTGTTTTTTTATATTGCAACAAAAATAGAAATCGTAACTACACTCTTCAGCCAACTGCTCAGACATGGTTCTCTGAAGCACAATGGTTCCTAAAGAATTCTAACAAAAGAACTTTGCCTTCCTCTACAGATTGTCGAATCTGCAAGGTACGTGAGAAAACAGAATTTTATGATTTGCAATGGTGGCTGGCGAAAGAAGAGCTTTGTCTTAAAACAATATTATCACATGACGTTTAATTGCTACTTCTGGTATACTGTTAGTGTGACCATTTCAATCATAAACGAAGGTGCAAATTTAAGATAAAAAAGAGGCTTACTGGCGACTTCACAAAAAATGTGAGCTTGTTGAAGATTAAATTCTTATGTGAAGAAATATTATTGCTTCTTAAATACAATGTATATGCAAAACATTCGAGAGTGAGGCAAGGGCGTGGAAGGATACTATGGTACACATAAAAAAGAATAATTCGAAACACGGAAGATACAATTGGGCGACCTTGCGATTCCTCTGAATAACCAAGCACACCTGAAACAAGCACCAAGGGCGAGGATTACACAATGTGCCTCCTTGAAGTCCACTTCTTCGCCGTGCTGTGAAATTAGGCAATAATAGACACACTGGTTCTCTCATCCTTCTTAGACAACGACAAGAATGTTGCGCAAGACCACAGCCCTGAACATACAACTAGTTGTATCAGCAGCGGGAGCGTAAAGACTGTGACAGACATACGGCTTACACTGGAATACAACTGTGGAGAGAATATTAAAAATCACGGAGCTTACACTATTGGGGCAGGGCGGAAGAAACGAAATAGCTGGCTTCCCCTCTCTCGTTGTCGGAGAGCTTCATGTCACGAGGATTTCCCAACTTGCCGTGATAGTTCTCTATTACTGGCAGGTCCACATCGAATCGACCACTGGTATTCCCATCTCACCCAAAGTGGGTCTCGTTACCACACATTTTATTCGGCGGAAACAAGCTTGGCAATTTTTGCATCCCCAGTGGGAACGCGGCTTCTGTGCTTCCAAAATCAGGCTGCATTGAACGTGAACTGGCTAGGACAATCGCACGCGAGATGTTACGCAACTCCCGCTGGGCCGCTTGTACTCGAAGGTAATGCTAGCGCATGCTTGGCGCTCCTCACGAAGCGCACGCTCGCAAGTGGTGGACATTTTATCAACAGTGTTCTTTACACATAAAGTATCAATTTTTAATGAAACCTCCAAACTTGCTGCCAGACAACGCAAGCCAGCTAAACGTCGGGGCTCCACATAAGGCCTAGGCTCGTGTGTGCTTGGCTGGGTTGATTTTCCAGGGTACGCTCCTTGGTACAACAAGGAGTTAACTTAAGCTGCTCTGCTGTGTAAAGATGAGCTGAGAAGCAACATGTCGACGCTGCAGACGCCACTGCCGCCGCCTCCCTAAGCACTTTTATAATAGCCAAAACTGCAAGATAGACATGCCCTGTATGGGCCACAAATAGGAATATAATGGCTTTTGTTTGGTACAACGCCGCTGAAAAATGGTGGTAATAACGCAGGAATGAAAGTTTCATTTGGTATTCTATAATAATTCTATTGGAAACAGCTTGCACGTCATGTAAAAAAAGAAGTGTGACGCAGGCACCAAACATGACATCCAGTCATCCGACAAACAAGCACTGAGTAACGGCGTATTTATGGGATTATGAATTTCTACACAGCGTAATGAAGAAAAGGAACAGAGATCGTGCGCGTACAAAAACCAGTACATGCGGAAAAAGTGGATCCAGATTCGTAAACAAAATCAGGCAACAAAGGGACACTTTGTGAATTAAAATCCTTTAGGCATACCAAAGAAAAACCTGTCGGAAAAAAATTAAACTGTGACCTAAAGCATAATTATGCAATACGTGAGGCTAGTGTAGATAGGCTTTATGGCACAAAAGCCTACCCGGAGACTGATCCACTTGAGAGATTGTTAAATGTTATATGAGGTGCGATTCGTAGCCTTCCATATAATATCTGTTTCCTGAGTCAAGATTAGGGCACCGTGGCTCTAACTGGTTGCGTGAATAATCCAGAAAGATGATGTGTTTTCAAACTAGAAGGTTGGTTTTCTTTTTCCAACGATTCGGGGATTGTAATGCGTCTATAAAAACAAAAAAAAAACGGGGATGTTCACATTTTATTGCTCTCACCGAGGTGTACCAGTAAAGCGAGCTCGTCCAAACGCGCCTGAGCGTGTGCATTCTGGAAAGTGCGGTGTATTTCTCTAAATGACGCAAAATGCAAAAAAACACGAATTAAGTCAGATAAAACTGCAGTGATACGAAAAACTCGGTATCTGAACCCTAAAAAGGATGGAACCAGAAAATAGCTGAGATAATGTCGTGCAAAGGTGTGCAGAGAACGTAGCTCGTTTCAAAAATATGCCAGATCTTTCTGTTTCGCGGATAAAAAGGAGCCAAATCCATTTGCTTCTAGGGAATTTGATTTCGGCTTGACCGTTCCGACTGTTTTGTGGGTATTTTCAGTACGCTTTTTTGCATTTCGTAAATGGCTCATTATGAGTTTAAATAGCAATTAGGAGATCGGCGAAAGATCTGTCGCCAGACATCGACAACAAAGGAAACTAAAGCAAAAGTGAACAGAATAATCTGAGAAATGTGAAACAACCTTTTTATCTCGTCTACCTCATTTACGGAGTAGATTCGGTTACATTTCGTTTTTATTCACGTATATAACGTTTTTATACGTTAACAAATGAGCGGCCCATTACTATGGAAATCCTCTTCACAGACCCTCTTCCTCTGCGGTTAAGAACCACTCACTTAGGATGAAGAAGCAGATACACGCAACCTTTTTTTGTGGGGTTTTAAAAAATTTGTGGCATGCAAGGAAGAGCTTGCTTGCTTCGTGAGTCCCTTGAGCCTGCCGAAAAGAAGCTATTGTACAGAAGAATTGCAAAAGAGCTGCTATTATATGCCAAATGTACTCACCTTCTCTTCATGTACAACTGTACTGTTCTTGAAGTCGTGTTGCATGCATATAATGGTCTTTCCATGCCAACCCTCCTCTCACCATTCTGGAAAGTCAATTGAATTAAAGGCATCGTAAGAATTCCGCATAAACTTGAGTGTTTTGTTACCATTTAACGCACATACAAAGCAATCATTGAAATATTGGGCAAATTCAACGCATAGTTTTTAAATATTGCAGCTGTAAAATCCCCCTTGCTTACATTTGAAGCACATCGTATAATAGCTTTCAAAGCGTTGCATTTAGTTCCGGTAACTGATTTCCACTTTCTTGTCAAATTCGCTTACCCTGGACTTGATTCATTTAAAAACGCTATATCTTGCGTAGTCTAAAATTGCACGTTGGTCGCAAAAATTACCAAGGAGGAAAAGTGGCACAAAGCCTAATAATCCTCCTGTTAAAATACCGGGTGCACTTAAGCGTGCTACTCTTTACGGGCGATTCTTCAGGAGTCCCGGGTGACTGCCAGCGCCGAGTTTAAAAGTATTCTGCCCAGCATTCGCTCGCTGATGGCTCGCGTTCTTTTCTCCCCGTAGCTAAATGTGGTTCGCTTCAGAAATGGCAAGCACAGTTAACGACTTCGCGGGACAGATGCTCAGTTTGCGTAATCGGTAACTAGTGTTTTTTTCTGGTGGAACCGCAGTTTGCTTTGGGAGAGATGCAAAATCAACCGACCAATAAATCTAGTCCTGCTAGTCATGGAGAACTCATAACAAAAGCTAACAAACCCACGCAAGCCGCTACAGCCATATTCGACGAAGGTAAATAGACCTAAAGCTATACTGTTTCTTCAGCGTCGTAACAGGTGCAATCTGCGCGAACGTTTATATTTTACCCAATATTATTGGCGCCAAATGTACCAGACCCTTGGATATACGCTATGATGGAGGCGCCGAATTTCAAGATGGCCCTGATCGGCCTTTAAAAAATTGGCCGCGTATCGTCTCCCTTTATTGTTTATGTCGTCAACAATGTCGTCTTTGTAGACATTTGCCAGGGATATGCCCCCCTCCCCCCCCCGTTTGCTTTCCTGCTCATCTCTTATGCTCTTCCTGTACCGTCGCGTTCATCCAAAGATAAACACAGTAGAGTTTTGCTCAAGGCAATTAAAACTTACCGCGTTCCACGGCTACGGGCGGGGTTCCTCGAGGACAGCCCTGCCGTACGGGGGAGACGCGCTTGAATCGATGTTGGCGACTTCAATTTTTATAGAACCGCGTGGCAGCGCTCCACGTGCGTTCCAAGCAAAACGTGGCCCATAGCTTTTGGAATGTTTCGTTGGTGTTGCGGCGTAATTTTTTATATGCCGCCAGGAGGTGACACGGAAAACAGCAGCCGGCGGTTTTCTGTACTAGATGTAGAGTAGCACTTGCTATCAAAATACCAAGCATCCATAAATTTAATAAAGGAACACTGTAAATATCCCCTGTGTACTGATTTCCCGTACTACCTTTGCGTAAGGTCTGGCTCTTTTTCAACAATGTTCACAATAATGAAGATATAAGCCACGTGGCTGACTCGCACCACAGACAGAGACAGACACACTAACGAAACTTTCTGGGTTTAAGTAGCCAAGAAAGACTATCGTCTTTAAAACCCTTATGTCGTGCTCAGCACTGGGGGTTAGATTCCTTATCAGACAGAGTTTTCTCGTGGGTTTTCTGCATAATGAACAACGGGCATATCTTTTTTTTGTTCGTTATGATTTTACCTTGTCTATGGTGTTTCTTGCTCTTCGATGCACGATGCGTGATTTGTAGAAGATTACGTGCTTAATAATTTCGCTCTTAAGGCAGATGTCATTATGCCTCGCGGGACTTTCGTTAGCGTTATGGCCACATACCGAATATGTCAAAAAAAGATTTGATCATGACACTGAATTAGAACTTCTAGTGGGAATGAAAATTCAGAAACGGTCACGTTTAGAAGCCTTTCTGGATATTTTTGATGAGGAGTTACGTGTAGTTGTTTTCATGCGATGTCGCAGTGCTTGAAAAGCTTAATTCGGTTAGAGCAAAGTCTGCGAAGGTGTGAGGTTTCGCTTTTCGGAAAGGCCGTTTTTCAGTGCCTAACATGGCTGAAGTAAAAATTATAATAATGGTTGTCATCCCGTGAGTATTCTGTGGACCGTAGTCACCAATCTGTATCCATAATTTGTTATGTGCACGTAAAAATCGTTTCATAAAATCGGGGTACGCATCACAAAATGGGTCTACTTTGCTCATGTCTGAAATCAAAACACTTTTATTCGGGATTTTCTCACTATAAGACCGCACCAAAAAATATACTCGATGTGCCGTTTTTAAAACATTTTAAAGGTGAACGGTCAAGCCCCTCACCGTGGCTGCTACATGCTGTAGTGTTCTGTATTAACATCTGCAATGACAGTCCTAGTCTTAAGCTCCACTTTCACTGGTAGTGTGGCCGCCACGGCACCATTATCATTCCTCAATGGGCGGATGTCGTCTTAAGATCACCGAGACATTGACTTTCTTAAGAGCTCCAGGTGAAACTAGTTCACCTCCGTATATTGGGGGCAATTCTAAACAAATAAAAATTGCAGGTAAAAAATTCAATAAAAATGGCTTCGGACTTTAAATATATGCTGTAAATGTAGCGATACCAAAAAACCTCACGATTGACGTTATACCAAACACTTGAAATCTTTCACCTACTAATGAGCAAACTTGTGTGTCAGAATAAATACAGTGTCAATGCATTTCTGGGTAGTTGTACCCAAACACGGCACATAGTTATCGTGACGTTCTAAAAACGCAGAAGCTATACTAGTAACAAACGTTTAATCACAAAAGCAGAAGAGAGACAGCACAAATATTTAAACAAAAAACAACACTTGGTTTTTCAGCCTATGGGGCACATATGTTTCCCTGGGAGTGTTTGTTTACCTTCTTTTTTAAGATATTCTGAACCCAGCACATCGTGTTTTATTGGCGTACACCCACCCAAAACTACTGATAACATAGTAAACCTTAAAAAATAAAAGTTTTAAAAATGAATTGAGCGCATTGCTGCAGGTCAGTTGATTTGTCCCTGCAGTGAAAACCTAATAGCTTGCAAATGTAAAAGTATATACAAAATTTCGCACAGTGACTTCCAGTAAAAGAGTACTAATGTGAGCATCCCAAAGATGCTGACATAAGGCCAAGACTCTCTTCTGATAGCCATTGGACTCGACCACCGCAAAGTGGAAAGTCTATGGATAAGTAGGTAAAAGTTGTTCAATAATAGATTTTGAAGAAATAGCACCAGCGCAGCTACAACCGGTCGAATCTATCTTGAAAGAAACTTAAGGCACTTGAAATATAGCGCACCTTCCTGGGCATAATCATAAAGCCCGCCCAAAAACAAGAAGTAGTTACCGTCTGGACCCAAACCTAATATAACGCTCAAGTGCAAATACAAATGAGTCAGGCGTAATTTTACCAGCCGTCTACTTCCAACCAGATATTATACTAATAAGAGCAAAAGCAGCTCTGTTATTGAACTTCAGGTTGACAAAATAACAAAACAACTGTACGAGCTCCTCTTCTATTGCACTGCATTCCGGGCTCTTTTGCCAGCTTCTCAAGATTACTAAATTGAGCAATCTTGGCTGGCCAATAGTCGTTGGCGTTTAAAATGAGACGGAGAAAATTCGCAATTATGTCGACAACATTAAAAACTACTTAACATTTGTTTTTGTACAGAAAGGACACAACTTATTTGCTGAGTGATATAGGTGAAATCAAAACACCTTACAATATCTTCATTTTTATATGGATGTAGCGTATTGTACACAACGATGCACCGTGCCTGTAAAAGCGAATTCATAAGCCACTACAAAACTTCAAAATATTACAAACCTCAAATGCTTCAAACTTTCGCAAAATGTAATGAATAATGCTTAAACAAACAACTTTCACTTTTGAAACCACCTTTCTATCCAAGTAGGTGGTATATGTAATAAAAAATGTGGACCAAATTATGTGAACCCTTGAGAGGACATTTCCAGAATACGTCCCTTAAAATATTGCTTTACAAATGCTTCCTCGACGATATTTTTCAATGTGATGTCTGCGTGGAAACCCCTAATCCCCACAGAATATCTCATTCTCACCAGCGCATTCAGCGTTTGAATAAGTTGAAGCAAAGATAAAAACAGATGGAAACGCACTGGCGACATTCGTCTGCACAAAACCTTGCGTCGGACACTGAATCTTTATTTGAACCGTTTAAGTAAAAAATTGACACTTTCAATACTTAGAAAATTGCTTTCGGGTTTATTTCAATTGTCGGTTTTCTGGTTCTCTTCGCGTAGCACATAAACGTAGATGACCGAAAAGACATTGACGTCATGTATGCCCTCCACGTAAACAAACGTGCGGTGTTTGCGTTGCAGCCATACCTATTTACACTTTGAGGAGATGTGTTCAGTGGAAAAATAACACATTCAACAAGCGTATTTGGTTACAAGGTTCTTCTTATTCTCACTGGCCACCATTGATTCACTATCTTGTAAAAAACTTACGCGGACGCGGGAGGAAATAAGGGAAAAAATTTGCGCGAGAGGAATAAAATACTTGTGTTTTTTTTTTCTGCAAAAAAACTGTGCCGTCAACCACCATATATCCTTCGTCTTTTCGTCTTCTTCGTTGAATGCATCTGTTGCGCTCGCTACCTGCTTCGTCCTGCTGTTCTTTGGCGTTTCATCAGAATTATTATATAAACATTGCTTTAACAACAGTGGTATCAAATTGCCCATTCTTTATATAATCCTTATAGCTTTAGCAAGTATGAGGGAAAGGTGAGACATATGTGTATTGTTTTGAAGATTTTCACAGAACTCGAACGCCCAAAAACTGCTATTTTTTTGCTTTGTTTCCCTACATTTTGATCACAATATTATTAACTTTGTACTTCTTGGTGGGTTAGAAATATTTATTTAGTGGTCTTTGTAGCATTACTTTTTATTTGCCACGATATGCGCAATAGGACTAGTGCCTAGGAGCCGAGAAAACCAGCTTGTGAAATTATGAATTGGGGGCAATAGCACCGATCCAAAATAATGCTGCCCCACTGTGATTCGCAAAAAAAGTGCCGGATGAGGGTCCGGCAGAGCATCAGGCTTATTTTTGTCAAGACATGGGCACGAAAGCTGTACGGCACTTGCTGCACTCCAGCCTGTCTGTGCCTAGAAGGCAGTTGTAAGAAATGTACCCCCCACCCGAGTTTATTCTATCCTGAACCTTACAGTATATTCTCGTACATATAAAAGACGCAACCAAGTGACGGCCTCTAACTTAGGAGAGCACGGTTGCTGCCCTGTAAATATAGCGTTTTTGACGCAGCGGCAAAAGCTGTGTTGAGGTTTCTCCTAGGCAAAAATGCTGCCCAAAGGCTACTCCAAGAAGATACAGCTGTGGCCTCGTCCTTTATTCAAACGAAATTGCGTCGGTTTTCCTTGGCCATTACACGTCCGAAAATATGGGTGTCGCCCGCAAGCAAAAATCCATCGGCTCAAACTTGTTCTCCTAAACGTAGTGTTTTTTTAAACAGTAGGAAAGTTATCAAGACCGCAGTGCTATACCAGTGAATACAAGTGGGTGACCCAACACTGTATGCCACAGCGATCGCCCGGGCAACTGCAATGGGTCCTGCAGCAGGCGTTAGAGTGCACAAGTAAAAGTCTGGGCAACTTGACTCTTTTGCACGCCAGGGAACAGCAAACTTATGGTATGCAAAAGGCGTGCCAGGTCCACTTTCCCCAGGACAGGGACGACCACAAGAGAACTAAAATCAAACTAAGATAATAGTACCTAACCCCATAGAAACCGTATGATGCGTTGCCAACAAGGATGGGTGGAGGCAGCAAAAATACAGATGTTCCTACATGCGGTCACGCAGACCACATGCAAGTAAAGATAGTGGCCAGAAAAGGCACCAGCGTCACGGACGAGTACGACACACTGAAGGTGATACTGGCAATATAACAAGAGTGATAAGTAGGTCGCCATTGAGTTTGTTGAATGCATCATTTCGGCTTACCTGTACTGGCTCTCATATGTCTAGGGAGGACCTCCACCCAGAGGAATCTCTGGCAGCTACATTCAGTATTTGGCAGCACCTGCCAAGGGCAATGGAACGAGAAGAAAATAAAAGTAATGAAACAAGAGTTCAATCACGAGGGAAGCTAAATAACGCCTACAAAAAGTAAGGAATGATGACAAGAGAGACAATACAAATCAAATAACTAACCACTTTCCTGGAAATGCTGTGATGCGCAAACTTGGAGCACAACTATTTCAGAAATGTGTACTTCTTCAAGGCGTTGAACACGGAGTACAGGAACGACAAAAAACTGTAGTTACTTGATTGGAAAAAATACCCCGACAAAAAGGCGCGCGCAGTGAGCATGAAAAAAAAACTCAGAAACATTACGTGGCAACGATGCATCCTGATAAACAAACTCGGCTGAAGGCAATGGTCATGACACTTGCGTCAAAAACGGGCAAGGATTGTCTTGTAGTACTCAAGAACTTCCAGGGGTTCTTTAGCAACTTGCACAGGTGCCGCACTTCGTCAGGACACTACGCCAGAGGTCTGATTGACAAAACTAGTGTAGATTTTTTTGCTGAAAAAAGCCTTGCATGCATCTTTATCGCGGATCAGAAGCTCAAGAAATGCATAGATGGTACAAAAACACAGTTGAGCACTTCCGACTAGTTAGTCACAGCTACGCGACATCACACCACAATTTTGCACGGAAAAAAGCAGTCCAGCTAAGGTGTCTGCAGATCAATAGATTCTGTAATTGAAATCTATTCTTTTGCTATGTACATGCCTAAATGAAAGTCTGATTGTTACAGAACTACTTGTGCCACATGATATATTTCTCCGGCGATACTTTTAACACAATATTTCTAACAGCAGAGGCAGGTCTCTAACAAAGCACCCAAATCTTGCCATGAAAAGTGCCTGCTGGGCTGTACCTATGAACTTGCCCCACATGTTGAGCCTCGCATGGACTTAAGTGACACCCAACACTATCCGCAACTGTTTCCGACGCATGGGATACACGACGGAGCCCAGCCAGCCAGCGAGTCCGCACCAAGACGGCATCACCAGCGAACTGCGCGAAGAGCTCGCCAACGTTCCAGATGATGTGCCAAAAGTTGCGTCCTCATAGGATCTCCTAGGTGTTGATGACGATGTTGCCATCACGGCGAGCCCCTCGAGCACCCACACCGTCACCGATGTCATGGCAGCATGCACTTCTGAAAGCAGTGGAGAGGCTGAGGATGTAAAAACGTAAGGTCGTCCGACATGGAGTTGGACTGGTGGAAACCATGTCTCGTGTAGAGAATGCAGTGTTCGTTTTCTGGCGCCAAAACGACAGTGAAAAAAATCATCCCTTTCTTTCGAACTAGGCAGTAAAGGCGGAAAGTATCTTTATTGCGTGCAATAAATTGGTTGTTTTGTGCATGATAATGGCATACTTTATCAGTATGTTTTCTTATGTATCAATAAAGGGGAGATTGTTCCGCCTATTGCGAGTTTGTAACAGAAAAGTCGTTATGAACGAGTTCGGTTGTATTGAATTATTGCATTTATCAAAATAATCTCGGTGCATGTTATAGTTCGCTGTAACCTGGTCTGTATTACCTGCCCCGAACAGTTAGAAACATGCTGAGTCTACTTCATTGTAGCATTACAATGATTAACAAAACGTTTGCCGCATTACTCGCGTAATTATCAGAAACCAGTGTTCAATATAGCGTTATTTCTTTCTCCGGTACGGGGCTGAGACTCGATAAGTTTCCCAAACTAGAAATTTGTTTCTTTACAGGGGAATCTGGTTCAGCAGCTATTGGAGGGGCATTGTAGATTTCAACCATCATATAATCACAAGTTCCGCAGAAATTGCCATGCTCTTTGTGAATGTTCAAAATGCCTCCCAATATGCACCCAATATGCTCCAAAGGACACCTAACTTCAGAATACCAGAATAGTTGAAAATACTACAGGACGTATTAAAAATTATTACAAATACACATGGGAAAGTAATTACGTGTGGGGCATCCTTTATGAGCACTAATAAATAGCACAACACTGAGTATTAGCAATAACTCGTTTTGTATGGCTTTGAAAATCACCTTTTTTTACGGAACTGTCGTCATTCACTATAGATAATATCATCTCTAACCTAAAATCCTCTAATTCGGAAGGCGGTGTTTTACAAGAAACTATAGCGAACCACCTTCCTACTCATATAGGGTTGAACACTCATCGTTGGCAGTCGACGAAAACAATTGTATTTTATTTTCCCATATGGGACTGCAAAAAAGAAAGAAGAGCCAGAAAAAAACAAATTCGGGGTAACTCCCGATCGCGACCTCAGTATGCTTTATAAACTGCTTTCGGGAGTATAGGATCAAGCTGTGTAAGTTGAAATCTGAACTTTTGGAGAGCAGAGTAGGATTACTAGCCGGATTTGCCCCTATATGACCGATCAGTTATCTAAATTATTAGAAATACAAACTCTGGCTTCACAAAGTGAAACAACACAAGAATAACGGTTATTACAAGCAGCACTACAAGGTTGTGCGTTACTTATCACTTGCGAATATGCATAAAAAGCGATTGTATAGTAACGGCATTCTCAAACCAAATCGTAACTCGAAAGAGATTTGGCGAAAATTTTACTCTCATCTCGAAAAAAACTGCCCCACTTGGATACCCTAGGCTGTCACACTTCACATTTACTTGAGGTATTTAAATCATTTTTAGTCAATGTACCGAGATAGCTTGTGTTGATTGTAAGGGAAGAAAACCACATTGCTGTTCTGCCCTCTCTGGCTCTGAATAGTTTTACTTTACAAGAAATTACAGCGAGTGAAATTATATATAAGAAAACAGATTCCACCAGACGACTTGCAATAAAGAATCGTTTACCCATATTTTTTTGGCAGGATTGTGTTCGGAACAGCCTAAAAGGGGCAAAGAAACCTTAATATTTAAAGCAGATGGCTTCAATGACATGCTAAATACGGGCGCACCGCAAGTTTTTCTATATAAAAATTGTAGCTATGTGAGTGAAGGTATGTTTAAACTATATTTTAACCGAAACAAACCGGATTCCGCAAGAAATATTCTAACGCAACGGCTCTGCACTCAGTCACAAAAGTAGTTTACAATGAGCCTAACAGCAGGTTTTTATCTTACGGTGTATTTTTTAAATATATAAATATAATTCCGCCAGAAAATACAAAATTGTCATCCCTAAATTAACAGCTATGGGTTTTGAGAGAAAGATATAAATTGTTTCGCATGCAAACTAACGAATCGAGAACAATTTTTGCCGATACCTCAAAGAATCTCATCACTAAAACAAGCAACCTACGGCACACAACAGGGTTTGGTTCTAGGCTCAATACTGGTTTTTCCTGTTCAATTATGATTACTGCACCAACATATATAAACCACCACCCATCTTTAAGCTGTTGATAACTCGCTGATTCTTGCACACTGCACAATAATGCATTTACTAAAATTCAGTCCTTGAAATTCAAGAACTACAAAATACACCTATGTGTTTTAGTGCAAACAACCTGTTGTAAATATAAAAAACTATTCGATTTACCTTGAGCCGTACAAGAGAGCCGAAACAGGTGGGTTACTTATCGACAAAGTTGGGCGGTAACTGCGTTAGGCATTACCTCAAGACACTTTACATTATTTGGCACAGCACATAAAAACATTAGCTCCGAAAGTAGCTTACCGAAGTTAAACGCTAGCTAATGGAAGAGAACATTTTACGGAAAAAATTTATGTGTACTCAAATTTATTGCTTTTTCGACCACTCTACCTTTTGTATAAAACCAGGTAGCTTCACCTAAGCATCACATTTATAACTCAACAATGCGTTCAGCTGCTAAAACTTCACAATTACCACCAACATAATCAGAAGGCGCGGCGACACTGCAGTATGGTTCACAATCTCGTCGCGGTACCACAAACGAGCGGTAGATGTGGGAGTGGAAGTTGTCCACTCGTATGGCGTCTATCGTTTTTCTTGTCAGGATACAAGCCAGATCAGTAATAGGTACTCAACTTGTGTCAACATTCTGTAACCTGTTACCGACTTGATATTTTTACGCAAGCGACCGTGGTTCATATAAAAAAAGTAATGTTCAGAGGGCCATTTCTAGTATTTCTATTCCCTTTCTATCCAACCTAAAGCTATCTGGAGTTGAAAGGCTGCTAGTGGAGGTGGAAATTTATCTAGGTTTTGGGCTTTTTCGGCTGGTCAGAAATATTTTCCGTCACGTTGATACACGAATGCCTGAAACCATCACACTACCAGCCAGATATTCAAGATTTTAACAGTTGCTGAGGAGCATTTCGATTTTACTCGAAAGAAAATTACCTGTATTGCAGTAATGTGAATGTTTGCAAAAATGAGTGGACTTAAGTGGTATCCCCTTCCCTAACAAACTTGCTACAAAATAAATAGATAAAAATGTATTACATATATCACACAACAACATTTACATATTGCTCTCTTTAGTGCAAGCAATTTTTGCCATATTACGCTCGTAATATGTAGTTCTGATCTGAAATTTTAATTTTTATAAATACATTGTGACTGGAACTGAAAATGTATACGTTTCTTTCTTTATTGTTGGTGTTCAGTATTATAATCTATTACAGAAATATTCTCACAGATATGGGACAAAGTTGTCTGACGACGCAGCGGAAGATCGAGAGGACGCTTTTAGTTTATAAACCCTATTACGTCAATTCCCTAGTGTAGGACAAACGCATATTACTGACCTCGTCTTCCTGCAAAAAAACCACAAGGCGTTTTTTTTCAACTTTTGTAAACTTTCATGGAAACGTTTTTTTGCACACAGAAAACGCAGTCTTTTGTACGGAGACTGGCATCGTTTGCGCGAAATTGGCTTCAATAAGTATCGGTTTGCAAAAGCTGACAGCATCTTTTGCACTTTACTACGCTTAGTTAAAATGCTCTACTTTTATAGATAAACCAAAAATATATCAAAACCATTCCGGAAAAATTACTCATTTGTTTATATTATTAAATTCCTTCTCTATACCTTTTTATAACCCTTTAAGTTTCCTGTCTTCATTCTTGGGTCTTTGGCTCCTGGAGAAGCTGCCTACCACTCGCATCAGCCGTTCAAAGTAATCTGAACACTTACCTCTTGTGGCATCAGAACTGGCCTTGAACATAAAAAAAATGATGTTAAGATAAGTTAGTAAAAAGCAGCTTATTTGTGCAGCACCTCTTATCTCAATTACGTTGCTTTCGCCCTCTTTTCACATATGAATATCTAGGCGTAGATAAACAAGTACCCGTTCTAATATGTATCTTTTAACCAGGGGTGAAATATTGCTCACATCATCGTCATCATCATCATCATCACCAGCCTATCAACGCCCACTGCAGGGCAAAGGCCTCTCCCATTATTTTCCTATTACCTCGGTCCTGTGCCAACTGTGACCAATTTATCCCCGCAAACTTCTTAATCTCATCTGCCCATGTAACTTTCTGCCGCCCCCTGCAACGCTTGCCTTCTCTAGGGATCCACTCCGGTACCCCTAATGACCAGCGGTTATCTTGCCTTCGAATTACATGCCCTGCCCACGTCCATTTCTTCTTCTCAATTTCTACTAATATGTCTTTAACACCAGTTTTCTGCCTGATCCACTCCGCTCTCTTCTTGTCCCTTAATGTTACACCTATCATTTTCCGCTGCATTGCCCGCTGAGTCGTTCTCAATTTAAATTGAACCCTCTTAGTAAGCCTCCAAGTTTCTGCCCCGTAGGTGAGTACCGGTAAGATGAAGCTGTCATGCACTTACCTCTTCAGCGACAATGGTAGGCTGCTATTCATTATCTGAGAATTTCTGCTATATGCACCCCACCCCATTCTGATACTTCTGATTATCTCTGCCTCATGGTTGGGATCAGGGGTCACAACTTGGCCTAAGTATATATATTCGCTTACCACTTCAACTGCGTCGCCATGTATCTCAAACTGCTGTGCTGTCCCGAGGTTATTGATCATTACTTTAGTTTTCTGCATAATAATTTTCAGGCCCACGGTTCTACTCGGTTCGCCCAGTGCGGAAAGCATGCTTTGCAATTCATCCCCCGAGTTACTTCAGATAACAATCACGAAATTTTGTTGAGCACTTCTGCAAAGCCCTCCCTTGAAAAAAAATTTTATTCGCACCAAACTGAAATACACTCCCCCTTTTCGGATTCTTGCTGGCAGCAAGTTATTACAGAATAAAAAATTCGTGGAATATTTTGTGTTACCTGTACTAACCATGTACCTTTTTAATTATTTTTTACTTCAGTTTAACATTCAAATATTTTTATAGGCAGGCCAATAAGATACCGCCATAAAGTGCCTCATCAGTAGACGACAGGATCCCCGACCCCACACAGCCTGCACTTGGATGAACTGAAACGAGGACCCTTTATTATATGACACACTGAGATCCCATACATATTTGATTACATTTATCAAGACGGACAGATTGATAATAGGATTTTCATTCAGGCTCTAACTTTCTGAGTTGAGTGTCCTCAGAATGTTGGCGACATTTATGTGTGTGTACTCGTGCGTCGGAAGCTTGCGCATGTTGATGTGATTGCTTGAACCCAAATCCTGTTTGAAGCAAAGTTCTGCACTGCGGTGTATACGTCCTACGTCTTTTAATATATTCATGTGGTCTGTTGTAGTTACAGCACTCCCTCACATTATTTGAGAATAATGTAAGAATAAATTGTCAGCATGGTGTTGCAACTTCTGAACCTTTTAGCAGTTGTGGAGACCAGGGTTGTAATGGCGGCCTAGCTCGATTCTCGAGATTCGGCCGCAAGGCTAACTCCGCTGAACTCCGCCACGGATCGCCAACATGGCGCAGCGGCAGCGAACATAAAAAAACACAGGAAACAGAATTCGACCACTGTGACGTGTTTTGCACTGCAATAAGGGGACGTCGGGCGCATCGCTCGAGAGCGCCAAGACCACCTTGGCAGGACGGCACAAACAGGCGCGAGGGCGCACAAAGGGAGGCCAAAAAGGAGCGGAGTCGTATTTATGGCCGCTCCCGACGATGGTTCGTATCCAAAGAGGCTCTGCCTCTGTCGCCCGCCCAGAACCAGGCTGCCAGAACTTCCGGGCAAAATCTGTCACGTGAGGGTTTGGGTAGCGCCCCCGCTCCCACGGGCATCCTCCCGGAGGGGGGCAGCGCGCGGCCGCGAAGAGAGAGGTACCACCCCTCTCGCCTCCACGGCGGGCCGAGAGAGATGGGAAAGATGGCGGAGCTCCGCAATTCCCAAATCCCTCCCCTCTTTGACGAAAGCCGCTCGACCTCGAGGGTTCCGGTGAACGAATACCTCACTGTTTGTTTCGCCACCACAGCCACCACTTTGTTCGCCACTATCACCACATTGTCCGCCCCACAATCCCCACAGTCCGCCGGTTGACCTGATTTCGTCAGCCGGCACAAGGTCCACAGGCCCAGCCGGAGAAGTAGACTGGGCTGGTTGAACACATGTATCGGGCAGCAGGCTGCTCCCAGGCGGTCACTTCCCGCAGCGGTTCACACCGCGCCGACGGGGCTCTTGCCTGCCGCACCGCAGGCGGCTTCCGCTGCTTACGGGTTTAACACTGACGACCTTTGATGCCCGGACCCTGGCTGGAGGCCGCGTTCGTAGTGCTGCCTCCCAGGTGCTAGTCAACCAAGCGCCGACGATGGCTTTCGCTCCGCGCACCTCGGACGAGTGCCTCCGCCAACGTGAAGGAGGGGCGCGATCAGCTGACGGTGGGAACCGGCTTGCCACGCAGCCCACTCGCTGTACGGCCCGTACGGTCGGCGGGGTGCTGTTTCGGCATACAGCTGGGCTCTCGTTTTCCCCGGGGTGGCGGCTTGCCCGGCTGGCTGGCTCGCAGCAGGCCTGGCGTGGTGTGGCGGCGTAGTGGTTGGAGGGTCGGTGGAACGCTGGGCGTGCGGGCTTGAACCCTCCGGAGACGGTGCCCCCCCCCCCTAGTCACCAGCCTGGCCGATCACGAGTGTTGTAGCGGTGCGTCGGGAACCTTCCTGCCGTCACTTTTTTGAGCTCGCGATCTTGCGAGCCCGGAGTGGGAGCGTCAGCAGTGGCTTCGTGCCGACAGGCGCCCTCTGGAGTCACCCCGCGCCATCCATTGCCCGACCTCACGGCGTAGGCGGTGCGTTCCGTTGGCGCGCCTCGAAGAGCTATCTCTGGAACCCCTCTTGTGCGCTACTTTGCGCGCTGGAGGGTGGTGACCTGGTCAGCGAACTCGCCCGTAGTGGGTGTTGTAGCGGTGCGTCGGGAACCTTCCTTCCGCACCTCCCTCGAGCACGCGATCTCGCGACCCTGAAGTGGGAGTGTCGGCAGTTTCTCCCCTTGGAAAGTAATGCTTCATCTCGCCCACGCGAATGGGGCGGCGGATTCGACCAGACCTCGGGTCTCGCAACTTGTAATACAGCCGCGAGATCTCGGCGACTACGAACGGTCCTACCCACTTGGGTGCGAGACTGACCGCGAACCACGCGCTGGCATCGCTCAGCACGTGGTAACGTTTCAACACAGTGTCGCCCAGTTGGACGCCATGTCTCGATGAGCTCGGTTGTAGGCCGCCTTTTGGTCCACGCTGTCCTTCCCGCGGCTGCGGGTCCACTCCTTGATGGCTTCTGCCAAGCGCTCGCTCAAGCGCCGCGCGTAAGCAGCATCTGCTGCTTTCGCAGGGACTGCGGTTGACCTCCTGGCCAGAACCGTGTCCGTCGGTGTGTTCAGCTCGCTGCCGAACATCAGGAATGCAGGTGTGAAGCCCGTGCACCGATTCACGCTTGAGCGCAGAGCGAAGATCGAGTTCAAGTGCTTACCCCAGTATTGTTCCCTCCGGGCATATGCCCCAACAAGTGGCTTTACGTCTCGATTTCGGCGCTCCGTCACGTTAAACTGGGGGTGATAGCACGAGCTTGTTTGCTGCCTGACACCCATGGCCGCGCAGGCTTTACCATAACAACCTTAATGTGAAATACGTGGCGTTTTCGGTTATCAGCCGCTCCGGAAACCCGTAGCGACAGAACACCTCGGACAGTTTTTGCAGGACCTCATGTGATGTCCCTCTGTGCAGCCGATAAAGTTCAGCGATCTCACTGAAGTGGCATGCCACCAGGAGTGCGAACTTGTACCCCCTTTTGCTGCGCGGCAGCGGGCCCATCAGATCGCACGCCAGGACCTCCCATAGTCTTGTGCTCACGATAGGCTGAAGCAAGCCCGGCGCCTCACGGCCTCGCGGTTGTCGCTTTTTGCAGACGTGGCATGTGCGTACGTACCTACATACTTGTGCCTTCATGCCGAGCCAGGTAGCATACGGACAAAGCTTCCGCCATGTCTTTGGCGCGCTACCGTGGCCGTGTGCGTCGAGTTAGTGCTGCAATGCACCACACCTGAGCTTGCTCGGGATAACGGCTTTAAAACACTCACTTTAGTTATGTTTGCTGGGCACGTATTTCAGCAGAGCTCTGTCGACGTCAAGCAGGTAACTTTCCAGCTCACTCGCAGCCATACCAGCTGCATCAGAGCTCGCGCCAGCAGCAATACCAGCTGCTTTCCGGCGCCTCTCATTCTTGGGTGTTTGATTTTCCTGGGGGTCCGTCTCTTCTCTAAAACAGGCGATCACCTCCCAACAAAACAAGTCGTCCTGCTGAGCCTCGACTAGTTCTTTCCAACTGAACCCAACCTCGAGCGGAAAGACCTCCCCCGACGAGAAGGACGTGCCCTGAGCTTTCAAAACTTGGGTCGTCCTGCGCTCCGCGCTGTTCTCGCGCCGAGAAGGGTCGCTGACCTTCAGCGTCCTCCCCGGCCTGTCCGGCTGGTTGGGTGTCGTCCACCGGTCCCCGTGACAGCGCGTCCGCAACCGCATTCGTGGCCCCTTTGCGGTAGCGAACTTCCAATTCGAAGCGTTGCAATGTCAGGGCCCATCGCGCTAGCCTCCCGCTGGACTCACGGAGGCGGGAAAGCCATGCGAGGGCCATGTGATCCGTCTCGATTGTGAATTTGACCCGCTCTACATACATCTCGAACTTTCGAAGGGCGTAGATCATGGTCAGACAATCCTTCTCGGTGACCGAGTAGTTTCGGACTGCCCGGGTCAGCGCACGGCTCGCAAAAGCCAGTGGTCGCAGTTTTTATTCATCCCCCTGGAGGAGCACTGCCCCTACGCCGAAGTCACTCGTGTCTGTTTGGATAACAAATGGCTGGTTCAGATCCAGATGTATCAGCGATGCATTGTCTGCAACAGCTTTCGGCAGTTGGCGTAGGCTGCTCTCCTGCTTCTCTCCCCACTCCCAAGGGGCGGAGTTTCTCAACAACTTTGACAAGGGTGCTTCCAGGCGCACGCGAGCGTGGATAAACTGGCGATAGTACCCGATCGTCTCTAGGAAGCACCGAACTCTGGCGACATCCTTCGGCGTGGGAAACTCCACGATCGCCCGGAGTTCCTTGGGATCGGGGGACACCTGTCCGCATTCAATCCGATAGCCGAGCAGGCTCACTTGAGCGGTGCATATTTGCGCCTTGGCAGGATTGATGGTTATGCCAGCCGCCCTGAGTCTTCCCAGGACGTCTCTCAGGTGGCAGAGGTGCTTGTTGAAGGTGCGGGAGAAGACCACAAGGTCGTCCAAAAAGGCGAGGGCATGCTGCCACTTTGCCTCACCGAGCACCCGGTCGATCAGGCGTTGGAATGTGCTCGGACTTCTGCACAAACCGAATGGCATACGTACGAACTCGTACAGCCCCCGATGGCAAATGAATGCAGTCTTGCATTCATCGCCGGGACGCATCTCGACCTGAAGGTACCCCAATTCTGGCATCCAAAATGGAGAAGTATTTTGCTCCACCGAGATTCGGGACGATTTTGTCAACACTCAGGAAGGGGTTTGCATCCTTTTTTGTGACTGCATTTAGCCGCCGATAGCCGACGGATAAACACCAGCTACCGTCCTTCTTTTGAACGAGCACCACTAGGAATCCCCAAGGGCTCGTCGAACGGCGGATAATGCCTGCTTTCAGCAGTTCCTCCTGCGCCTCATCAGTTGCCTGCCTCTTGGCAGGGCTGACGGGCAGTGGATGGAATTTCCATGGTTGAGCATCGCAGTATTCTATGCAGTGCTGCACCAACCTTGTGCAACCTCCTTGCACACTGAATATCTCGCCGAAGTCACCTAACCATGACAAGACGCGGTCAAGCTCTGCTGCTGTCAGCTCGCTAGCACTTGCTAGGAGCGCGCCCCATTTCTTGCCCTGACCTCGGGGTGCAGGGCGCGCAGCGCAGAAGAAATGAGCCGCAGCAGCAGCAACAACCGAGCTCGGAGGTTGCTGCGCGCGCCGGCTACCGGAAGCGCCTGAAGCTTTTGCTTCACGCGGCGCGAGGGACGTTTTGGTGGCGCGCCCATGCGGCGACTTCGCTGCAGGCGTTGTCTCGGAAAACGGTTTTGGCGGTATAAACACCCCGCACGGGGCACCTTGAGCAATCTTGGTGACGATACTGGCGATACCGCGGACCCCGAGCCCCCAAACATAAGCTGGATCCAACCATGGCGATGTGTTTAAAGTTGGAGGGTTAGAAACCACGAACGGTGGCCGTCGGAGCCCAGGTCAAGCTCCGGCGGATGGGCTCCCTGTCTGTTTACGAGGCAGGGAGCTCCGGGACATCGTTGGCTACCAGGGTAACGTCAAAGAAGAAAGTACCCCCAGTCTCCTTGCATTTATACTATGCTATATGGCATTTTCAACCCCCCCCCCAAACGTAATCGGCCCCCGAAAAGGGGCCGCACCGAAGTATCTTTAACTTCATTGCCATCTTTAACCTTTCCTGAACCGAATAATTTTTCTCGATTTCTTGTCATGGAATCCCTCAATCCAACCCACCCTCTTGCATCTCAGTCAGTGTTCTTGATCGCCAAGTATCTTGAAGCCATAATAGGAAAATCGTATAAATACAAAAAACAAAGATCTAGTGAACTCCAAATCGAAATAAATGACAAGCAGCAGTCCACGAAGCTTCTAGATCAAGCAAAACTGGCTGATTTAGACATCAGGGTCACACCCCATCGGAGCCTAAACCGCTCGCAGGGTGTGATATCAGAGACAGATCTCTTGAACGAAACCGATGCGGATCTCCTTGCCGGCTTGAAGGATCAGGGCGCCCCTGCCGTGAGACGCACCACCATCCGCAGAGACGAAAAGGAGATTCCACCAAGCACATCATCTTGACCTTTGACCGCGCAGTTCTCCCACAACACATAAATGCAGGTTTTATCCGTTGCTCCATCCGTCCGTACATCCCGAACCCGCGGCGCTGCTTTAAGTGCCAGCGGTTCGGGCACGGTACGAACTCTTGCCGTGGTCGAACGACGTGTGCAAAATGCGGGGCGCACGATCATCCGAGCGAGAACTGCCCATCCGAAACCCTCACTTGTGTAAACTGCGGGGGGCCGCATGCAGCATACTCCCGCAAGTGCGAAAAATTCCAACTAGAAAAAAAGATCATAAACATTAGGTCACTGAGAACATCACCTTTCCAGAGGTGAGAAAGAGGTTCGCCTCTTTCCCTCTGGGGAGGTACGCCGACGCAGCTCGCCGGGAGGCGTGCGGCGTCTGGTTTCCACAGGGACCCAGTTCAACGAGTCTGACCTGGTCCCTCTCGCGCCGCCCCCCCTGGGTTGCCTGTGGCAGCCCAACGCGCCACCACGCCGCTTGCTTAGGCAGCAGCGGTTGTGGTGGGAACATCTTCCGTCGGGACCGGTGCCGCTCCCGCCTCTGTCTCCCCATCCTCCAGTGCGTTGGAGGGTACCGAGGTGATGGACACCACGGGCCCCGCACCGGCTCCCACCGCCACCGCACCGCCCGTGCCACCTCTGGCGCTCCGAATGCCCTCGGCGGTGGCGGCTCAAACAAAGGGCTCCCGAGGGGGGGCCAAGTGTGGGGGGCCCGGTCCGTCGGGCACCCCTCGGACATCCGACGACGAGATGGATGTCGGGCCGTTCCTGCCTGCAACGCAGAGCAAGGAACGCATCCCGACGCCAAAGCCTCCCGACAAGCCAAAAAAGGCGACAGTCACAGCCCCGAAAGACGACACATAAACAAACACACACTCCAGTAGCTCTCACACTAAATAATGGGAAGAGAAAACATAATTGAATGAAACTGTAGAGGCCTTCTTAAAAATTCTGACGATGTACACGAACTACTGCAAGCTAATCAGCCAAGTGTAATGTGTGTTCAGGAAACACATTTGAATTCCAAGCACACAACTTTCTTGAATAGTTACATGGTCTTCAGAAAGGACAGGGATGGCTGCACACACTCTTCTGGCGGTGTGGCCATAATTGCCCGGAAATCCTTAGCCTGCCACCCTGTCACTCTGAACACGGTCCTCGAGGCTGTAGCAATCCGTACGATAATATTTAATAGATTGATAACGGTATGCTCCATTTACACGCCTCCTGATTTTGCACTTCTGAGCTCTGATTTCGAGGCACTGGTTGACCAGCTGCCCGAACCATACATACTAACAGGCGACCATAATGCGCACAACTCTCTTTGGGGCTCCTCTAGAACGGATGCCCGAGGTCGCCTGATAGAGAAGTTACTTACATCCTCCGGAGCATGCCTTTTCAAAACAAAAACAGCCTACATACCATAACTTAGTACACAATACATACTCGCATCTTGACTTGGCGATTGGTTCTGCAGTTCTCTTTCCATGTCTTGAGTGGGGTGTGGGCACAGACCCATATGGTAGTGACCATTTCCCCACTTCCCTAACGTACATAGGTAAAGGCCCATGCAGTCCATCTTTCCATAACAGGTTTAATGAATCAAAAGCAAACTGGAGCACATTCACAGAAACACAAACTACACCACACATCCATAAAACACCTACACGTGGAGGAAGCCGCCCAACTCGTCACGGCGCACATCCTCGACGCCGCCGAAAAGTCCATTCCCCAGGCCTCCAATGGGTCCCGCACCCCAAGGAGGCCCTGGCGGAACGAGGACTGCAGGCGGGCGCGAGAGGCCGAGAACAAGGCGTGGGGTGTCCTTCGCCGGTACCCCACGTCAGATAACCTCATTTCTTTTAAACGGGCAAAGGCTCTTAGGAAGCGAGTGCGTCGTGATGCAAAAAGGGAGAGTTGGTGCACCTTCCTCATTTCCATCAACTCATACACCGACACTCACAAAGTCTGGACACGAATACGCAAGCAAAAAGGACAACAGACACACAGCCTGCCCCTGGTTAGCACAACAGGGGACACACTCCAAGACCAGGCCAACACGCTTGCACAACACTTCGAACACGTGTCCAGCTAAGCACATTACACAAACCCGTTCATGAAACACAAAACATCTTCGGAGAAGAAGTCACAGCGTGATAGCAACAAGTCGCCCACTTCTTACAATTCTCCTTTTTCAATTTATGAGCAGAAGGCTGCTTTGACCACATGTAAACCTTCAGCTCCAGGTGCAGATAAGATTACTTACACAATGATACAATTTTTACACTCAGACACCCTGGAAACACTCCTACACCTGTACAACAAAATATGGCTTTCGGGGCACATTCCACGCTCTTGGGGGGAGGCCATTGTAGTGGCTGTCCTAAAGGAAGGGAAGGACCCTTCCTCTCCCACTAGTTATCGTCCCATTGCCCTGACAAGCTGCCTGTGTAAGCTCTTTGAGAAGATGATAAACAGGAGACTCGTGTACTTCTTAGAGTACAATGGTCTTCTCGAGAGTTGCCAGGCAGGCTTCAGGGTGGGACGATCTATCAACAATCAACTCGTTGCATTACAGGCGTATATAAAAGATGCTTTCCTCCATAAGCAATACTGTATGACAGTATTCTTTGATCTAGAAAAGGCGTATGATACTGCTTGGAGGTATGGTATCCTCATCGACCTAAAGTCCTTTGGCATAACGGGTAACATGATGAACACGCTTTCTAGTTACATGTCCGAAAGGACGCTTCGCGTGCGACTTGGAACTGCACTCTCTAGGGTGCATGTGCAGGAAAATGGAGTGCCACAAGGTGGAGTTTTGAGTTGCACCCATTTTATTGTAAAATGAATTCCCTCAGGAAGGCATTGCCACCGTCGATTTCCTCCTCCGTTTATGTAGACGACGTACAATTATCCTTTAAGTCTTGTAACCTGTCGGTCTGCGAGTGCCAAGTACAGCTTGATGTTAACAAGCTAGCTGGTTGGGCAGACAGCAACAGTTTTAAATTTAATCCAGGGAAGTGCACTTGTGTCTTGTTTTCCAAGAGGCGTGGCATCCGGCCGGATCCAGACATTCATCTCAATGGTGTCTCGATTCCTGTCAAGAAAGAACACAAGTTTTTAGGTATAATCTTTGTCGAAAAGCTCACGTTTATCCAACACATAAAACAACTAAAACATGAATGCTTAAAAACAATGAATATCCTGAAGGTTCTGTCGCACATTTCTTTTGGTGCTGACAAAAAACTTCTTTTACGTGTTTTTACCAGCTTGATAGGCTCACGACTGGACTATGGTAGCGTTGTCTATAGGTCAGCCACTAAAACATCCTTCAGAATGCTGGACCCTGTGCTTCATCTAGGGCTCCGCTTGTCGTGTGGTGCCTTCATCGAACTAGTCCAGTCGAAAGTCTGTATGTAGAGTGCAACAAACGGAGCCTAGAACGTCAGCGAGCCTACAGAGACCTGCTTTATGCTTTTAAAATCTCATCAATGCCTCACCATCCTTTTACGTCAGTTTTGTATGATACATCAATATCTGAACTTCTTACTAATCGCCCATCAGTCTCTGCTCCCTTCGCTTTCAGAGTAAGAGAAGAAGCGTCACAACTTGATGTCATGTTCTCAGACACCATCAAAACCTCCACTACTGAACTTCTAGTACCGTGGCAGCTTCGCCCGATATCATGTGATGTATCTTTTACAAGTGTCGAGAAAAACTGAGTGCCTAGAAGCGCGATCGTGCAACATTTCTTGTCCCTGCACCACAAATACAAGTGTACTGAATTTTACACAGATGCTTCTAAAACTGCCACAACTGTTTCCTGTGCTGCGCATGGTGGTGGTACCTTTAATGTCTGTAGAACTATGAACAGAAATACAAGTATCTTTACGGCAGAGGCCTAAGGCATACTTCTTGTAGTTAAACATATTGTTCTAAGTCGAATTCCGAAATCTGTAATTTATACTGATTCTTTAAGTGTTGTGCGTACATTATCCTCACAGAAGTCTGAAAACCATGTGGTCAATGCTCTTATTAGTACTATTATGTCTGTGCGTGCGTTAAACCTTGAGGTGACCGGGTGCTGGGTGCCAGGGCACTCTGGAATTCCAGGTAATGAGACCGCAGACCGAATGGCGGCCGCTGCTGCCCTTACAACTACAGTTGACATAACAACAATACGCTACACCGACCTCAAATCACACATCAGCCAACACCTTCGCACAACATGGCAAGCGCACTGGAATCAAAAGACTGACAACAAACTACACATTATAAAGACACTCTTGGGAGCATACACCACTGATACTCACAACAGACACAACGAAGTTACCCTGGCTCGATTACGGATGGGCCACACGCATGCAACACATTCCCACCTGCTCACGGGATCTCCAAGACACCTGTGTAGCAGGTGCGGGGAGGGCCTATCCGTAGTCCACATACTAATAACATGCCAGGCACTTCACACAACACGACACAAACACTTCAGAGAACTCTACAGACAACATATCCCACTACACCCATCGCTGTTTCTAGGTGACGAAGCCATTCTTTCCGTGAAACGTGTGTTTGGGTATTTGTCAGATGTTAGGTTTTTAAACCTTATCTCATATCACGCATAATCAAATCTGGCCCTTTACACCAGCCATCACCATTACCTTTAATTGATTTTACAATGTCCAATTTACATGTTTTTTTATACCTGCCGTTTTATTGTAATCACTTCGCTTCATTATATAACTTCTTTTCTGGCGCTCTTTGCCCTCGCTGGCCTTGCGCCATTAAACACCACCATCATCATTATCATGGCGGCATAAACGGGCCCTCCCGAAAGCCGACGTTGCCGACGTCCACGGCGCGGTTACGCTGCACCGCTGTCAGCTCACTAGCACCTGCTAGGAGCGCACCTAACTCCTCGCTCTGATTTCGGGCTGAAGGGCTGGCGGCGCAAGAGGAATCAACCGCGCCGTGAGCCGCAAAAATCGGGCTCGGAGGGTGCTGCGCCTGCCGGCTATCGGCTGCGCCTGAAGCTTTTGCTTCCCTCGGCACGCGTGACATTTCGGCGGCGGGCTTACACAATGACCTCGCTGTAAGCGGCGGCTCGGCGAACGGCTCTAGCGGTGTAAAATGGCCCTCCAGATAGCCTCCGTTGCGGATGTCAACGACGAGTCCAACCTTGGACATAAAGTCTCTCCCCAGAATCACTGGGACCGTCAGTCCGGGCAAGTGGACGAAACGCATTCGCCCTAAACGCTGACTCCAACGCACGACTAGGCGTACGTCACGCCTGACGCAACATCACCACACGCATGCTGGCGCGGCAACTTCCGCGCGCGCAGCCGAACAGCTTTGCGCTCGAGATGAGAAACGACATCGTCTCCTACCAGCGAAGTGCTTGCCCCGTTGTCCAGCAGTGCCTGAAATCTCCGCCCCGCAATTGCGAGGTCGATGAAGGGCGCAGGCGCGCTGGTCGGAATTCCAACACTGAATGCGGCGGGCGGGGTGATGTTTTCCTCTCGGGCGCGTTGATCAGCCGCCGGCGACTTCACCGGCGGCCCGTTGCGTTTTCCTGCCCACCTGGGCAGATTCTCATTATGTGACCAAATTAGCCACAGTTGAAACAGCGAACAGAATTCCGTGCGGCTTGGTGCGCCGTTAGAGGCTGTTCGTACGCTCCACGGCCAGCTGGCCGCATCCGGTGCTCTGGGGGCGAGTTGTGATCGGGTGCAGGCAACTGCGGTAGCACCGATCCCGTGTAGGGAAGCCCACTTGGGTGTGCGTTTGCTGGCCGGTCAGCTGACCGGCTTGTTCTGTGCACTGCGGCGGTGCTGGCAGCAGCTCCGGCCGTATCACCTCCGCGTTGAGCCACCCATACGAGTAGGGGTCCAGCTCTCGGTCCCCGAGCCCGATCGTTTCTCGCTGGCTGGGTATCAACGTAGAGCCGTCCTCGACTCCTCTGCTGCCCGTAACGCTGTGCCAAGCACAGCTTGGTTCCTGTGTTTCTACCGGAGGCGGCGGTGGCCGATACGCGCGTGCAGCCGCAATTGCTGCTTGCACACTCCGAGCTTCAGCCGCCAGCTCGTTGAGATCCCCGCACCTTCAGTTGCTGAAGTACAAGGCAAATGTGTGGTGGCATTCGGGGCATGCCACCGAATTCGGGGCATGTGGGTCGGCGTACTCGTAAAGCTCCTGCATCGCACGGACACACTCACCGAGCGATTCATCCGGGACTTGTGTGTGCATTTCCAACTCCCTACGCATTCTTGGTAGGTAGTCAATGGGCAGGAATTCTTCCCTGAACATCGTTCGGAAGTCGTCCATCGATCGCGCCGTATGGCCTATCGCTCGATAGCACCGGGCGGCATGGTCGACAAGGGCTGCGGTCAGAACTCTGTGCAGCACCTCGTTCTCGCTGATGCAGGTCGCCAGCTCGTAACGGCTCAGACCCAGCGGGAAAGGGTTCGCGCTCACCTGATTGTTGTAACCGCCATACGTCGGTATCGGTAGCTGCACCCTGGGATCGGGTGAGCCGCGCCGCCTGCAACACTTCCTGCTTTGCGCTTGCGCGAGCATTCGCGATGGAAGCTGCATCCACAGTCATTCCTTCACTCACGGGCGCCTGCGTGCTCCCTTGCACGAGAGGCGCACCGCATGGGGCTTCAGCATCCGCGTAGGCCTGGCGCATGGTGTTCAAAGGAGTGGCGTAACTTGACAGAGAGCTCGCGGAATTAGGAACTTTCCGAAATTATTGTTGCCGCGCGAGCCGCAGCATTCGCGTATGCTCAGCGCATGGGGTTTGAATGCGCGGCGTCACCTGACGCAGAGCGCTCGCGGAATTCGGAACTTTCCGAAATTCTCGCCGGTACGAAAGTTCCACTCGCGGTTGCGTAGGGGCCGTGGAGAAGGGGGACCCGAGCAGCTCCTGCGGCTGCGGTGGGCGTTGTTGATGCAGAGCATCGCTGGACATCCCGGGCTTGATCACAAAGGTCGGACAACAGCATCAAATCCACCAACTCATAATCCTGTGCCATGCTCCTCGGAGCTAGCGAACATCGAATTCACTTGAAGACGAGTCCCACGTTCGGTAGTGGGGACCAGGGTTCTTACGGCGGCATTGCTCGATTCTCGAGATTCGGCCGCAAAGCTAACTATGGTGAAAACCGTCATGGATCGCCAAGTTGCCGTAGCGGCAGCGAACAGCAAGGAACACAAGACACAGAATTCGTCCACTCCGACGTTTATTGCACTGCAATAACTGGACGCCGGGCGCGTCGCTCTACACCTCCAAGAACACCTTAGCCAGGATGGGAGAAACAACCCCGAGGGCGCCCAAAGGAAGGCCAAAAAGTAGCGAGTCGTACCTACGGCCGCTCCCGACGATGGATCGTATCCAAAGAGGCTCTGCCTCCGTCGCTCGCCCCCGACCGGGCGGCCGGAACTTCCGGGCAAAATATGTCACGTGAGGGTTTTGGCAGCGCCCCCCGCTCCCACGGGCATCATCTCAGGGGGGGGGGGGGCAGCAGCGCGCGGCCACGAAGACAGGTACCGCCCCTCTCGCCTCCACGGAGGGGCCGAGAGAGATAGGAAAGATGGCGAAGCTCCGTAATCCCCCCCCCCCACAGTACAGGTTATTACCTACTAAAATGCCACTATTGTGTTTTAAATTTTAGTTCTATAATACCAAGATGTTTCTCAACAGATACTTGTTAAAAAGGCCTGAATTTGTAACTGTCAGTAGACCATTGTATTTTATTCTCTGTACATTTATCCGGATGGCCTCTGCGAGGGTTTATTTGTTGCAAAGATACTTTTTATATCTTATCGTGCGAGCACCACTTGTAAGATAATATTAAAAACATGTACTAGACGCTGACTTCGAGAGAGGAAGAGAGAATCAACTTTAATAGAGCCCATTAAGTGGTTAGTGCACGCAGGCACCAGATGGGGTGGCACCTTCTTCGCGGGTCCCATATCAATCCAGCAGCTCCTGGCCCCTTACTGCCAGCGCGAGTTGGGTCCTCAGGTCGGGGCTGGACAATAAGGTCGCCCATCGCTCTCGGGGATTGGGGTTGGGGAAGTTGGGGGGAAGGGAGTGGTGGGGGGTTCTTGAGGTGAGTGCACTCGGCTATGACGTATGCCAGGGTGCCTTTCTTGCTCTTGCAGAACGGGCACTTGATATCGTGTACCTCCGGGTACATTTTGTGTAAGAAGACGGGATGCGCCAGCGAGCCCGCCTGTAGTCTGCGTACGATCGTCTGTTGGTTCCTGTTGAGGTGCCGGTGAGGTCCGGGGAACCTACACCTGCCTTCCCTGTATAGCTCGGTAATGTCTCTGTAGCTCGTGACGGGGTGTGGTAGTCCCAGCTCGTCCTCGGCCCGGTTGGTCAGTTCGCGGGCGTAGTGGTCGGCGAGTTTTTTGCCTTTCACCTGCGAGTGAGCCGGCACCCACACGAGCTCTATGGCTCGTCCCGTTGGCCTGCGTCTGGACAGAAGCGCTAGTGCGGCAGGAGAGACCCTTCCCTTGCGATAGCTTGCGTAGGCCATTTTGGAGTCCGTAGAACAGAAACCAGGCCGACGATGTAACCTGGAACTGTCGTCAGCGTCCTCCTCGTACATTTTCGCGGTTGTGGCTTCGTGACCATCGGTAATAAGGTTTGGCTTGGGGATAATGGCTGATGAGCTATTCGTTTGCGGGCGTTCAATCTGACACAACAACAAACAAACAATAAACAGGGCGCACTCGCAGATTAGCAATGTTTACTCGATTTCTGGCAGAATACCGATGTAGCGTGTGTAATATGGACGGCAGAACGGCTGCTATCTTTTAAAATGGTGTTTGCGCCCCGTAGCATGCACTATTTGTGACTGTGGCCCTCGGAATCATGCCAGCAGTTTATCATGCGTGAATTTATAATTTGCAGGTGCTAAAATAACACTTAACGGATTTCTCGCCAAGATGGTGGCGGAGACCAAGGTTCGACATACGTATCACTGACGAAGATTGGAGCCATACACGTCAACACGTTCTTGGGGGCTTCTTGATGTGCTTACTCAATCATTTCATGGGTGAGTGTTGTGCTGTTGTCTGTAGATGGCTTACGTCACCTAGTGATAAAGGGTATGTGATAAGGGTATGTGTACTTAGTAATAAAGGGTATGCCTATCTCTGCGGAACATGCAAATAAGATAAGCCTAAAGCGGGTTACACGTGTATATGAAACACGTGCCTTTTCTTGTTCTTTTTTGTTTTTTGTGGATCGGTTACCCACAACGTCGTGTGATACGCATATATATGTTCTGTTTTTTCAATAAAACTTCAGTTCTGAGACTGCGCTCGTCCGTGTACTTCCTTGTATCCGTCTTTCGCGGAGGTAAATTTTGAATATGAAGCCACTTGATGCGGTGGGCCCACCTCCGGTTCATCGCCGCAAGGTTAGGAGGAGACAGCGCGTAGGAGGATGGCATGAAAACCGTAACAAATACAAAAAAGCGAAGAAGTTGCTGAACCGGTTGCTTCCGTTACTATTGTATACTAAAGAAAACCCTAAATACATTAAGATATGCCATTCCAATGTGTCTTAGGTGGAATAGTTACGTTCAACTACAAAATGTTTTTTAGTGGTTTGGAAAAGTTCAATTGGCTCTAGCCTAAATATATGCTCCAATGTGAAAATGTAAACCGGCCATGCTGTTAATGCAGGCCAGCAATTGACTAAAAGAACAGCCTAAATGCGCACCTATTTTCAAGTTTGAAAATTGTTTATTGTACACCTCAGCCCAGTGGCCAATTTCATCATTACTAAGCAGCAGGAATGAAAGCCTTTCAGCCACCCCTGTAGCCATCGCAGATGCAGCGTTGTCCATCAAAGTCCTCGTACTTCGGGTTCTCCACACAGTAAATGTCACCACCACCTGCAGTGAGAAGAAACTAAAAAAGGAGAAAAATTATTAGTGAAACACTTCATTTGTAGAGGCAAAAAAAGGACAAATCAATCAGGCTTTTTCTCTATCCATGCCAACGTTCATCTTGAGTAAGAATGTATTAGTTTCCCCTTCAAAAAAAATCATCATGAATACAATGCCCCTTTGAAGGATGTAAGAAAATGTATGTAATGTTAAGCATAGTTTATATTGCCATGCGAGATTGGATCTTCAATACCCTTATAAAAAAAGAATGGTTGGTGGCGGGGGCAGGCTTATGTTTGGACATTGTTTTGACAATGGACAACAAAAATTAGCGCAAATTAGAAAAACAAGACAGAGATAAGATAACAACGGTATAAACATGCAACAGTTCTTAGTGTTACGCTAGTTCACTTTCTTAAGCGCTTGAGGTAAATTGAAATGGTGGCAATTCTAGTTTTTCAACTAACGTGGACAAAACTGTTCGGCGACCGGACAGGACGCTAATAAAGTGAGATAAGTAGTAGTCTTAATAACTATAAATATTGTTATGTGTTCTGTATTTTGGCATCACATTCTTGGGAGATCAAGTTTAAAAAATAGTGCGCAGCGAAAGAGTTTAAAAATAAATGGTCAGGATTGTAGCAGAAACCTTACATCAGTCAATAATTTGGCGTATGCACTCAACAATGCCGACAAAGGAAAGCAATGTAAGTTCATTTAAAAAAAACAGAAGTTATTCAAGCCGTCCGTAAAATTACAAGCTCTAATATTACAGGGCACCTAACCGAAACGATTAAAACAAGCAAAGCAAAAAGAGTGTATTTTTGCTAACACATTTATGTAACTTTCTTGCCGTGCGCCGCATATCACTGGTAATTTTATACTTTTTGCTGCACACAGACAACGCTATTAGGTAATTAGAGAGCAACGCTGAAAATAATTGTAAATGCTCGCGTCTTCAACATAAAAAAACAGATAAATACTGTTAGCGTAAGGGACCATCAGGTAAAAATTAGTGGCTTCATAAATACTCGAGACACTAAAAAAAACTGGATTACGTACACCCTTTATACGTAAATGAGCAATTGCGGCTGCTAAACACACACAACCGCCAAGCAGCCCACGCGTATCCGCTCTAGACTTTCTGTGTTGTCGTGCCTTTGAGCATATTCTTGAAATTCTCGCTCAAATCGAAGTTTTGGGAGAGCGGTCCAACGAAGAAAAAAAGACGAACCCGGCCTGGGGACCCGTTGTGGGAACAGAGAGGTCTCGTTTGGGGAACTGGTTGCCTCCATCCACTCCACCCTCTCGCCCCTCTTCTTTCTCCGTCCTTGCTTTGCAGGGTGTTTGTTCTAGGTGGCGGTAGGAACGGAAACTGATTGTAACTTAGCGGCGACTTTGCTACAGTATGTCTTAGATGGACAAATCATTTGAGGTCCCTGGACATGAATCAATTAGAGTCGCTACAGCCACTTGCACCGAAGATTAAGTTGGTCGCTTTTAACACTTTTGGTTCCCTTCCAAACAGAGAGGTAGAGAAAAAACGTTATTGAACCAATTTTACGACGTCTTCTCCACGCGTCGTCGATGGGAGTGGTTCCCAGTTCTTGAGACCCATACGCCTCTTTGGCCTCTTGTCAACGGCAACCAGCTTAATTTGGCTTTCCACACTGGGAATGATCAGCAAGGTCTCCAATCGCTCCTTGAGGGATAAGGTGGGGTGGGAAAGGTTAAGGGGTGGAGGTCTGTTTCTGCTAAAATCCCATTCCCCGATTATGTGGTGGAGCTTGCCGAGTTCTTTTTTACAAAAGGGGAAATTTCGGGTGTAGCGTTCAGGAAACATCTTATTTTTGAGTAGATGTTATCTGTCTGTATATTGATTGTTGGTCTCTATTCAGTGACTTGTGTGGGTCAGGGAACCGCTTTCTTTGTCCCTTATAGTATTGCGTTAGCTCGCATTAGCTAGTCTTTTTTTTGCGAGAGTTTGCCTTACGGCATAACAGTCATATATACAACATTACAATGGTTTCACACAGAAACGTCAACAGAGACCGGTACTGAGGGCCCCATATCCACCGCTGTAGATCAGTGGGTCTCCCAGGATGGAGCCCTGTGTCCCGGAGGTGTTGCAGGCGAGAGGTTTGAAGGGCAGGGCAGGTCCATAGAAGGTGGCTCGTGTCGGCTTCAGACGCAGGGACCGTACAAAAGGGACAGGTGTCCGCAAAAGGTGCGTGATAGCGGGCAGGCCAAGCGTGGGTCACTGCTGGGGATATGCCACCCCAACTCGAAGCCTCCGCAGCAGGACCTCCTTCCAGCGAGCGAGCCCACTGGGGAGGTCAGTTCCTCGCGGTGGAAGTAAAGCACGCGTGGCGCGGCGGAGGTTCTCCTTTTCCACCAGCAGTTCTTCTAGGGTGGACACCGGAAGAAGTGGCAGCGGCATTTGTAGGTCTATACGGCGACAGGCGCGATCCGCCGCTATGTGGGCAGAAAGCATGTCCCAGCGAACCCACAATACATGCACAGGGCATGGGTATGTGTCCAGGATCGCGTGAATACGTGCCGACATGCTGGTGCTACGCGCAACGCGACGTAGATCATGTATCGCCGTCGTTGAGTCCGTGTAAATTTCCAGTTTCACACTGGTAGTTACTGTCGATGAGAGCGCTTGGAGACCATTCCGAATTGCAGTAACTTCTGCCAACAGGCTTGGGAGAGGTCGGAGGGTCTCGTAGGCGCAGCACTGGTTTAAGGTTGGGTGAGAGGGACAAGCCAAGGGTCTGGTTACGAGGCAGTCCTGTGCCCCGGCGTACACGAAAGCCTGTATGACTCGTGTCCGCATCGCAGGCGCCCAGTGACGGACATGGAGGAGGGCTGCATACGGAGGTTGATGAAGGCCAGAGATTCGGACATGTAGCCTTGCCAGAGGCTTGTTGTCCGTCACCTGATGGTAGAACAAGGCGGTCTAGCTGCAGAAAAGCCTTGCATCGTATCAGGAACGTGGCCCATATACTCCACCAGAGCCGCTACCTCCGGTACATATCCACGCTTTAGCAGGCGAGGGGAACGACGCTGATGGATGATCTCATCTAGGCTGTTTAGCTGGGCTTCGGCTTGTAGCGGCGGGATTGGTGTTATGCGAGGGCGGCCAGTATTGGTGCGCATGGCGGCCCTGTTGATGGCCTCAAGCCGATCCCAGTTCGCTAGCGTCATGTGCTGGAACTGGGGCCTGATACACAAGCCGTGGCTGTAGTACGGCGCGCACTAGGAGACGGGCAACAGTCCTGCAGGCCCCCCCACACTTCTGAGCGATGCGGTGAACAAGGTGGAGCATCTGTCCGGCTTTCTGCCGGGCAGATCGGAGCCACTGAGCTGCTGACCCTGATGCCGATATTTCTAGCCCTAGGACCCGAAGACGGTCAACCACGGGTATGTCGTTCCCATTCAGTTGCAGTGGAACGGGAGACACTGCAAGGAGGCGGCGGCCCCAAGCGTTGGCCACGGGAAGTAAAGCAGTTTTGTCTTGCGAGAGAGAGGCCCGCATACTCGCACCATCTCTGGAAGTCTGTTAGTGCTTGCTGGAGGCACTCAGCTTGTCGTGACAGGTCTGGATGCACTGACCACACCGTAATGTCATCCGCGTACATGAGGAAATATAGATCTCGGATTGAAGCAAGGTGCCAAGGTAGCGGCAACATGACGATGTTGAAAAGAAGCGGAGACAAACAGACCCTTGTGGTACGAATCGGACTGGTGTAAAATGACCGAAACTTGCTCCGTTGATGCGAATGGAAAACGAACGGTGTTGAAGGAAGTATCGGACGAAATCGCAGACTTTGTCTGGAAGGTGGAGGCCATGTAGAACTTGTAGGATGGCAGCGTGACTAACGTTGTCATACGCCTTGCATATGTCCATGGCGAGCATAGATCTCACACGACGGGATCGGCCTCCAGCTAAAACCATAGATGAGAGGTATTCCAACCCATCCTCAGTACCGAGATAGGGCCTGAATCGAATTTGCGCCGGGTGATACCATTGAAAGGTATCAAACCACCACTAAAGCCGTGTTGCAAGCATTCGCTCTAAAAACTTGCACTGCGTCAATGTCAAGGCGATGGGGCGCAAGTTCCGAAGTACATGTGGTGGTTTCCCGGGCTTTGGAATGGGAAAGAGTCAGGTAGTTGACCGGAGAGCCACACCTGATTAACCGAGTCCAAAAGCGGCACGAAGGCTGGGTCGTCGATGTTTTTGTACACCTCGTAAGTTATGCCATCGGGACCCGGAGCAGTCCGCTGTTTAGCGTGATCGATCGCTGCCAGGAATTCAGCCACTGTGAACGGTGCCTGTATTCCCAAAACGGCTTCATGAGTAGGGCATAATCCAACACCGTTACGCAGGGGGAATGGAGACGGCATGGCGACTGGCACAACGTCAAATGCAGGAAACAAGGCCCGTGCAACGTCGTGGGCGAATTGGGCCAGGTCCTTGTTTGACGCAATACAAGCGCTGGCAGCTGCACCTGGAGGCCGACTGCCCGATTCCATTGCGCGAAACGTGCGCCAGACAGACGCAGTTGAGGAAGATGGGCCTATAGAGGCGCACCAGTCAAGCCAGCGCTACCTCGACAGTCTTTTTTTGTGCCGCCTGGCAGCAGCGGTAAGGCGCTGATGCTGAAGCCTGGCTGGTAGGGACAGAGGATCCCGTGCGGAAATTACTTCAGCTTGCTTGCTCTGAGGCCAAAGCTGCAGGAGCCGAAGATCGGGCTTTGGGCGGGACTCCTCCACCCACGTATGTTGAGAGAAGTCCATGAGGACACGCCGAAAAAAAGCGGTGGGACCTGGAATGGGCTCCGAGAAGGATGCATTCAGTGTGGAACGGAAGGTGTCCCAGTTCACCACTGTGCAACGGCGACGAAGGCGACCCGTTGACTCTGGAATAATGCCCAGGCGAATGGGGTGATGGTCGCTGCCCCAGCAGTCAGCTTCCCGTTTCCAGGATACTGTTTGTGCCCCCAGCCACCACGACAAGTCAGGTGAATAGGGGGGCATCCGTACGTGGGTACCCCGGCGTGTTGGGCTAGTTATGTCGTTCAAAAGTGTAAAGCTGGCATCGGTGAAGTGCTCCAAGACCACTCGACCACGCTCACTTGAAGACGGATATCCCCAGTCGCAGTGCGGAGCACTGAAGTCCCCCGCCACAAGAATGGGACATCCAGGGTTAGCTCGCCGTAGTTGGGCAAGCCAACCCAGCCGCAGGCGGGGAGCACGACCACTATACGGGCGCACGTAGCACGACACCAGTATTACCGCACAACGCGGGAGCTGCACTTTTACCGCCACCACTTCCTGCCAGTCTGTACACCACAAGTTTAGAGGGATGGCGTTTTGACGAAACCGAGATAGGACATAAACGGCCGCCTTGCCCGGAGGAGTAGAACTTGAGCTGCACCGCCGATCAGGAATGAACGGCTCAGCATACGCCATAAATTGAGGCAAGCGGGGGAGCAAGAAAGCCCAGAAGAAAGCTCTCCTGAAGCAAGAAAGCCCAGGCATGGAGCTTCCCCAGACGTAGCCTTTCACGGATTTCTCCAATTTTTGTAGAGAGACCCCGACAGTTCCACTGAATGATATATTGGTGTGATTCAGGCATGGTAGCGGATTGGTTAGCGAAGTTGGGCGGCGAGCACGGAAACCAGCGGCTGTAGCTGGTGCACCACAAACTGGAGGCGCTCCTTGTGGGTCAGAGTAGAGGGGGCAGGCTGTGAGGGAAGGTCAGTCGTAGACGGGGCGTGCTGATGTGCCTTGCAGAATGCACGAGGTGAACGTGGTGGATCTCCAACGGATTGATGCAAGTTCGGCCGCCGGCGTGTTAATTGAGACCTTCGCGTGTTGAGTTTCTCCATTTGAACTTGCAGCAAAGCCAGCTGTTGGTCTACAGCCACAAGATCATCCTCCGCAGGAGACAAGGGCGTCTCAGAAACACTTTTCAGGCGACGGCGCAAACCACGAACAGCATCTCGATATGTTGGCTGCGTGGGAGGCTCCGTAGCTTCCTCCTCCTCCACTGCTTACTCATCCTCTTCCGCCAAACAGTGAAAACGGTTGAACGTTGAGGTTGGGTCTGGCTGGGAACGAGCACGCCATGCACGGCGCTTTGCACACGTGGCCTTGCTCTTGGTGGGGCAGCCTTTATCTCTGATCTCATGGTCGTCAGAGCGACAAAGACCACACTTAAACTTTGGCTGTTGAGGTGGAGTAGTTTCGACCTGATTGGGATCCGGTGTTGGGCACGGACATGAAGAGCTCATGTGGCCACGGCGAAAGCAACGGTAGCAGTGCACTACCCCTGCCTGGAAGGGACGGGGCCGGTGGACACAACCGTTGAAAAAAAGCCGGTTGTCGCATGGCTTTGTCCCCTCTGTTCGGTATTGCATTTCTCAGGCCAGTTGGTGGGCTAGCTTATTTCCCTCCAAGCCGGAGTGTGCCGGCGTCCATATAAGGTCCACCTATGTATTGCTGGGACCGCAGCATTTCTTCAGTACTTTAAGGGCTCCGAGAGACACCCAGCCTGGCTGTGGGTGGCGTATGCCTCCTTGGAATCCGTGACAATTTTCTTTACTTCTTGTTGTGTTAGTGCAAGCGCAATTGCGGTTTCTTCGGCCACTTCTGGATGGGACGTCATTATGGAGGCGCATGTGACGAGTTCCCTCCCTGTTGTTATCGCCAGGGTGGCACTTGTGCTGCCCTTAGGTATTCTTGCGTCGGTGTATAGCGTTCTCTAATCTTCTCGGTTTATTTCCTTTGCGATGGTCTTTGTACGCGGTGCTGTGCGGCCATTGTTGCGTCCTGTTTTCATGTTGGGGGGTAAGGGTTTACTCTCTATTCTATCGGTCCATTCTTCGGTTAGGAGTTCGTTCTCTTTACTCTCTGCTTCTTCGCATATTACCTTGGTGAGGACCCGTCGACCTGTTGGTGTCTGACTGAGCCGGACTATTTGGTTTGATAGGTGAGCCTCGATAGTTGCTTCTACTGTATTGTGTTTTGACATACCAAGACGTCTTTCCTTTGATGATGCATTGGTATTCCCAGCGCCGTTTTTGTGGCTGTTCCTAATATTGCGTTGAGCTGATCCTTGTGCTCCTAAGCACTTTTAGTAATGTGCCGTGTACACTATGCTGGACGTGATCAACGCTTGTACAATTGTCAGGGCATCTTCCTCCTTGAAGCCTCTTCTTTGTTGGTTACCCGCTTATCATATTGATCATTTCATCTCTCGATTGTTTGAGGTTATAAAGTGATGCCTCTGACTTTCCGTTGTTTTCAAAGATGACTTCCAGGATGCGGGCTTGGTTGGTTGGGTCTATGTGGGTGCCGTCTAGTGTGAGACGTATGTCTTTTTCGTCGTTCTTGTGTCTTGGTTTGATGGTCGGAAGTTCGGATTTTTGCGGTGATTATCCGAGGCCGCCCGTTTTTGCGTATTCGTGCATGGTGCGGCCGCCCTCTGTAGAGTTTCCTCAATCTACCCCTCCGATCCTGCATTTGACGTCCACATTCTGATGTCGTCTGCACAGAGGGCGTGATCTTTACCCTCTATTTTTTTGGAGCAGACTCGGAAGGGAGAGAAGGGCCAGATTAAAGAGGAGCGGCGAGAGTACCGACCTTTGTGATTTTCCTCTGTCTCCCAGGGCTATTGGTTATGACTTTTTTTTTGTTGCCCATCTTGATCGTTGTGGTGCGATTGCGCAGAAAGTCTTGTATATATTTGAGCGTTTTTCCTCCGCAGCCCGTCAGTCTTAGGCTACAGAGGATGCTTTCAAGTGTGACGTTGTCGAATGCCTTTTTTGGTCGAGTGCCAAGATGGCTCATGGTGCAGGATTGTTTGCCCTCTTGATGGACCAGTTCATGTAACTGAAGCACTACATCGTAAGTGTTCATATGTGTTCGGAAGCCGCACAAGCTCGAAGGCACTTGTTCGGTGTTATCTAGATGCATTTTGAGTCTGTGGTATCATATGCGCTCCAACACCTTCCCTACGCATGACGTAAGGGAGATGGGCCGCAAGTTGTCGACTTGTGGCGGTTTCCCTGGCCTAATTTCCTGCGCCTAATCTTCCCCTGATTGATGTCCCTCCCATGGTGATGCGGATTATGTCATGGTCCGATCCGACGTTTTCCTCCGTATTGCACCAGGTGGCATCTAGGTTTCCTGGTATTAGCGTAAAGTCCGGCGTGGTGTCTCTAGCTGTGCTGGTGCCTGTTCTGGTTGGTATCCCTGGTTCGTCGATGATTTCGAACGCGTGGCTGTCTATTGCTTTAAGCAGTTGGTTTCCTCTTTTGGACGCGTATCTGGAGCCCCATGTCATGTGGGCTGCCTTAAAGTCACCGACCATTAAAATCGGGTCTTGTTTTCGCTTATTGTATGCAGTATATCATGGTGCCCTCAGAGTCTATGTTCTTGTTTGATAGTCCGCAGTAGGCGTTTAGGCTGAAGATATTCCTGCCTTCTCTCCCTCTTCAGCTGTGGATTTCTTTGAGCGTATGTTCACAGCCCCGTTGGGCGGTCGTGTGTGGTGTGGCCGCCACGTTGCTAGTTACCATGGCTGCTGTGCTTTTTACTCCGGGCTCCGTGTATGTGACGTATCCCGAGAGTTTTTTTTTGGCATTCGTTTCTTGCAGTGCTATGATGTCTGGTTTTTTTTCCACTTTGTCTATATAGAGATGTAAGTTTTTTTATTTTACTTTTTATTCCCCTGCAGTTTTATTGTACCATTGTGGCTGTCTCTTTCTGTTTTTGTTTTTTCTTCTTCATTTTTTGTTTCTGGGATGGTGTATTTGCGTGCCGAGCTTATTCCTTGTCGCTTGTTTCTTATTTCTTCTTTCGCTGTTCTCTTGCTAGTCATTGCCTTGTGTTTGAATTTCGCCTCTAGCGTCATAATTCTCACTGTAATTGGCCGCATTAGGTTTCAGCGTTTTTCATTCTCGTTGTTAAATCGTTCACTTGGTTATAGATCTTCGTGAGCATAGCTATGACCGTCTCGAGATTCGGAGGAACGGCCGTTGACGCTGTCCCTTCTTCCATACCTACTGCTGTCGTCTCTGTTGGTATTTTGCACCATTGCTTGCGTCATTAGCGGGCCACTAGCATCTAGGGCGTGATTGGCGTTGGTGATGAGGTTTGCATTAGCTCTGCCTGCGTGGAGCAGGTGGTGTCTCAATTGACCACTTTTCTCCAAGCTATGCTATGCTCACTGCTTTTGTTTTTGAATTTACTGAGCACGCCTATGCGTTCCATCATTGCCTTTGTCTGAACATTCTGTCTTTCTATCATTTGCTTGAGTTCTGAGCATTGACGGCAGTATTTGTTCTTATGAGGAGGGAGGCGGACGTGAGGCGTCGTTGGTCCTCCGAGGCTTCGACTTGGACCTCGAGCGGGACTCCCTCCAAGGGATTCCAGTTGTCGATGGCGATCTGGCGGCGCTCTTGCTTCTGTCCCTTCTTGTTTTCAAGCGGTTCAGCCGCTCGCCCGTTCCTTCTGTAGCCGCCTGCTGTTGCTGTTATGGTGTTATGCTGGATGATGTTAGTGATGATGACAGTTGTTGCATGAGTTGTTGGTCTTTTTTTTCACTTAGTTGTTGCCTTTCCCAGCGTCGTTTAGATATGACGTAGGGAGTCTTAAATTTTTCTTTGCATTCTTTGTCTGCGGTGAGGTAGTTGCCTCCGCAGAGGATGCATTACGGGTTTTCGCAGGTGTGACTGCCTTTTTTTATTTTATTTTTATTTATCACATACTGCGGACCAAGTATGATCCATTTAGGCGAGGGCGATACAGTTCCAAATTCTTCTGTATACACACACTTCTGCTACAGTATACATACACTGCAGAACAAAATTTATGTTATACTGGAAATTCGTGAAAAACAACTGACAAATACAGGCAAAGAAGCAGAATTAGGCGACAAGAAAACGTTACGCAGTTTCATCTCGGCGTGTCGAGCATAGGGGAATCATGGGGCAGAGCACTCCAATCAGACACTCTTCTCCGGAAAAATGAATACTTGTAAATTTTAGTACGTGCTAATATAGGTGTAAAGCTAAGACTGTGTTTATGACGTGAAGCCCTGGCCTCTGGGGTTTCACTCCACACCGTCGGCATATTCTGTCTTCAGGATTGGGGCTTACGTCCATCCTGTGGCCTACACGGCCACACTAATAGCATAGTTCTATTTGCTTGCGATACAGCGCGCACTTTACCAACAGGTTGCCGTAGCTGATGTAATTTGGAAATTTGTCTCCGTCAAATGCTGTAACCACTAGCGTTGTCTTGCGATGCGAGTGGCTTGTAGGGTGGTGGGGTTGAATTCTTGGACAATGAATTCGCCGATCTCTTTATTTGTGTCTGTTAGTGGCATTCCGAAGATGACGCCCTTGACTGTCCCGTGGGGGGCCCCTTAATAGGCGCTAATTTGATGTTGAGAATTCTGACAGCCGAGTGGCTGTCTGCTTGGGGTACTGACGACGATGATATTTGGTTGAATATTTGGGCAGATGATGTCATGAATACCTTCTTTGGTGCTAACTCTCGCTGCTGCCAGTATGGCGCAGTTGACTTCATATCGTGTTATTTCTGCGACGTTCAGGCCTCCTCTGGGACGCATGACTATCTTGGTGTGTTGTCTCGGCAGAAATGTCATTCTTGCTGCTTTTATAGCTTTCCCTTTAACGTGCCTCGCTTTGGGTGACGTGGGCCGGGACTGCCTCTGGCTGTCCAACGTTAGGCGACAATAGTCTCTGCTTGGTCTCTTTTCGTTTGGTTCTTTTTCGCCAGCAACTTGCCATCAGAACGTTCTCGACATTTCTTCGGGCATAATTTCCTCGCCTTCAACTTCTATTCGCATGGCGCATGTCATTTTCTTGAGTTATTTCGTCGCTAGTGGCCCCGGTGAGGTCGATGGTCCCGCCAGGGCTGCGCCACGGAACTTCGCCAAGCCTTAGCTCTCGACGGCATGGCGTTCAGAGAAAAAGTTCGCTACAATAAAACAAAACACTGTCCCATCTGAAATTTGGTATCTACGTGATCCTGGGAACTTCGCGGATGCCATTCTGCCAAAATGTTGGCGATTTGTGTTGATGGTCCGGGCGTTTTGTTAAAAAAACTGTCGAACTGATGCGAGACACCTTCGCATTCCACCACGCCTCGCACGTGCCTCCTCCAAGCAGACGGCATTACTTTAGTTGACAGAATAGCGACATGCGCACCAGAAAAATCGCGTAGGCTACTCGGCTTCTCATCGTATGTCCCGGCCATGCGCATTAGTTGGTAGCATGTATCACACAAACTGGGCTTCTTCCCCGTACGGCGGCTGCTGTGAACATGCGCAGGTGTGAGCGGCTGCTTCGAACAGAAAAAAAAAGAAAGCTGCGTCTCTGGATACACTTTAGAAATTTCTCAAGCGTATAAACATGAATGGCAGACTTTTTGCGAACAGGCTGTGCTAAGAACGTTCCTACGCTGTTATGTGTTTAATGCAAGTGTTAGTCCTCAATAGGCTAAGAACGCAATACTTCATCCACAAGAAAACTCATGGCGACAGTCCCCTGGCCACTCAGTAGGACCCAAGCTAAAAATTACGCGGAAAAAGGAAAGCACTAAAATCCATTTTTACGTCTTCTTGCTGACGTTGATTTGTGAGTACATTCCATTACACGGAGTAGTGACGGTAGAACATTTTGCTCGCAGTGGGATGCAAGCATAACAAACGCGTGCGGATTTCATAAAGGGCGTCAATACGTTTCCATTGCAAAGCAAACATACGTCGTTTAATTGTTGTGCGACACCGAACGCGCAAATAGTCTGTAAAACATGCTTACCTTGCCTGGACGCCAATCCCGATACAAACGCCGATGCGTTGCGCCGTCCAAGCAGAGACTGCGTCCCCACGACGACCACGCTTTGAGGAGTCCGAAAACTTGTAATACCACAAAACAGACAAACGACAAGCATCGAGGGCAGACAAAACGTGAAAGAAAGGTGCGCCGCTCAAGTCGCACCGCAGGTACCCGGCCCAGAGGGGAAAGTAGTGAGCGGGAGTGAGAGGCGCCGAGCTGCTCTCCCTCGCAAGCGTAGCCAGGGTTGTCCATCTAAGGCCAATATTTTTTTTCAAAAAGGAAATTTTCAAAGCCTCCGCCACGATAGTGCCGTAACAAGTGCAAGTGTTTTGATACATATATATACTCGTTGAATAAGATCTTTTTGCTTTGCCGATTGCGTTGGAACCCCGCCGCTCACATAATTGTACGCCGAGTTTCTCTCTAATACACAGAGTTTATTTTTATGCCTGCCTTAGACAACGCAGTACGTGAAAGTATCTCATTTACTATCTTTTATTATACTTAAACATCGAGAAGACATTCTCAGAACGTTTATTTATTTCAGATGTAGTTCACCCGGCATTTAGGATATGGTTTACGTGAATCTTATGATTCAGCAACTGATGCAGCGCCTTTAGTGTACTCAAAATTTATTTCGGCAAAGCTTTTTAATGCGTTTAAAATGTTCTTTCACTAAATATTTTTCCGGCATTGAGAGTGTATCTATACCATGTTTGTACAAAAAACGCAAAAAGGATTTCAAATATATTTTTAATATATTCGGACTATATTTTTATACTTCAGGAGATTTTTATAGTATACTCAGAGTGCTGCTCTAAATGCAGTTAGGTAAGCGTATTTTTATAATATATACAGTGAATTTACACCGTGATCGTTTGGCGGGAAGAAACACATTTTCAATATATTCTGAAAGCCTTAAGCGCACATTCGTGACGTTCAGTGCATTCCTAATCTATTTTTAGGGTACTTAAAATCACTGTATTTTTCCAGAATTTTATTATTGTATATTCAATATCTACTAAATTTTGAGAAAATACAATTATACACAATCCGAAAGTCAAACACAAATGTATATACTTATCACAACTGTAAATACATATCCCATTGTGCGTGCAAAAGACAAGACTTATTGAAGTAACACAACACAATGCAGAGCGAAACAAATTGACATCGTAATTTCAACAATGTCTTGTTGAAGGCGGTTGCAGTCATTAGATGAGGGCAGGCTCAAATAATTAAAGACTTAGTGCTACGACTGTTGTTGTCGATTTTGGGTATTGATCCAGACGCGAGGATTCAGATGATCGTTGAGTTATTAAAGAATCTCGTAAGTTCTGCGGGGAAATCTAATGAAAAAAGACAACACCTTTAAACTTTTGATGTGATCTTAGTAACCGAAGGCCAAAATTGTTTTAATTGTGGTTAGGCTCGCTCTTCGGTGGTAGTTTGAGTTAATTAAATGCACCGAGTGGTTCTGAACTATTTCCAGCAAATTAGTAAGAGTTTATGTTGAAGGAAACCAAATAGATGATACGTATTCAAGTTGAGAGCGTATGATGCCTCTGTGAAAAAAAAGTTTTACGGAACACTGCGTGAATGAAAATTACGTGGTAAATAAAAAAGAATGTGTTTAGCTTTGTTGGTGGTCAATTGGAAGTGGATTTTGAATGATAAGTGGGATGTAGTAAGAAAGAATAAATCATACTTAGATGAAACAGTAAACCTAATGGTGCCGTTTACGTGATTCGAAAACGTGTTAGCCACACCACCGATCGGCGCGAATTTGCACTTTTCGACGTTTAACTTCATCTGCGACTTAAAATACCAGGGAAATATAGTGTTAAGGTAACCCTGTAGCACATGCGCATTATATTTGTGGCTATTTCACGAAAAAACGACGCTGTCGTCTGCGAATAAACAGGCTGGCAAAGAAATAACGGTACCAAATCAATAAAGTACCTGACAAAAAGTAGTGCCCGTAATACTGTGCCTTGGGAGACACCTGATAGTAAGGGCTAAAAAGAAGAGCTTGTCTCGTTAGCAACTAGAAATTGTCGGCGGTGAGTGAGGAAACTTTAAATTCATTTTAGCTCATTAGTGTAAAGACCAAAATCTCTTATTTTTAGTAAAAGGTCGCGGTGTCAAAGCTTATCGGATGCTTTTTTTTAATCTAAGATGCCATCGGCAAAACAATACTATGCAGTTTGTTAGTGAATAGCAGTAGTTGCTTCTAACATAGAAATGTCTTCCAAAAACCATGTTTTGCTTGGTGAAAAAACAATGAATGATATTGCCACAAACCATGCATTGGGTATGTTTATTTGTGTTTTCCTTTTGCAGCCCTGGTCCACCGGTCTTTGTTATCGGTGTTGTGTGTGCCAAGGGAGGCGCGTGTTCCGCCCTTCCTTTCTGTGCCGCATGTGTTATTTGTACTGATAGGGAGAGCATTTCGATCTAACGTGAACTGTCAAAAATAATATTCTTGGATCTACAGTGTTCTACATGTGCATCGACGTTTCGAGAACCACGAACACCGAAAGATAATAAGCCTGCAGAATTGACGCCGCGATATTCAACTCGTCGTAGCTCGCATGCGTATGTTACTTTGTTGACCGCTGCTTCGCAACCCTCTTTATTCTTTGAGTTTATAGGGGAGCACAAGTTCGTTCCAACAAACGTATTTTCCTCCAATACAACTGCGTCATCTAAGGCTCCGTGACATCCGGTAGAGGTACGGGGAGCATGAACCCTAAGCCATCGTCAAGCCGCCAAGCCAGTCCAACAAGAGCCATCCTCCGCCTCCAAGGTTTACCACCCGAGCTCAATCAACTACAGGAAAAAGTGAAGAAGGCAGACGTCGCTACCAACACCATGGACAACCAAGCCAATTCTCCCGTCGTTCTGCAGCAACCTCGGGAGCCCCCATCATGCCGAGGATCTCCAGGGGAAGACCCAGAAGAGTGGCTAGAGAAGCTGGAGCGCGTCCGAAATTTCAACCGATGGGACGACGAAGAAACCTTGAGGCAAGTGTTTTTCTACCGCAAAAAATCGGCTCAAGTCTGGTTTGAGAATACCGAGAGCTTGCTAACATGACGGGGCATCTTCAAAACAGAATTTCCGAAAATGTTCGCAATGGTGGTGCGTAAAAAACGAGCTGAGCTATTGTTGCAGACGCGAATGCAACACCAAATTGAAGGTGTTGTGTTCATTGAGAAGATGAAGATGATGTTTTGACTTGCTGACCCAGACATGGCGGAAGAGAAGAAGCTGCCGTTTCTGAAGCGGGGCGTAAAGCAGGAGCTCTTCGCTTGACTAATTCGCAACCCCCAAAAACTGTCGCTGAGTTCGTGACCGAGGCGTTCATGATAGAGAGAACCCTGGGCATGAGTTCGAGGCAGTACGGTCGACTACACAACGCGTTTTTGGCGAGCCCCATCAACACCCTGGATTCGCGACAGAAGATCTACGGGAACATATTGCGCCGTCGTTCGCGAAGAACAGAGGAATCTTTTCCTAAAAAGCCCGGACCCGAAGTCGCCCCGCTGACCGACGTCATCCTAGAAGACGTTCAACATGCGCTGGGGAATTCTACGTCATCAGAAGCACCCCGTGAACCGCAAGCCATGGCCTACGCCGAAACTGTTCGTCGACCCCTACCTGCTCCAACTCGTCGTCAAGAGGCCCCCCCGTACCACCACCCACTGTCGCCCGCCCGACTCCCTTGTGGTCGAAAACCAGACGCCGCGGAAGACGGACTATCATGTGGTAAGACGGACTCATGCCCAAAGCGGGATTTGAAGTGACCAATGAAAAAGAAACACAGGGTAATCGAAGAGAAGGGGGTAGCTTGTCCAGCAAATGGGAGCCTCACACGGATAAAATGCGAGGTGAAGAGGAGGAGGACGAAGTGGAGTGGACAGAGTAGAACGAGGTCTTGGGAGGAATGGTGGCAAGTTCGGGTAATTCCCCACAACGCACCAGCGGCATCGCACGGTTCGGCAGCGCGCAGCTCGGATTCACCTATTACCATCGGTTTCGCTCTGCTAGCCTCCTGCTTACCGGCGGCATCACACCGCTGTCGACCCGCCGAGTCGTGCCCCACGACGCACCGGCGGCATCGCACTCTGTGGCAGCGGGCAACTCGGGACCACATATAAAGAGCAGCTTCGCACTGCTGGCCGCCTGCTGAGCCGCGCTGCTCAGCGAAGCCGTGGCATCGCACCACGTTGATCCGGACCACTGACTACCAGCACGCGCCATCGCGACGTGCTGCGACGCTCGGCAAGACAGAAGCTTACCCAACGGGACACGTCATCGGAAGAGCAGCGGCTTCGAGGTGCTACACGATGGGTCTTTTTTTACTTTGTCATAGACAGTCAATGTGTAATAGTGACTTTTAGAGTACGTTTTTGAAAGTGGGAGTTGTGCTTGTTTTGTTGGGTGTTCTGAGATATGCTTGTTAATTTTCGGATGCCATTTGCTTGTGGCTTTGTTTTATAATTATACTGCGTTGGGATCGAAATGAATCAACACTAGCTTTATTTCTCTGCGCATGAGACGCGTGACAACACTTGGCGAGCCTGCCAGGGTCTATACTTGCCTCAACCACACGTCTCACCCGGTGGAGAGATGGGTCTCGAGAAGATGTTAGGCTTGGCAGTTACATTAGGCATGACCAAGGAGGAGGTACTCAGCTTAAGCGAGCGCGAAAATACGAGGTTACGAGATATAGCACAATGACATGAGAGGAAAGCCGCGCGGGATAAGGAGATTTTGCAACTTAAGACACGCCTAGCAGAGACTGAGCGAAGCACTGTGGTAGAGCACGATTTGTCGTCTAGCGGAGGGGAACCGTCACAGTCGCCAAAAATCTGTCCTCGGAAACTAATTCCGCCATTTGATGAAAAAATAGGTGACTTAGACGCATACCTGCAGCGCTGTGAACGGGTAGGGACGGATCAAGCTTAGGACAAAAGTGATTGGTCCATAGCCCTTAGCATGTACTTAGTTGGAGAAGCGCTGAGCGTTTTTGGGCGGATGCCAGCTTCCGACTCAATAGACTATGAGAAGATATAGAAGAAGCTCCTCCAGAGATTTCGACTGACGGCCGAAGGTTTTCGTGAAAGGTTTACAGCCTTCAGACGAGCAGACTCAGAAACAGGAAAACAAATTATTTCGAGACTGACCAATTACTTTGAGCTGTGGATAGAATTGTCGGACACTGATACGAGCTATGAAGGGGTCAGAGAACGAATTGTCGACAAACAGTTCTTGTCCTGCTGCAACACCAAGCTAGGAATCTTATTGAAGGAGAGGAAATGGTGTCACTGATAGGTCGCACGATATCGGATGTAGATGCCATGGCAGAAATAATTTATGCATGGGTGTCTCTTCCGTGTCTGACAGAGAAACCGTGAGTGCAGAAGCCTCCTCCCTAACTGTGAAAGGGAAAGGTAAGAAAAAAGACAGCCTGTCTGAAAAGAGTTGCAAGTTTGATATATTCTTGATGATGGGATTCGAAAAAGGGTTGGTGAGACACACGATCTTAGATGCCCACAGCAGGTCAACATACTCCCACTGATGCCCTAGGCACCATTTCTCGCCCTCGACAAAAGACTTTCTACAGCGCTAGTGCGGAGAGTGCCAAATGAGTTTCGAAGGCCAAGATGCAGCAATGGGTCGAGCATTTTCAGTGCTGTCTTTGTGGCCGACCCATACACGACACTGCAGCAGTCGAGCCAAGACCCTAATGAGGCTGTGTAAAGGCGCAGCAGGAGTTGTTTGGCGGCCCCGTAAGGATGGATATGGCCCCCAACGTTTATTGTTTTTAAGCATTTGCATTTGAGCTGTTTGATATGAGGAATGAATGTAAGCTTCTCATCGAAGAAAATTTTGGAAAACCTATCCCAAGCAGCACAAGCCTGTACGGCTTAAAATCAGCCGAAGAACTTCAGCCGGGCAATTTCTGCCCGGCCTTTCTCCAGTCAAAGTGTAAAGCGCGCACTCAAAGGTGGGACTCTGCCGCGTGTTTAAAGTTAACTGCTGTACACCCAATGGCCACTCTCCTTTTACCAATTCATTGCAGAGGGGTTCACAACGTTCTCCGGCCGTACAGCTTTGCCGCAGATCAGCCATTAACTATTGCCGGAGGCTGGCTGATGAACCTTTGCCCAAGGCCGGCTGTTTAACTTTTGCAGGAGGTCAGCTGTTGACCTTATGCCGATGGTCGGCCGTTGAAATGTGTCTAATCAATGGCCCATAAGCTTTTGCCAAAGTACAGCCAGTCAGCTTTTCCTGGTGAGCGGCTCTTGAACATATTCTGGAGCCTGGCTGTTCAACTTTAGGTATATACTAGCCGTACAACCATAGTAGACATTCTGCCATTTACATCCCGGCTGTCCTACCCCAGCAGCTTCCAGTTCGAATTGCGCACATGGGTTCCTAAAAATGGGACATGCTGTAAGTTCGTACTGCATGCACAGGCATTTGTACCCTTTTAAAGAGCACTGTTTCAGGGACATGTAGTGATTTACAAAGCCTGTGGTGATTAGGTTTTTTTACTTTATTTTGCTCAGTTTATGCTGTCCAGTGTCTTCCGCTTCGTTATTTTGCTCAATTCATACTGTCCAGTGTCTTGCGCTTCGTGCGGCCGCCATCCCGGTCACCGGCGGAGCATAGCCATTTCTTAATAACAGCTGCCACAGCGACCTTGTTTGCGTCGGGGTGCCTGGGCTGTATTGACACTGAAAGAAAATTGAAAACAGACAAATAAGTAATATACTACACTGTAAAAATATCCACAGGCTTAGCAACGCCCTTCCTGAAAAAAATTCAATTGATTGATTGATTATGAGGTTTAACGCGCCGAAACTACGCAGGTTATGAGCTGCGCGTAGCAAAGGGCTCCGGATTAATTTCGACCACCTGGGGATCTTTCACGTGTGCCGAAATCTCAACACACGGGCGTCTTTGTTTTTCGCCTCCGTCAAAAAAACGTCCGCCGCTGCTGGGATCGAACCCGTGACCTTCAGCACAGCAGCACAACGCCTTAGCCACTAAGCCACCGCGGCAGGTGAAAAAAAGAAGTATTACAAACTTGCTTAATGCAATGCCTCTAGTTTTCACAACGTACAACTATTCCAGAGAGCCAATATTTATTACGCGTTACCAAACAGCATCCGTATTCATTCCTGTAAACAAGAACATTAAAAATAAGCTCTAATGGTCGAACAAATACACTGAAATAAAGTAGCCCCTGAAAATAATATAATGAATTCCTCGTGCATAAAATAAAATCAGGGCAGCTTACCAAGAACAAGAGACAATGTTGTCTAGCTCGCAGAAGGCCTCTTTCGCCCCCTTGGACCCTGCCCAGCTGCAGGACAATGCCACTGGCTGCCTAATCACCATGCCCAACACCGTGCGGGAAGCCGCCTTGAAGTCGTAGCCACCAATGTGGCTAAAATACTGGGCCTAACAGGAGAAAGGAAATTTGAAATACACTTGTAAGTTGAATGCATCGAGGCTGAACATATGACGCAAAAGCATACCTTTACATGAGCACATGAGAAAGCAAACAATTTGTTGTCGTAGAAAACACAATCAGTTTTGCTGCCTTTTGGCTATTGCACGGCACAGAGCTCTGGCCTTTTCTTTTTAACAGCAGAGCTGTCAAGCTTGTGCTCCTCGGAGGGATGTTAGCAGGGCGCTACAGCACACAGTCCGGCAGCCGAGTTTGCCAGGGGGAGGAGGGAGGAGACGAGGACCGGTGCACGTACAAGGGTCCTCGTGCAAAAGGTTTAGCCTTGCCGAGCGCACATGGTTAACGTTAGCAATGACATCAGCGTTCCGCGCATAACTTTCGCGAGGCTGTCTGCGACAGCAAAGCCACGCCTTTTCTCCCCTCCAGATCATTTTCGCGGGTCTGCACCTTGTTTCCAGCAGCAGACTCTTCGGTGGCGAGTCTGCCGGGATGAAAAACCCCGGGACATTCGTTTCCCTCTCGGAATGCGCTTTGTCGGGCCGCGCTCATGTTTAAGTTGCTCGTCGCAGTTCCGGGCAAATACTACGGCGTTGTCGAGGTAGACTAGGAAGGTGTGCCATTTTCTGAGGCTTCCCCTCAGCTCCACTGGTCACTGCTGTTTGCAATAGCAAAGCCACGCCTCAATTTTGTTCGCAATGTGTTTGAAGTCCACATTCTATGAAAAAAATTCTACATGCGCAAAAGAATGATTAAAGCGGCGCAGATATGAGATAGTTATTCTATTTTTTAGTCTAAAAATACAAGCACATGCAGTACTGGCAACGTCACACTTGAGGCCTCCGGATATGACGACAAAGAGCGGTTGGCCCTACAGTTGGCTCAGCTTGAAATGTGTATATGCCATTATTTTGACCAAACGAGCCTAAATGTTGCCTTACTGCTTGTTTTCTTTAAAGTAAGCATAAAAGCTTAACCGTGGGCTCAAAGAATACAAAAATCTATACAGACAGTAACAGAGAGCCGCACTATGGCTCCGCTTCGAGCACATGTGTGCCTTTCCATGGCGTGTTACGATGCAACACTGTTACATCGCCTGGTGTCAGCGCGCTTCGCCGAAATACACGCGAACTCATTAATTCGCGCGCCGTATGCTGATGTCTATTCACGGCAGGATATTGGCATCGAGAGTAGAGGAGGCGTGGTCAGGGAGCATAGCAAAAGTGGACGGCAGCTTCCAGGTTATCAGTCCGTCTCTATGTCTGGGGGCATGTTTTAGCACTGGGAAATGCTGTTTCATTCACTGAAAAACAGCAACATTATTTTTCTCTAGCAGTGATTGGCTGCGTTGAGACAAATTGAACCAAACTGTTTTTGTTGGCAAGCTATTATCCCTTGGAGACAGATATAATTCTGTGTGGCACATTCTGTACTTCGCTACCTTTGCTTGCGTCGGAGAGATTGCGATCGCGTGATGCTTGTCATGAGGTAAATATGGAAGCTCTAGCTACATTGCTTCTAGTATTAACAAGATGGGGGTTGTCTGCAAGATTGGTGCGTGAGACACAAGCATTCTCACTGCCAGAATTTCTCAAACATGACAAGAAACAGACACACCTGGCAATATTTGTTGACTATATAGCTCTGTGCTCAATTTTTGCAAGCCTCACAGCTTGTGTATTGGTCGAGAGGTAAGAATCTGAAGTACTGTTTTGCAAGTCAGTGGTTCTAATCCCGCGGATTTTTTTTTAAGTGCGAATGCACTTTATAAGCGACCCCAAAACTTCCACCGCCTGCGGCGGCGGCGGCGGCGGCGTCCGCAGTCCTCCTCTCCCTAGCAACGGCGTGGAGCGGAGAGGAGCGTCGGTAGCAACGGCGCGGTGACGTCACTTCACCACGTCACCGCGCTCGCTCCGCCTCCTCGCCGTGGCTGCGTGGGTGCGCGCCGCTCCCCGCACCGCTCCTCGCGCCGTGACGTCATGGTATGACGTCACAGCGCGCCTCCTCTCCCCAGCAGCTGCCGCGCGCCTCTCTCTCCACCGTGACGTCACACTCTCTCCCCTCCCCCTCGCTCGGCTGCAGCTGCCGTGCGCCGCTGTCCCTCTCCCCTTGCGCTCGCCTCCTCTCTCAGCCACCTGGCTCGGCGCGCTCGGCGCGGCGTACCCCCCTATATATGCAGCGATAAACTGCCAGACCTCCGTGGGTCGGCTCGCGCGCGCTCACGGGCGAATGCCAACGGATTTTAACTTTACTCCCCCTCATAGCATCACCCCGTGCATTCGCACTTAACTATGTTCACCCTCGGGGAAATGCTTGGGAGTTTTTTTTTTGCTGTGAGCGTTCTATAAGGTTTTTTTTACCAATATATGCAGCTGTTTCTTTAACCTTTCTTTAAACCCAGAAGTGATGTTCACATGAAACCTCAATAGCAAGGCAGCGCTGAACATGGCTTCACACTAAATTAAAGAGAGGTAAAGATGGTACCGAGTTTAGACAAAGAGGCATAGCAACACCCATTGACGCAGCGGCAGGCACGTCACTTTGCTGGTTTCATGTGGCTGCTTGTCCTCTCCTACTTTCCGGCACGGTTCCACCGAACGACAGCGTCAAGAAACGCAGAAAGGAGCTTCCCAGGTCGGGCCACCATATGCTTAAAACTTCCAGGATGTATATTTTGCCGCCATCATTTGTCCCGCCATATGACATCGGGGTCAGTGAGAAAGTGAGCAGCGGATTTCCAGTTTTGGAGAAGAGGGCAGTGCTCTATTTGCATGTATTTAAATTTAAAATTAAACAAATTTTTTATTTCTACACGGATCTTGGCAATTTTTTTTTGCATCTATCTCTGCACGACACCAAGAACAGATGTAGTGCCAAAACAGTACCTGAAAGAAATGTGCTCGAGAAATTCACGAGGAACAAACCTACACACAAAAAAGGAAGCAGACAAAATGGGATTTGACAGACTAGCGATTGAATTTCAATCATAAGTAATAGAAAAATTCCACTTTCCTGCAAAATGTCTTATATAGGCAATTGGGGCGTTGCCTTAATTAAAGGTTTAAAGAGCACCTTGCGCAATGAGTTGAGGGAATGATTATGTGCGATCTTGCATCGCACGTACCTTCCATCATAGCGAACATATTTTCATGATTCTTGTGGGAGGTGATTGCTGGGACAATAGACTTTACCCCAAAATACATTCCAAGTAGTCGAGGGAAAGTGCTACGGGTCCCTTTTATAGGCAAGGGTGCGAGAAAAAGCCCACCAATGCCTATGCAAGTTGCTGTGTAGGGACATTGCTTATGAGATACCTCTTTCATGTGGAAAGGTCTGCATTGAGCACACTGGAAGGTGTGTGAACGTGCGATTGCGTGAACATGAACATAAGCTCTCAGTTGAGAACTGCACAAGTGGGCATAACCCCATCCATAGCTCTGCAAGCGCATGCATGACGCTCTTAAAAAGCAAGTGAAAATTGTCCAGGTGCAGTAATACATGAGGAAGGGAGATACAGGAAGCTTACCACATAGGAAAGAACGGATGCGATTGTGTCAGTGACATTTCAACGGGTCTTCATATGAAAGAGCGTATTTATTAGGGTGTGAACTTTCCTTATGACAAATTTTTTTTGCATGTAAGTGGAGCCACGTAACTTTGGCCTGCAATTATGTGTTCTTACGCTGCCTAAAAGTTAGTTGCTAGTCATTGCCTGTTTTCACCAGCTACTTTCTGTGATTGTCAATATTTCGCGCCAAGTTCAAGTATCGTTAAGATGCACCAACTCGCCAAACACGTCTTTCTAAGCTTGAAAGAAGGGATGAAATAACCTAAAACGCAAAGCAATCACACTGTGCTTCATGGCTATGCTAAAGAACCCACCAGCAATTATTAACAGCAGGTATTGTCTAAAGCCTAATAAACTGCATGTCAATTTTCTCGATTTTAAGATGCAGAAATCCCACAAACCTTGTGAGATTAGCAGCAGTGATGCACATATTTCGCCCACTCTCATCCACAGCGTTTGTGGCAGGATCAGTAGTAAGGAGCTCATGCCAGGCACTGCAAAAAAAAACAAGACCACACATAATATACGGTACTTTGAAAATGAAAAATGGACAAGCAACCAAAACGAATAGAAAACCGGGCAAGCATTTTGAATGCTTGAGCGAGGTCACAAACTGTTACTAAACTGTAAAAACAATTCTTTCTTAAGATCTTTGCAGCAGCCATAAAAATTTTGGAATTTGTTGCAAGAGGAAACTACACTGTAAACAGGTCCTCTGACACAGGGGCTCCCCCTCACAAGTGTTGCAACATAATGAGAGCATGCGTGTCAATCTTCCCACGAAAACCTGCCTTGAGTTGTTCACAACACCCAGAAAGTTTCCATAGATGCCACCCATCCCTGTCACAAATGAAGGCATCTAGAACTGACAACCTTAAGTTGTCCAGTGCTTCATGTTGAGACGATATACGAAAATGCTATAAATCAGGGGTTGGCAACCCGCAGCCCATGGGGCAGTATTATGTGGCCCCCGGCACAATGGTAGACCCCTTCTCCCCTGTCACTTTCTACCTGAAGGCCGACATGGCAGTTTTGACCTCAACTGTCATGAAAGCTCGTGAAATTCGTGCTGGAAATAAACATGACAAGGATTGCTATTCTAGTTTTGTACACTGCTTTCAATTTCCTCCCCAAAATTTATTTGCCTGCAAAGCCCCCCTCCCCTTCCAACCAATGTGCCCTCCGGCCCCCTCCGTGTCCATTGCATTAAACCCGGCTCTTCGCCTGAAAAGCTTGCTGACCCCTGCTATTCAGCAAAAGTTGCAAATTTTTACCCTGTCACTGCTTGTTCAATTCGAAGTGAATGAAAATAAGTAAGATCTCTCTTTTGTATGCATCACGCAAGCATACAAACCCATTAAACCCTTCGTAATTTCAAAGAAGGGCCTATGAAGACTTGCTAGGGTTGAGGTTAGGCCAAGTTGATTCTAAGTTGAAAAAGACGAGACTGCAAAATGGGCGAGATACATCAAAGAAATGAGGAAAAACACAAGGGCTGTTGTTTCTACTTATTTCTTTGTCTTTTGTGTTGCCTGTTTTGGGCATTTTCTTGCTTTTCACCCAAGACAACAGCAGAAATTTTTTTTAAAGACTGGGCTGTAGCTCATGTTTCTCGACAATTGTGTTCAATGGAAAACACTGGCGCCATCACTGAAGGATCCGTGTTTTCTCAGAAGGATCAGGCAGAGTAGGCCACCTTGGATACGTCATGGGAGCCCTGACATAGACAGTTTGGGGAGAGGCACACATGGCATCACAGTGATGTCGATATCGAAAGGAAATCCATCCTTAACTTTTTCGAGCATGCACATATTAAAATTGACTTAAAATATGTTCTTCCGAACACTTAAAGGTTAACCTTCCTGAGGGGTTTCTCTATTTAAAAAGAAAGCTTTTTATGTAGTCATCTGTGCTTTGAAATTTTGTGCCAGCACTCCTTTAAGGGGCAGATTGAAGTTTTCACTATTCCCCACACTATAATGTGGCAAGGGCCCTGTGACACACTGGAAGGCAGCAGCAAAAAAATGGGCAGTCAGCAAACTAGATTCCACACCATTGTGATGAAACTAAATCTTTGGAATCGCTGATCAAACAACCTTGCGGAGCTTATCAGTGTTTTTAATGCAAAATGATATAGCCATGGTGTTCGTTCTTGCTTTAGGTGCTGACTCTGAGTAGAAGCAGGCAACTGAAGCTCACCTGAACCCTCAGGGAGTTCCAAGGGAATGCCAGGCATGATTTACATGATTTGCAGAAAATTCTTTCAACTTTAAAAGCTGCCATGCAGTTGAAGAGCCATCCAAAGAATGGTGCAACATCCTACCATTTGCAAAACAGCTTTCTTTCATTTTATGCTGCTCTCCTTATGCAACTGCATTGCAGCTGTTTGTCTTTCATGTTATCATTAGAAAATATTGTTAATTTTGACATGGAGCCCTAGAAGTTCTGGCAAAAAGTCAACACAACTGTTTTAATATTCAAATATTTTGGTTGTCCCCACACCATACCCTAATTGAGATTAATACCCTAGTACATGGCGGAAGTAACTGTAGTTACGTTTAACGGTGGTTACTAAATTTTAACTGCGGTTATCGCAAACTGCGGTTTTGGCTGTTACATGCGAAATTCCAAGTGTGTCGACAGCGGTCACTTGGTTGTGAGCGTAACAAAAATAAAGTAACAAACTTTAACCTCACAATAAAAACCAAAGGCGAAGCAGTGTAGACAAAAAATATCGTTAAACAGTTGCTTCAGACCCAAACGCGACGCACTCGCGCACGCCGAAAAAGGGGCTTCCCCAGCAGCTCGCGACCGGCTTGTTCTCGGGTCGGTTTGGTGTTGAGAACTTAGGATCGCGGTCGATATTTGACTGGCGCTATCTCTACAACTGCGAATTACAATACATAGCACAATTTTTAACCTTTATAATATCCACTTTGTCGCATGTGGAACTTCTTCTCCGCGATCACATTGATTTTGAAGAGGGGCGACAAGCTGTTGCTGCCGTGGTCTGGGCTCGTTCGAGCCGCTTTCAGTGCCGTGCCGACAGACGCGCCGGCATGTTTGCAGGAACGGCCGACGTGCGCACAGATTGTTTCCGAGTGCTGAAAACGCTTCATGATTGCCGGCTTTGTCTATTTTATTTGGCAAATGATCAGCGGAATTTACAAATTTAGGCTTTTCTCATAGTTGATCGGGTGGACCCGGAAACGAGCTGCTGCTCACGCGCGGTCGTGCCGACTGCGAGAGCGACGCAAAGAGCACAAGCTCCTCTTGGGGCAGCTTCGGGGGCTCCCGCTATTTGAGGCCTTCATCTTCTGCGAACGCCAGGTGATTTTTTTCGCCTAAGCTGATGCGCCGCCACTTGTGTGCAAAGTGACTTGTGCGATTTTTGAACACTGCGGCAGCGGAAACTGCGGTTAGCGTAACCGAACTGAGGTGGCCAAGCTCAGTTTGCATTAACCATGGTTAGTGGGGTAACTGTGCCAGTGTAACTAGGGTATAAGTGTCCCGGTCCCCTGTGGGAAACTAGCAGGCGAGTTACATAACCAACTGAAGTGTGTGTTAAAATAGGCCATTTCAATCTCTCATTTGGAAAAACAAAGCCCATGAAATATGTATTTTGAGAACACTTATTGATGTAGTTCTGTCATTATTAAGCATCATACTACATTTCCCCACGTGTACATTTATCAAATTAAAGCAGTTCATCTCAGCCGTGCTGCAGTACATTAGCATTTATTCGAATAACCCCTAAGATCAAAAAGCCTCATAGCAGCCACTGAGTAAAAATGTTTGTGCGACTGACGGGAAAGGAATGCTTCTACAATGAAAATACAAAACCTGAACTTCGTACTTATATTATTGCACTTTTTACAGCCGTTGGCTTTATTTCAGTTGTCTCAATTACGGCATAGTACCGCATTTCCTCTTTAGTCTTGTGTAATAAAGCGAAGATATTGCAAGAAGCACACGCCGCAAAATTCTGCGCATAGGTGTCCTCACAATGTTGAACCTCAAAAAAAAAAAAGAAAAGAAAATCACACGCAATAAGAAACAAACAGGCCCAATTTTTTTGCACTACGGCTATGAATGGTCAGTTGCCTTAGATTGTAAAACTTTGCTGCCCCAATATTGTTGAGGCCACGGGAAATGGCCAGGGGAACAAACTCAGTACGCTCGCACGAGCTTTGCAGCCACAGGAATTGCAGCGTGCAGTCGTAGTAGACAAAGAAAGATGTCAAAAAAGGTGTGTATGTGTGTGTAGGGGGGGGTGAGGAGGGGACATCAGTAGTTGCTCACTAAAGCCACCATGGGCTGTCTTACAACTAAAGGTAGAAAAACTATTTTCCTGCAAAAAAAAAATGTGTGAATGCATTTGACTACTCACTGTTTAGTCGTACAGCACTTTCCAAGCTCACTGACGACTTATTTATAGGAGGTTCACAGCACTGTAGAAAGCCACGGCTTCGTTCTTAATAACCACGACTGCTCTAAAATTACAGCCAGGCTGCATTCTGAACTTCTATACCATAAATACTGTTTTGCGAAGAACAAACTATTTGCCGCAGTGTTTCACTCAGCATCATCTTTACTGCTTTCAAAACAGCGGTTTATTTGTACTGCAGAAACGGCTTCCTCGAATGTTTCTTTTTTATATTAGCTTTCAAAGGAAGGTTTGCAACCTCCATTTAAACGTTAGCAGTGTACTGTGTTCGCAGTGGGAAAAAAAAAAGTCCGCAATATTCACGTCTTTGCTGCGGTGCTCACAGGATAGCGGGGGTCCATGCACTAGCCCAAAGCTGGGAAGCATGCACGCACCTCCGTGTGCAAGCAAAATGCCTACAAGCTCCGAGAGCAAAATCTTCTGAGACATGTCATCACATCTAAAAATACTTTTTTCCTTTCGTGCAAGAAAATGCACTACAATTTCCTACTATCTTAACTGGACCTTTACAAACCGATACCTACGTCGACATCTTAGAAGCTCTTCATTAAGGTCTGTATTGTGATAATTGCTTAACGTTATTTACCTCAGCACTGATTCACTACTTCAGGCACCCCTGTCTCCAGGGACCTGCCAGGAGAAATGCACACATGGCTTTTTCCACATCGGCATAGTGAATGGCAAAAAAGCCGCTGCCTCTTGAGCTAGTGCCGCAGCACTGACAGGAACATTGTCAGCTTGTTCTTTTCCACGGTTATTAACACAGTAAGCTTCTAGCCAACAACAGAGGTTAGAAACTTGCACAGGATACTAAAAAAACTGAGCAAGCCTTGTCTATACAGTACAAGAACTTCTGAACTTGTGCTTGGTTGCTGCAGTGAAGTTTCTGAGGAAGCATAAATAAATGCTGCTTACAAGACAATAAAGACAAATTTCTGTTGAATTTACATTGGCAATATTTAGTTCTTTGTATGAATATAATTTATGTTTCATCCAGCTGCCCCCAAGTAAGGAAGTTTTTAAGCGCAGACTCGATTTCAGAGCACACATCGTGAACTTGTGCGAGAAGCTGCATCTTTCACGGTTTTCGATAATGCTATGAACTTTCTAAAAATAAAGCACCGATGAGGTTAGATAGTGCCATTACCATCAAACAGTGCTTACTCAATTGCATTCCAGACGATTTGTCTCAGCACCAAGGTTTTGGCAAGTACAATTTTATTCAACGAGTCAGCACCCTACAGCTTAACAGTGCACTAGAGAGCGCACTCATGGTGAGCGAGAACTAACTGCACGGCGGGTTTGCCCATGCTGTGCACAGGCTGCAAATGCACCGTGTCGCATGTTGTCTTATCAGATTCATGGCCTCTGAGTGGTATATTTTGTCATGGCAGTCCTCTTGAATATAACAGCTGTACCCACATTTTTCAGACTTTTTTTTTCCTCCAGCATGCAGGTCGGCATGCCTTGGGTGAAAATGTGCAAAGGCTGCTTGTTTGAGCGTCACTGCACAGTTGTTGAGTACATAAAAAATAACAAACACAAGATCGTTATGCATTAAAAACCAAAACTAAGATTTTTGGGGTCCCTGAGTGCTTCCGCAAGTAGATTATCACGCCCAATTGAACATATTTGAATGTAGCACCTTTGCAACAATACGCGCTGTCGTACGCTGTTTTTAGAGCCCAGTTATTGATTCCAATCCCATTATCTATCGCTAATTTCTGTTCCCTACAGGTTAGCAGTGTTCATTTTATAGACGAGAAACAAACAAAAATCAACCCTTTCTTAGTCCTACAGCTCAGCTCTGCGGGGACGGTGAGACGCACAGCTAATTCGTAGGGTATAGGAGTCGGGTGCAGCAATTGACTGGAAAAAGTGTGGCACAGAGAAATATGGCTCCACAAACCGCGATTTCGGTGAGAACCACGCACAGCATGGTCCATTTGCAGCCTGTGTACAGCATACGCAATCCTCGCATGCAACTAGCTTTCACTCGCCTTTAACCCACTTTCTACTGCACTGTAAACTGTGGGTTGCAAACTGTTGAATATGAACTTACCAATTTTCAAATCAGATTAGGTGTCCGAATCAGCCACACGATACGCAGTCCAATGCGGCTGGTGGCATGTGGCTGCTCGGGCCGTGGCTGCTCCCGCTGTCCCCCGGGAAATGCCGGCACAGCTCCACACCAATCCAGGGCAAATGGCGCCACCCTGAGAAGGTTGGAAAATTGTGGGCGCCTACCAAACTGATGCGTCAAAATTTTCCTACTTTTTCAAAATTTCAATCAGTGCTTCAGCAAATTGCCATGAGCAACATGAGTTCATTCATCTCTAGGCAGTCTGAAAACGTCACATGATGCTGTCATGATCAAGTATGCTGAACAATCAAAACAATAGAGGAGGTGAACAAATATACATTTCTTAAATTGAATTTAAATAGTTAAATACAAATACGAATGTTACTGTATTTAGTCGATTATAACACGTTTTCTTTTTGCAACCTGAAGTCAACCCTCGCGTTACAATCTAATACTGCAACTGAAGTTGCCTAAAATTGCAATGATGCACCCAATTGTCATCAATGGCTACAGTTTTGACCATTTCGCAATCTATGTCAGCAAGATGTGTCAGAGTTGTTCGGGTCCACTACAAGCTAAGATCGACTTTTTCCGTTTCCTTGCTTTTTTTCTGTGGTGGTTGACAGCGTGCGCAACTTTTTTCCTTTGTTTTCGCGCCGTACTTTCGTATTGAGGCATAGGTAAATTTCATTTCCCTCAAGTGTTTCAACACCGCTTCAGCTCCCCTTGTTACGGCAACGTGTTGCACTCAGTATGACCCATGCTATTTTAATGGCTCAAGAAATCGGGAATTCGGCAGCTCCCCGAAGAGTAAACATCGACCGTCTGTGGATGGCAGCTACTGCGGGAGCGCCTTTTTACATGCGAACCCTGCCCAAAAAGTTTCCGAGGGCCTTGCTACAGCTGCCACGTCGAATTACAAAAGGGTGTTGCTGATTTCGTCACCAAACAGTGTAACCGCCTTTTGGCGGTCAGTGTTGAGCTGATACAGCTCAAAACAAGTGATATCGCTCGACAGATGGGCTTCCTGCGAAGTTATAAGTGTCAAAGGTGGGCGCCTAGCCCAAGTGTTTGAAAAATAAATGTGCTTTTCCATAATTCCACTGGCCTCACGTGAGTACTTTGGCGGCTCTTTTTTTTTTTTGGCACAACAGAAAATTACCCTTGAGTTAATTTAGTGGTTTTAATTTTTTTTCTGGATGCGAGGAAGTCACCCCTCACGCTACAATCGTGGTCACATTACAATTCAGTAAACACGGTACGTGGTTGTCTTTGGCATTATTATTGGAAGGGCAAAATTCAAAATTAGCATACACTATGTTCTCTGTGCTTTTTTTAGACCGATCTTGATCAGAAGAGCAAGACTATAAGCAACAACGAAATGAAATCTTATTTGTGCCCGATCATCAATGAGAGAAGCTTTTGAGGTATTAAAAAATGATGAAAGACTGTTTCAGGTACCCCTGCTTGGTACACAGGGGGTTGCGGCCAAATCATTAGGGAGCACTGCCTTGCTGCCCCAATATACCTATAGTAGACCATGCAGGAGCACAAGCCAGCATGGGCTACTTTAGGTAAACCTACCCATCCGTACCTGCCGCAGTGGCTAAGTGGCTAAGGCATTGCGCTGCTGAGCACGAGGTTGCGGGTTCGATTCCCGGCTGCTGCGGCCGCTTTTCTGATGGAGGCGAAAAGCAAAAACGCGTGCGTGTACGAGATTTCGGCGCCCGTTAAAGATCCCCAGGTGGCCAAAATTAATCCGGAGCCCTCCACTACGGCGCGCCTTATCGCCGGCGTTGCGTCAACGCGTTAAACCCCACAATCAATCAATCACCATCATCATCATTTACTCATTTGTACCATTGATGCATTTTATTTGCCAGGGCTATCACAACGTTTGCCCCCTCATCCCACCAAAAGGCTCTGATAAAAATCACGTGATTACGTTACGCCGTCGGATTGATTGCAGGGTTTAACACGCTGAAGCTGCACATGGGCTATGAGGCGTGCAGTAGTGGAGGGCTCAAGATTAATTTTGAGCGCCTGGGAAACTTTAACTTATGCTGAATCTCAAGACAAGGGTGTTTTCGCTTTTCGCCTCCATCAGAAAAGGAGCCACCGCGGCCAAGATCAAACCTGCATATATGGGCTCAGCACCACTGAGCCTAGCTGCGGGTGCATTATGCTGTCAGTGTCTCAAGCTTGCGAATACAGTAAATGCTGCTTAGGTACTAACATTACCCTATAGTGCAAAGAACCAAACTTTTGACTGCACTTAATTTACATTGTTTGGTACAATTTGTTTTTTTTTTCACATCCTTCGCACACTATCTAGCCAAATATATGTTAAATATGATGACCAGGCGGTTGATGCCTCGCCAGAATTACCACCCCATCAACATGTGCGGTCACTTTACTGGCCCGAAAGAACCTAAATTGTCAATTCTTATGATTCGAGAAAGCGAACTCATGATCTTGAGTAGCATGTGGCTATGCCTTATTTAAAAACAGAACCCAGCATTGTAAACTTTTGTCTGCACACATTTAGAGGCACTAAAGCCATTTTATATCGATGAAAAAAACACATATTTTTAATTAATGAGCAAGAATAAACAAACTATGGCAAAGAAAGCCCAACGGTTCGTTTTGCTTCGACAGAAATCTATTTGGTTGAAATGATTGATTGATTGTAGGGCTTAACGCGCCGACGCAACGCAGGCGATGAGGCGCACCGTAGTGGAAGGCTCCGGATTAATTTCGACCACCTGAGGATCTTTCACTTGCGCTGAAATCTGTACACACAGGCATTTTTGCTTTTCGCCTCCATCAGAAAAGCGGCCGCCGCGGCCGGGAATCGAACCCGCGACCTCGTGCTCAGCAGCGCAACGCCTTGCCACTGAGCCACCGCGGCAGGTTATTTGGTTGAAATGAATTTGAATTTACACAACTGAGGCTGTGCACATAAATGTAAGCACTGTGCTTACAGCATTTTGAGCAGTCACAGTATGCAGTCGACATAAAGAAATGAAGCATAAAGATGCCTCACTCCAGGTGCCACCAACAGTGCAGCTAAGTAGCATAGACATGATCTTATTTCAGAGAAAGGGGTGGGTGAGCTTGAATGCAAAAAGGGAAAGAAATTCAATTGACAGATCAACTTACAACTCAAGTTCACAAATAACTTCGGGACCTTGCACACACACTCAGCATAACCTCCCCACTGTTTTTTTTTTATTTTGCTTAACCCATCGCAAAACAGCCGGCTGATTAGCTGACCACTGACAAGGAAGCCATGTAAATTCAGTGCATAGATAGCGCCAAAGGATGTCAGGAGTCTGTATTCACAGAAAAGAACAGTGCCTTCCTGTATCTGCAAGAGATTCAGCTTGACTAGCTCACATTCACTGGAAGCATGCAGGCTATGCTGCCAGAAGTGTCTGCTCAGAGCACCATCACTCCACTGGCGCGGCATCCAACATCCAATGCATAATGCTCAGTGACACGGTAATACAGAAGGGTCCATAGGTATAGGGGGGATATTGTGGCCGATATGCATGCGTATATGATATGCTGCTGTCAGTTACCGCTGGTGCAGCAACACAGACCCGAGTTTGGCCCCAGCTCCAGCATTCCAATTACTTCCTGCGGCACTGGGACTGCACCTGCAAGACCTTGTGCTTACTCACATTACTAGCAATATGACATAACAGCTGCCCAGCCTCAAGCAGATGTTGAAGGACTCTTCACCCAGAAAACCTGGTTTGCACAGGCACTACATCGTGTGCAAAAGAAATATAAAACAGGAATTCACTTTCTGCAGTATAAAGGCTACATTCAACATAATTCAACTGTCCTAAACATGGAGAGCATCCTACCGCTGAAAGGGCTACCTACTACTATTATTCCTGTGGTAATGCAAGAATAAACAACTCCCACAAGTTAGGTGGGCATAATTCCTGCTGTAAAGGGCCCACATCACTCAAACGCATACTTATAGGTCCAGTTTCTATTTCTGGGTTCCTATATCGGTCACATAAATGCAGTACGTACCTTTTTGCTTTTCATCTTGCCAGACAGCCCCCGTCCTGAAGCTCCAGCCACTTTTAAATGAAAAGGTTGCAAAGAAAAGTTACATAAGCACAAACGTCGTTACCTGCCAAAGTTAAAAGCTCACAGTACACTACACATTCCGAGAAGTAAGAACACTCACTCAATGATTGTTTTATTATCAAGACAGTTATGTCAAAAGACCTAACCACACAATTGATGAAAGGTGCCTAAAGCCAATGCTATGTAAGCGTAGATAGCGTTTACAGCAATGTGAAATATACTCCGCCTAGGTGCTCCTGAACTACAAACTGTTTGAAGAAAACAATAGTTTCCAACGAAAGAGAACGCGAAAAGGGTCAGGAAAGGTTTTCAGCCAGTAACAGGACGATAAAAAAACATCAAAAA